>OX422214.1:128821200-129371200 GCA_949130495.1 Sambucus nigra
TATTCACACCAAAAACTATGATCCCATCTCCAGGAGCATGGGGACCCATATATTGAGAGTCATATGGAATAATTTGGAAGATCCTTTAAGTCAAATCGTCAAATAAGTTCATCTTATTTTTGATTTGTTCTTAGATATTCAGTTTATCCTTCATTGGGCAAAGGGTAGTGAGAAAATCAAGTTGTTCCTACAGAAAATTGAGGATGGTCTTCTTCTCTTGGGCCCACATTGTAAAGGAAGACACATTGCTTTGGCTTCCATCACAAAGAGTTTAGGAGCAAAGACTCTTTTAGACATGTGTCCTAAGTTACTGTTTGAAACAACACATGCTTACATTGGTGATGATGTATGATGTGACACCACAACATTCCTCAAGTGTTTCATTGAGTGCTTGCGTGATGAGTGTTGGAGTTGTGATGGTGTTGATAATGGGTGTATGAAGTATAAAGGCCACTCATTGTGTCCCTTTTTGTATGGGCTTGCTTCCGGAGTATAAAAACTCTGCCCAAATTTGAACACTTATGCTTTGCCAGTGTTACTTGAATTGGATGTGGATATTATATTTCCCATGCTTTCTTTTATATCACTTGACCAACGTGGATGGAGAGAATACCGAACTGGTTTTTCCTGAGCTCAATGGTACAAATATGGTTCTTAGAGTTGAATAGTAAGTGGCCATTATGGTATCGTTACTTAAGGTTTGGTGTTCCTCTGCTTTGATTGAAGGGGACATTGATTGGTGTGAGAATTCTTCGGTATCCACGGAAGATGTAGTGGTGAAAATGTAAAAACTTGACCATTATGCGCTCGTTTGTTTTTATGGTTCTTTTGTCTTTCTTTTTAATCTTTTGTTTTTATTGGAAGATATTTGTATAAACTAATGATCTATCAATGTTGTTCAGCTAAGAATGCATAAACATCGGATTTCTCTTGACAATTTCTATGAATTTCCATAACAGCATTTCTTTGATCTGATATTTCATTTTTGATATATTTCGTTGCAGGTATTGTCTTAAGGTTATTTATAAATTTTTCATAAAGTTATTTTTTCTTCCATGATTTTAGTTTTGTTTCCATTTCAGTGCTTTGTTCAAGTCTGTATCTTTATCCTTTTTTTTACATATTACCATTTTTATTTTTTCGTATTAATTGAGTTCATACCTTTCATACATTTGTACTTTATTTTGTGGCAGATTTTATTATAAAAAGAGGTGTGAAGATGATTAGGGGGAAAAGGTTAGCATTCAAGATCTCCATACATGTATTGTTAAATGAATTATTACTACTATTTTTCTCCTAAAAAAGAGCTCTTTATATTTTCGTTGATTGACACTTGAGTTATGCTAGGTGCCAATGCATACTATCCCAAAATGATTAACTAAACATATTTTATACTTGTTTGTAGGCCTGTGTAATTTGGTTTCTTTTATTTTTCTAAATTTAAATTTAAAGTATATTGGTTTCCAACCATGGATCCATATATAATTAAATGTGTCAACGCGCATATGTTCTTTATGGTTTTGAGTATTTCGTTGCAAATTTATTATAAGATTTATAAAATCTTGTGCATCGCGCGGAGCTAAACTCTAGTGACTCTTTTATAATGCCTTTTCCTATATAACCGGTCATGATTTTTCTCTCCTGACTTTGTTAAAAATCTTTCTACAGCCTCACCTCTGCCTCCTTCTCGGAATATAGCCAGCATATATACAACACTTCACCTCATTGCCAGTAGTAACTCTCTTTGTATGTTATTTTTCTAGAGTCCTCTCATAACCGCAAGTGTGGATAATAAGTTATTTATCTATCAGTTTCCCAACATGGACAACTGTAAAATAAAAATTGATCTCCTACTTTTAATCAGGTGAGCATGAATTTGTTTAGAGTAAAAAGCTGATCATATCTCAAATTAAACATGGACCAATATATGATTAATGCCTAAGACCGACAAAAAGAATCGTGTAGAGACGATCATTTAGCTTCCTAAATTGAACAATTGCGTCGAATCTGAATTCTTCACCAGGTTCAAACGCAGCTTCAAGTTCTTCAACGCTTTGTTCAACTCTCAAATCTTGGAGCACTTTTAAACCTTCCTTTTATAAATATTCTGCTACGATGGTGTTGATTACTTTCTTAATGACTTACTGGTAAACTTTGAAAGGTCCAATAATTGATAAAAGAATATCTCTGGGTATATTTGGTGTTTTTCCTCCTTTGACTCTTCGTAATCCAGGAATCGACTGAGCATCGACAACTATCTTGGTGAACAATGTCAAAAATTTCTTCAGTTTTGGCACCAGATACCTCTACGTTTATCTTTAGTTTGTTAGGCTTATCAGTACTAGTTGTTGTAATTAAGTAGTCTTCAATTTGAAAATAGGAGACTCTGGTATCTTCCATACCTGATGATACAGCTTGAGAGCCAACAAAACACTTTTTTTCACTAATCTCTATTTTCAATCTCATCACCATCCTCAATAAAAGAGGAAGTGGAGTGAAAGCTCAATATGGTAATTATATAAATCCAATCCATCACATGGGTTCACATAATTGGGCCTCAACAACACATTTATAAATTTATATGCAAAAGAGAAATCCTATATTGCCATTACTAAAATAGTAGATAATCGAGATAATGAGAGATCAAGGAGAGTTGCTAAGCACAACCACGGAGATACGATCCAATGTAGCCAATTTTATCTATTGTGTAACACCCCACGATTTTTGGAGACTGAGAAATTAAATTTTGGGAAAATAAAATTTAATTAGATTGGAGAATTCTAAAATTGGGAATTTAAGTCCAAAAATAAAGGACGTTTTAAAGTATTCCGGATGATAATTTTGTGGGTACCATTGATCCCGGAAGGGTCGAGATAGTCAAAATGACTGTCATTGGGTTTTATTTCGGCTCCGGAATATTTTAAGTCAGTTTGACTCAAATTGGTGTAAACGAGTCATTTAAAGTGTGTATTAACATTTAAAATTGGGTTTATTGTTTTAAGGGATTTAAAGGCTTACGGATGAAGCCTTCTCATTTGATAAAGAGAGAAATAGAAAGAAAAGAGAAGAGAAGAAGGAAAAGAAGAAAAAAAGAAGAGAGAGAGGAAGAAAAGCTTGGAGATTTCCGGCCCAATCGCGACATCGAGGACGATCCAACCTCTACAAATATGAGGCAAGTGTTTAATATTGCTAAATAGTTATTTGTGTATTTCATTTCATAAATTTGTGGGTTAAAGAAATGGATTTTTGGGTATTAATATCAAAACCTAAAATTTTGGGTTAAATCTTGAAATCAATGTTTAAATATGGGTTTAATGGTGTAGAAATGGTTGGGATCACTTTGGGGTTGATTTATTGGCTTAGAACCATGTTGTGATAAAGATTTGGGGGTTAGAATGGAAATTCTAGGGTTTAAATTCGTGGGTTTTGCTGAAAATGGGAAAATCGGCCAAGATAACTGGTATGGCCGGTCGATCGCGCCTCAAGAGAAAAGCCTACTGCATTTCTTGGTAGGAAAAATTTGGACCCGCGATAGACTGGGGGTATGGGACCGGTCGACCGGTCCCTTATTTTTAGCCCAAAACATGGATTTATTTCTTTCCCTTTTCTTTTGAAGTTTTATCCTTGGGGGCTTTCTTAATGGGTTTATTATAAAGGTTTATGATATTATATTAAGGGAATAGGGCCCTAGGTTGAATAGGGGCTTACGGGCCTGATTTAGGAGGATGGAATGCCTCTTTTAGTAATGAAAGGAGTATGGGACTAAAGTGATTTGGCGGATTGTTTTATTTTGATAGAGGTGGATTATCGTGAAATGGGTATAAATGGTATTGGGATAGTCCTTTTTACTTACGCGTGTATTAATAATGGGAACTCTTAGGTATGTTGGGAAATGATAAGCCTATGTTCATGTTGAATCCTTATATCGATAGGATTCTATTAAGTTATAATTGGGGACTAACGCGAGAGAGGGGTCACGTAGCCTTATAAATGTTTAAATTAAGGAACAATCGGTAACCCAATGGGAGTAAGGGTTCATAAGATCAAATGAACCATTGGTGAAATTGGGAACGGTTTGGATCGTTCTATCGACTAGAATAAGCGGTAGCATAAATTCTAGTTAGGATAGTTTACACATAATTGTGGGGAAATAACCATTGAGATTCCAATACTTGAAACGAGGTTGGAATAATTTGAGGTTTTAGACTATTAAGTCATATATGTGCCTATGGTTAAATAGTACTAAAGGAAATTATGTACTTTTGAATATGGATGAAATGTGTAGTGATGGATTCCTACACAAAATTTTGGGTGATACCCCTAAGGTTGAATATATATGTATATATAAATACATATGATTTTGGGAGACTATTCATCATAGGAAAAATGATTGAATATGTTTCAAGTGAGGGATTGTATTCACATATCGAGGTAAATTATTTGAGTTTGTGGTGACGGCTTGTATATTGAGGATTATGTATACTTATAGCCAAGTTTATATATCTTATACATATGAACGAGAATTAGTTTGTATATATGTAGATATAACGATGTGTGAATATATGTACATATATCTATATATAAATATGAATATATGGATATATTTATGTTGTTGACATACATGGTATGGATATTTAAACCGTATATGATGGTTTAATATTTGATCATATGATGGGATCATATGGATGTATGTATATTGCGCATGTGAGCGATATATATACTTATATGGTTAAGCATACCCCGCTCATGCTATCATTGGGAAATTTCCGCGCAGAGGGTGAGCATCTTGGCATATAGAGCAGGGTGTGGATATTCCCCAAGTCATAGTCGTCCCGTGTGTTATTATACGATAGATATATTTTTGGGATGAGACGTGGTGGGTATGTTTCGTCTCATTGCCAGTTGGAGCTATGACCGCTTCCCGGGGCGTCGTGTGTGTATGTTATCATGAGGTGGGTGTCGTCGATCCCCACCAGGTGGTCCCCAGTTGCTACGTGAGCCGGGAACTAGGAAGATGATAGCATTGATGCAGTTTTATCGGCGATATATATAGCCGGGTGGATTATGTGCATGTCCATTGTACATCAGATATGATATGTACATTTGGTCATGGGTATGGATGATTGGTATATATATATATATGGTGAGAATAAAATGCCTGTATATATATTTATATATCCTATAGATGAAAGGACATGGTATCGTTGTGGAGTACATCTTGGATGATTATGGTGTACTAGATTGATGGGGGTTGATGTATCGCATTTAAGGAATATTTCAGTTACATCATCCCAAATATATTATTGGAGATGTTAGTGGTAGTAGTAGTATAATATGGTATGTACGGCATTATGGATCTCTATGATCGACATTGTCCAGGAGTAGTGTAACAGGGTGGTTCCTTGTTTGGATTTCGCTTTGCGAGACACCCCACGCACGAAACGTAGTACCTTATTGAGATTAGAGAGAAGTTCTGTCGATATTTATGTGTGGCATAATGGATCTCCAGGATCGACGTTGATAAGGAGTAGTGTAACGGGGTGGTTCCTTGTTTGGATTTCGCTTTGCGAGACACCCCACGCACGAAACGCAACGCAACACCGAGATTGGAGAGAAGTTTTGTCATTTACAAAATTGTATGCATGTTAATTAGAAATGAAATTATATGTTTCTACCCAAATGCATATTGGGTAACTTATTAAGAACTACAATTGATTAAATTATAAACCGGAATCCACTAAGCCTATTAAGGCATAATTGTTTGTAAACATAATCTAATATGATTAGAAAAGGGGTGGATTCTTGGGTCAAGTTAGGAAGACAATTCTCGTGGGTATAGGCTGGGCCTATGATAAGTTAGGTTGTCCTTATAAATGGGGGTAATTTAACTAAAACTTGAGGTCGCGAATAGGTGAGTGCCTTTAGATGAGAGGTGAATTGGGGTTCCACGAGAGTGAGATTCCACTTTTAATTATGAAATAAGTGCACCGATATTTATTATGCACGGTTAACACACTTGCTAAATATTTTTCACAACTCGGGCTCTGACCCGTTTACTTCTCTCTCCTGTCTATATATATATATATATATATATATATATATATATATATATACAAGTGTCCTACTGCATGGATGCCGGATGACTTTCTATCCAGAGTCTTGGGACCCGCGACAGGTGCGGACTGTTGCGGGATGTAGAATGTAGTCGCTTCCTACCTCTTTAAAAATCTAGGTAGGATTCATGTTTTATATCGGGGTTATACCCAAGGGATATTTATATACATGTTTATATTTATTCCATTTCAGTTATTGTATGGGCTGTGACCCGACAGCTAATTCGGGTCTACTTTTTATAGTATATTCTGTTGTAGTTATTTATTTCGTTTTATTCTAGCATTTCATTTCTCGTAGCTCTTTCATGCATCTTTCTTTCTTTTATTAGTAGTGTGAGTTGGTTGTCTGTTGCACATTTTATTTAATTTTAACATCTCGCTTGTATGATACCGGGTAGTTAGATATATATTATATTGTACCGACAGTTGATGTTGAGACTGGACCATCTGAAATTCCTGATTTAATGTAATATAGGGCTGGCCACCCGTTATTATTTTAAGCGGGGTGATACATATTGATACCGAGCTCTCCTTTTCTTAAATATATGTTCTAGTGAAGGTGAAACCAATGATTCCATAGTCCAAGAATCGTTAAAGCTATCGCAGCTAAATTATGCATCAATGATACCATTGGGGCTTTCAGGAAGAAACTGATACTTGCGCTTAAGGGAATTGGTATTGCTCATGATTGTTATTTTTTCATTGCTCAAGGATGAGGTTATAGTAGTCATTTACTTCCTCCTTGCTAATTTTGAGGACACCTATAAGCTGATTCTTATATTCCAATGCATTACAAGGCTCAAGATCTTTGATAACAAAAATCATTATTTCAGTGGCTATTAAAGATGGAAGATAACACCCAATCCTTGTATTAGTGATGATAGAGATAATGAGGCTCTCACACCTCTTCAAAAACTCCCAATGTAGGTTAGTTTTCAATCCAAACCTCCTTATGATGTGATATATAAAAGAAAGTGAGGTTACTGGATTCATTTTCCATTGAAGAGTAGACAACACCAGAAGTTCCATTCTCATAATAGTTTTAGAATTAAAAAAAAACTTTGATTCCTCAACTTGGAGGTCTAACAAAAGATGCATTTGGGTCTTCTCAACCTTGGCGGCTATGAAAAGACAAATAACAGTAGCTAGTTGACCATCCAAGGTTTATTACTCTCAAAGAAAGAGCTTAATAGGATCCTATCAAAGGAGATAATAGCTAAAATAAAGCTTATTACAGAAAACCCAAAATGAGAACCCACCTTCAACATCTACTCAATGGCCTCTTTTCTTGTTTTCATAAAAGAAAAACACTTAGCACTCACTTTTTCACGAAATTGTCGAACTTCATTTCTTAAGGGAAAAGCATATTCTTGTAGAAGGCATAAACGGAATGAAGACATCAGCAATTTTCTTATGAGTTATAACCTTGGGGTTTAGACCCAAGCAGAGTAATTGAATTGCAGTTTCCATGTCCTCTTTGCTGGCGCATGAATTATTTGTATGGCATGTTTTTTTAACTTTCAATCATTGCCCACAATGACAAGTATAAATACCATGAGTCCAAATGATACTAATATGTAAACATCTTAGAATTTTATATTTAGATGCAATGCGCTTATTAGAATGACGCAAACTTCAAATCTAGAATATGCATATTTTTTTAATCTGTAACATACATGTATCTTATTTCTTCAATTTTGTTTACAAATGGAAGATGTCTAGAAATTAACCCCCTCAGATATGTGTTGGTATTTTACCTAAAAATGGTCCCTCATTTCCCTATGAAACTGTAAATTCTTCTCAAATAGCAGTCAATAGTGGCCATTATCTATAAGAAAGGTAATTCCAGGGGGCTGTTTTCAACATGTTAATTGATTATTATGGATTAATTATGGATTTTCTTATTTTCTTTTCTGTACTTGGAATTTGATCTACTGCAATTTTGATCATTTCATCATTTTATATTAATTTTCATGTAGATTTTTTGATAAATCAGTGTGGAGAGTGATGATGTAGTTATATGAAATTGATTTAATATTAGGTGTTTGATAAAATGTACATCTATTAATTATATTTAGTTATTTTTTATATATTCACTCTCCATTATTTGTTTGGGAATATCTGGAGGAACAATTTCTATATAATATCCGTATTGGTGTTTCCATCTAATATAGAATACACACTATGTTAGGCTGAAAATGTATATTTTGTACACAAGTTTCTAATAGGAGAAGTATTATAGGTGTTCATATGATGATTATTTGCAGGATCTCGCACCTTTTTAAACCATTACTGATTTGACTTAAGGGTTTTTACATTGCAATATTTAAAGGCGGTATTGATATAGTTATTCCAACAGTGTTGTTAGCACTCCCCGTTCCTTACTCAATACATAATTAGTAATTAATGTCTTATCTGTTAACATTTATAGGATCACCAAAACTTTGTTACTTACTCACATGTGCTTCTTTGTTTATTTATTTTGGATTTAGTATGTTAGTCCTACTTGATTACTTAAAGAGATGATTGTTTATTGGGCAAGTCTCACTCACCATCCTTATCAACAATACTTCTTTATCCTTACCATTTTGCTCTATTTGATATAATGGATGATCTATTCAACAAGGATTTTATTTGAAGTGAAAAAAGTAAATATGGGGTGCAATTTTGACTATTGAATAGGTGCAGAAGAAAAAAGTTAATTTATTTATTACTTTTGAGGAAAAGTTTATATGTCATAGGAGTATATCCCAGATTTTGTTTCCCAAATGCAATGAATGGTTGTACCTTTGATATATGAAAAAAATTCTATTGAACTTGACGACCAAACCTGAGATATATTCTAGATACGCCTATCATTTCTATACTTTGTATTATGTATATATTGTTGTACGATGACTATGCGTTGTAGATCTTGACTCATTACCCATACTGCAACTGCACATTGTTACAGCATTGCATTTGGAAGATTGCAATATTAATATACAAAGGTTTTAATTTATTGGAAGAATACATCCACGTCAGATCCCTTTCATTATCTTCTCTAGACTCAACTCAACTATGTGATTGTGTTTTTTCATAGTGGCATTTCGATACCCAAAGATACATAGGGACATTTTTTGATTTCAAGGCTTAACACAAGTTAATTACTCGCGTGATGACAAAGAACATGAACAACTTTTAAGTTAAAGATTAATAAAAAATATATATCTTTGTTGAGATGTCACATGTAGAATTCCTTTGAGCTTTAATGCCTTCCAAAAAACATGTATTGAGATGCTGTTCCTAAAAACACCTTCTATTCAGAAGTGCGGTTCCTATGACTATAAGCATGACATTTTAGGCAATTGTAGATACATGTTACAAGAAGTTCTAAAAATATCCCACGCATCGTGCGGGGCTAAAATCTAGTATTATTTAATTTTGGTTCTAGAAAGTATTCAATGGATGTAAGTAAGGTCATTTGGCATTTGGCCCCACTCATTTGATCTTGAATGTTATTTAAATTTATTCATTTATTTATGTTAAGTTGTATTATTAAATTTAATCAATTAAAATATATGTTATAAAGATCATTTAATAGTTTATTGGTGTTTATAGGGAAACTTAAATGATGAAATTTAAAAATTTCTTCCTTACAATTATGATTATTTTTTAATTGGTGACATACCTAGTAGTTTGACTCGTGACACTTTACCTTTTTTTTAATAAGATTCATACTCAACTTTCTCTTCTTGAATTCGATTTATGAATTATTTAGTTATTCATTATGATTATATAAGGAAGCCTAATAGTACAAAATATTTATTTTTTAATTTAATTATGATAATATCTCTATATTATAACCATCAATGATTTTGTTTACATAAGAATTCAACATCAAATACATCTAATTGAATTATTTTTAATGCTCTATATTCACTTAATTGATATGTTTGCAGGTAGTGCTAAACAGTCAAGTGAATCTACTAACCTAAAGGTAATAAATATTTATTTAAAAATACAACTTATGGATGTTCATAAGGAAAATTGAATACAACTTACGTTATTTGATTTGTTTAGATGAAGGAGTCGGCTGAAAAATCAACCTGTGAAAATCATGAGACAGAAGAAGTTCAACATGAGTTCATCGATTTCATTCAGGCTTATTTTTAGTGAGCTATAGTTGTGGACAATTTTGGCATATCTTTTAAGGTACCTTTTTTTATCCAATCTAATTAATTACTTTGTGTAGATGTTAAGAATGTTGAGTATAGAGAATCAAAATACTATATATGATAAAATAACAAAAACTGCGACTAATATTAAGAAAACACTATAAAAATATGATGTCAAGAATAATATTATTGTTGTTAGTTTATATTGTTGTTAATGGAGAATGCCCGGGTTGGGCTTTATAATGTTGTTGTTGGTTAAAGATGTAATGTTTAATTTTGGATTATTAAAATGACAAAGGAAATTCTGTCGAGATTTTCTTAAAACCTTACCCATTTATCTCTACCCCATCTTAATAAAGAATGAAGTAAAAATTGACTTTGAGATTATGCAAATGTTTAATTGTGTGGTGGCCTTTATATTGTTGTTAATTGTGAATGCCGAAGGTGGTGTTTATGTTGTTATTATTGATAATGAATGTTCATGGTGGTATTGATATTGTTTTTGTAGACAGTGAATGCCCGTGGTGAAATTATATTTGTAAGGACATAATTTTATAAATGTCCGGGGTATAATCTAGGATTTTTTTGTCTTCCCTAGATCACAGTTTGTATGTATGATACCGCTACATTTGGCACATCATCATGATCATCCACGACGGCCTTTATTCGAATCCATGCATTCATCATCTTCACACGTGCATCATGATACATGCGAAGTGCTGCTCAACCGTTTCCCACTGCTCCACGACGCATTATTGGTAAAAGAATTTATTGGAGTTGTTTATATTTGCATAAATAGTTGGGAATTTTTTAGAAAATATTTTTTGAAGTCTGAATTATTGATTATCAATTGCAGAAATTTTCTAAGTGTAGAAGGGACTTTTCTAGGTCGACGAGCTCGTTCAAACGAGATGACCTGTCGTTCGAGCGAGATATCATCTCGCGCGATGTCGGTCGAACGACATGTGTCATTGGTTCGAGTGAGATGCCTATCTCGTTCGAACGACTTGCCGCCTTGATTTTTGTATTATTTTGTAACTTTCTACACGATTTTTAAAATCTTTTTCAAACACGTTTTTTGCAAAAAACGGCACAGAAGCAACACAGACAAAAGACTTCACCTTTTTCTCCTTTTAAGGCTTTATGCCTCCTTTATAAAAGAAAAGGATTCTCCCAATTATGGATGTGCATTTGTTAAACCTTCAAGAGGTCATTTTTACTCGTCTGGAGTAATTTGTGGAGAAGTCAGTCTCTTCTTCATCGCTCCCTATCTGGAGTTCTTGCGGAACATTCCAGCCGACGACATCGAAACCGACACCTGCGGGTATTTCGTATGTCACACTTATTTTCATTATAATCCGTGTAACCGTTTTTACAAATTATAGTGAAAATAAAAGGTTTTATCATGCAGGGATTTTTCCTGATATTTTGTGTCACATGCTTTATTTATTTATGATTTGACACATGCACACATGTAGGTACATGTTTTAGGATTTAATTAAAAAGATGAGTTTAATTAAATAATTTCTTTATTTGAACAAAAGCGCACTCTTCAAATTGGTATCAGAGATAATTACACAATTATACCATCTAATTTTCTGCAAAATTTTTCTAAGATATCAATTTTCTGAAAAATTGATTTTTTTAAAAAAGGGTGTGTTCAATGGAGAAATTATATAATAAAATTCCAGTTTTTGACGGGACAAACTATGCTTATTGGAAAGCCCGTATGAAATCTGCTTTAAAAGCCATTGATGAACGTGTTTGGATTTTGGTTGAAAGAGGGTGGACACCTCCCTCCGTCACTGTTGATAACGTGACTAATTTAACATCTATGACTGAATGGACTGAAGAAGAATTTAAATGGTCATCTTTTAATTCTAAGGGTTTAAGTGCTATTTCTGGATCCGTTACACCTGACGAGTTCCGATGGATTATGAGGTGCACCACGTCAAAAGAGGCATGAGATGTTTTGCAACTTATCCATGAAGGAACTAATGCTGTGAAAGAGTCTAAACTACAAAATTTAACAACTCAATTTGAAACTATCACCATACTTGAGACTGAATGTTTTGATGAATTTTATGTTAGCTTATCTGATAATGTTAACACTAGCTATAATCTTGGTGAACACATACCTAATGCTAGAGTTGTTAAAAAGATTCTAAGATAACTTCCTAAGCGTTTTATCCCTAAAGTCACTGTGCTAAATTCTATTGGTAATTTAAACACGCTTAAATTGGAGGAACTTATAGGAGACTTACAAACGTATGAAATTGTATGTTTCCTAACTCTGTCAAGCCTAAAGATAAGGGAATTGCACTTAATGCCTAGGATAGAAAGAGTAAGGGGTCGACAAGAAAGAGAGTTGAGTCATCTAGAAAAAAGGAGATAGAAACGTCAGATTCTGAGTGTGATTTTGATTTAGATGATTTGGCCCTGTTTGCTAAAAATTTCAAGAAAATTCTCAAATTCAAGAAAAGTAGAAATTTCAGAGATAAAAAGAATTTTGAGAAAAATAAGAAAAACAAAAAGATTTTAAAGACCCTCCTAAGAAAGATGGTGAGAGATGCTATGAGTGCGATGGTAAGGGTCATAGAGCCTTTGAGTGTGCTACTAGGCTGAACAAACTTACAAAAGAAAAGGGCAAAGTTGTCCTTAATGCTACCCTTAGTGACGACAGTGAGGTTGAGTCGGTGGACTCTAGAGATGAATCACCGCATGAATGTAACTTCACCGCATTCATGGCTAGTCATACTTCTAGTTCTCCTCACGACGTTGAGGATGCTGCTTCACAGTTACACCTCGACAGTGAGATCGATGTGAGTGAGGGGGAGGATGATACAAGTGAGAGCGAGAGTAATCTTCAATGCGCCTATGCTGAGTTATATATTGAGTCATTTAAAACCAAAAAGCGTAACAAAGCGCTAGTTCTTAGGATCACTGCTTTGGAGGAAGATTTAGAAGAAGCGATAGAAAGAGAGTCCTTCACCTGCACTACCTTGAGAGAGGGAGAGAGTCTGCTTGTGTTGAGAAAGAAAGTTTGTTTAGAGAGAGAGAAAGACTATTTGGAGAGAGAGATAGTGGTTTTGAGAAAGAGAAAGGGGACTTGACTAAACAAGTGGATAGTCTTACGAGTGAGCTCCATTCCCCCCCTGGAGACTCGGAAGAAACTTAAAGCCCTTGTTGCCCAGCTTACTCATGATTTTGAAAGAGCACGAGAAGTCAAGGTTGAAATCAAGGACAAATTTGGAAAGATGCTCCTTGACCCCGCTTTAGATTTTGGTGATAGGCATGGAATAGGTTTTGATGGTGCCTCCACGACCCAAATTGCACCTGGACCAGTTTCGAAGTTTACTACGACTCCATATGGCCATCGTCAAATACCACGAAGAAGAGTTCGACCAATGAAAGCAAACCCGGGTCTACCTAAGACTGTGTTCTTTTGTACATATTGCAAAAGAAAATGCCACCTCAGGGAGTTTTGCTATAGTTTGGGTTAGACACCACATACTACTTCTCCACCACATCGTTCTGATGATTTTAACAGTCTAAGAGAGAGTGTTGATATTTTAGCTTCCACCTCACAGAGTTTCATGGAGGAATTCTGATGGATGTCTTTGATGTCAGTGAATGCTTCCCGCATCCCGACTAAAACCAACAACAACAAGGGTAAACAAAAGGTTACCACGCCTTGGGTACCTAAGAAAGATGAAAAGGCCCTTGTTGTTCATGTCGCTCTCAAAGAACATAATACCTCATAGTGGTATTTTGATAGTGGGTTCTCCAGACATATGACAAGTGATGTCTCATTCTTTAACTACCTAGAGGATTATAAGGACGGTAGAGTCACCTTTGGAGATGGGAGCAAGTCTAGCATCGTAGGATGAGGTACAGTCGTGTTACCAGGATTTCCTAATCTAGGAAATGTTTTATATGTCAAAGGTTTGAAGGCAAACCTTCTCAGCATTAGCCAGATGTGTGACGCTGATTTTTTCGTAAAGTTTGACCGGGACGCATGTAATGTTTATAATCAAGACGGTAAACTTTTCATAGAAGGGGTGAGGACAGAAGATAATTGCTATGAGACTGTGATAACGTCCTCACTTTTCTGTAACAGCGCCACGATCACTCCTATAAATCTGTGGCACCAACGCCTAGGTCACGTGAACATTAGAGATTTGACACGTTTAGCTAAAAAGGACCTAGTACGTGGCTTACCATCTCTTGGAAAGCCAACTTCCACTGTTTGTGGACCCTGTCAATTGGGGAAACAAATACATTACCCCCAGAGGAAGTTACATTCCATTACCACCTCCCGTGTGCTTGAGTTGATTCACATGGATCTTATGGGTCCTACTCGTACTGAGAGTCTAGGTGGTAATAGGTATATCCTCATGATGGTAGATGATTTCTCCAAATATTCAATTATTGGTTTTTTGAGAGAATTCTGATGCTGTAGAGTTTTTAACGACCAAGTGCCGTGTCCTGCAAAATCAATAAGGAGTCACTATTAACAGGATACATAGTGACAACATCACGGAATTTAAGGAAGCTAAGGTGGATCTTTACTGTGATAGCCTTGGGATTAAACATGAATTTTCTACCGTGAAGACTCCTTGGCAAAATGGGATTGTTGAGAGAAAGAATAGGACGATTCAAGAAATGGCTAAATCTATGCTTCTAGGCCGTAAGGTTGCTAGAAGATTTTGGGCAGAAGTAGTGTCTACTGTATGCCATACGATGAATATGGTTTACCTGCATCCACACACTCTTAAGACACCTTATGAATTTTAGACTGGAAATAAACCCAACCTTGCATATTTTCGTGTCTTTGGGAGTAAATGATACATCCTACGGGATAGAAAACAATTAGGAAAGTTTGACTCCCGGAGCGACGAGGGAATATTTCTAGGATATTCATCAAATAGTAGAGCGTACCGGGTTTTTAACCTGAAGAGATCTAAGATTATGGAGTCAATAAACGTCACCGTGCAAGATGATGAACCTTCGACGTTTATTGATCCTAGCCTTCAGTATGAGGATGAGGACTTTTCTGGAAGCGATTTACTTATCCCTCACCCACACTCTGTAGACCCTACTCTTGTGTTAGGGGACACACCTGCTTGGGTTCGCAAGAGTCATGATCCTTCTTCCATTATTGGTGATCCAACTTTAGGGGTCAAGACTCGTGCCCAAATAGAGAACGCTGTTAGTCATTTTTGCTACACGTCCACAGTCGAGCGCAAGAATCATAAAGAAGCACTCAAGGATGAACACTAGATATCTGCCATGCAGGATGAGTTGCTTCAGTTTAAAAAGAATAATGTCTGGGAACTTGTCCCCCGACCTAGTGAGACTAATGTGATAGGTATCATGTGGATTTTTAAGAATAAAATGGATAAAAATGGTACCATAATAAAAAATAAGGCTAGGTTGGTCGCTCAAGGCTACACACAGATTGAGGGTGTAGACTTCGGGGAGACATTTTCTCCTGCTGTGAGACTTGAGTCCGTCCACTTACTACTTGCCATCGCATGTCATCTGCGCTTCAAGTTATATCATATGGATGTCAAGAGTGCCTTTCTTAATGGAATTCTATAAGAGGAGGTTTAAGTTGTACAACTAAAAGGGTTTGAAGACCCTAAGCACCTAGAGCACGTCTACTATCTGAGGAAAGCCTTGTATGGTTTGAAGAAAGCACACCATGCTTGGTACGAGAGGCTTACTTCCTATCTCTTAACCCGTGGCTTCAAGAGAGGTGGAGTTTATATGACGTTGTTCGTCAGGAGTGATGACGGTGCTATTTTGGTTGCCCAGGTCTATGTGGATGACATAGTCTTTGGATCCACGTGCTCCTAGCATCCTCACCACTTTGAGGAGGAGATGAAAAGTGAGTTTGAGATGAGAATGGTAGGTGAGCTTACTTTCTTCCTTGGTCTCCAGGTTCGTCAGCTAGAGGATGGGATGTTCATCTCTCAATCCAAGTATGCTAGAGACCTAGTGAAGAAATTTGGTTTATACTCCACTAAGCATGCTTGTACACTTATGAGTACTTCTATCAAGCTTAGTAAGGACAGTTCAGGCAAGGATGTAGAGCAAACCTTGTATCGGAGTATGATAGGTAGTCTTCTCTACTTGATTGCCAGTCGTCCCGATATAGCCTTTAGTGTTGGAGTCTGTGCACGATATTAGGCATCCCCGAAAGAGTCACACTTACTCTCTCTAAAACATATCATCAAATACGTGAGTAGGAATCTCTCATACGGTATATGGTATTCCTTTGATACTGATGACCGTTTGTTCGCCTATTCGGATGTCAATTGGGTCGGGGATATAGATGGTTGTAAGAGAACTTCTGGTGGGTGTTTCTATTTTGGTTCTGTTCTTGACCCTTGGTTGAGCAAGAAGTAAAACTCCATCTCTTTGTCCACTGCGGAGGCTGAGTACATCGCCGTCGGGAGTTGTTACATATAACTCTTGTGTTAGCCGATATTTTCACGAAACCTTTAGATGCCCTTAGATTCGAGAGTCTTAGGAAGTCTTTAGGGATTTGCATAGTTGACTGAGGGGTTATTCCGTGTCTAGTATAGGATGCTTTGTCATGTTCATATCATATGATTCCTATTGCTAGTTTGTATCATGTGTATTTTTTTTACATTTAAAAAAAAATCCAAAAAGATTTTCTTTTTATAAAATTTTTAGAAAGCTCAAAAAGATTTTTTTATATTGTTTACACCTTTTATGGATGAGCATTTAAGATAGCTGAGTCATAAATTTCATTCCATTTATCCATGTGACTGTTTAATAGTGATTTGAGACGCTACATCATTGCATCCATGTGCTTTACATTGTTTGGAGTCTTTGAGATGTGATTAGTGATATCTTTCTACATGTTTGGCTCCTTATCTCCTTTATTTCACACATGGACGGGTTTATTTGATTATTGTACTTGTCTATCACATATTGGCTTGAGTGTTTCCATCTCAATTCTGTCTATACAATGAAGCATATACGATAAAACTTGACAAGATTGGAATGCATGTAAAAACCGTTTGGTGAGATTGTGTGGTATTTTAAAATGATGAAGGGCTACGGAAGGTAATTATCTATCCTTTGCGATAAAGCCACCATTAAATAGGACCTAAAAAGTTGAGGAATTTTATTATCCAGGGTCCAAAGAGGTTAAAAGAGCCCAAAATTTTTTAAAGGCAATAAAAAGCAATACATGCCAAGTACGGACCATTAGGTTTCATCATCAATTCTCCAAAGTTTGAGAATTTAGATCATCCTTATTCAAAATATATATCTGAGGGAGTTTGGTTGGATAATTTAAACTGGTTTGAACTTCCTTGAAAGTACTGAAAAAGCATTAAATTTTTTTGGACGTTATTGGTGTGGAAATAACTTTGAACTTTGATTTGCTGATTAAATTGAGTCAATGTTTCATATTTCCATCATTTTTCACCTAAGGAAGATGTTGAGTTCATTCGTTAGGAGTATCCGATATTCATCGTGCACATATGTCATGTTTGTATGCATTGATTTTCCTATCGAATTTGATCACACCCTTACATTTACGCTATCATCGATTTGGTTATTTTTGTGTTCTTTCATGGTGTGATTCTTTGTTGTATATTTTGTGTGAAAAAATTTAAAAATTCAAAAATAGAAGATTTTTTTGTGACATTTTCCATATTTATGCTTCTCCTATATGTCTATTTGGAGACATCATAAAAAGTGGGAGAATGAATTGTGGGGGAGAAATTTATTGAAATTTATTTTTGTTGATTTATCAATTATTTGATTAAGACTAATTGATATTTGATTAATCAACATATCATTATATTTCAAACTGTTGCATGTCACGGGTATCTACTTTATCTCTTGTGTGTAGGTACAAAGTTGATATCTATTGGATTGCACACCCTAATGAGAAAATATTTGGGAGTTTCTGAAGAGTTGAAAATTTGAAGATGTTGAAGTTTTATTGAAGACATGTCATTTAGTATTCTCACTTTGAGGGTTTAATGGGGATATTATCTTATATGTCATTTGTTTTAGGGAGATTGCAAAATTTGGATTTTTATGTATGTACTGGCATAGACATAGGGGGAGATTTGTAAGGACATAATTTTATAAATGTCCGGGGTATAATCTAGGATTTTTCTGTCTTCACTAGATCAGAGTTTGTATGTATGATACTGCTACATTTGGCACATCATCATGATCATCCACGACGGCCTTTATTCGAATCCATGCATTCATCATCTTCACACGTGCATCATGCTACATGCAATGTGATGCTCAACCGTTTCCCACTACTCCATGACGCATTATTGGTAAAATGATTTATTGGAGTTGTTTATATTTGCATAAATATTTGGGAATTTTTTAGAAAATATTTTTTGAAGTCTAAATTATTGATTATCAATTGCAGAAATTTTTCTAAGTGTAGAAGGGAACTTTTTTAGGTCGACGAGCTCGTTCAAACGAGATGACATGTCGTTCGAGCGAGATAGCATCTTGTGCGAAGTTGTTCGAATGATACGTGTTATTCGTTCAAGTGAGATGCCTATCTCTTTCGAACGAC
The DNA here is from genome assembly GCA_949130495.1 of Sambucus nigra. NCBI lineage: Eukaryota > Viridiplantae > Streptophyta > Magnoliopsida > Dipsacales > Adoxaceae > Sambucus > Sambucus nigra. The sequence continues at coordinate 128,840,064 of OX422214.1, forward strand.
TCTGCCGCCTCAATTTTTGTATTATTTTTTGTCACTTTCTACACAGTTTTCAAAATCTTTTTCAAACACGTTTTCTGCAAAAGACGGAATAGAAACGACACAGATAAATGACTTCACCTATTTCTCCTTTTAAGGATTTATGCCTCCTTTATAAAAGAAAAGAATTCGCCCAATTATGGATATGCATTTGTTAAACCTTAAAGAGGTCATTTTTACTCATTTGGAGTAATTTGTGGAGAAGCCAATCTCTTCTTCATTGCTGCCCGTATGGAGTTCTTGCGGGAGATTCCAGCCGATGACATCGGAACCGACACCTGCGGGTATTTCGTATGTCACACTTATTTTCATTATAATCCGCGTAACCATTTTTACAAATTATAGTGAAAATAAAAGGTTTTGCCTGCGGGGATTTTTCCTGATATTTTGTGTCACATGCTTTATTTATTTATGATTTGACACACGCACACACGTAGGTGCATGTTTTAGGATTTAATTGAAAAACTGAGTTTAATAAAATAATTTCTTAATTTGAACAAAAGCGCACTCTTCAATAATGTTTTTGTTGTTGATGATGTTGAATGCCTGAGGTGAGGTTGATATTATTATTGTTGGTTAAACATGTCATGTTTAATTTTGGATTATTAAAAAAACAGAGGAAACTTTGTCGAAAATTTCATAAAACCTTCCCCATTTATCTCTCACATGCGTTAATAAAGAATAAAGTAAAAATTAACTTTGAGATTATGGAAATATTTAATTGAGATTCCCGTCGTGGCATTTATATTGTTATTGATTGTGAATGCCAAGGGTGGTATTTATTTTATTATTATTGATAATGAATGTGCAAGGTGAAATTTCTATTGTTATTATTGATAGTGAATGCCCAAGTGGTCTTTATATTATTATTGTTGTTGATGATGATGAATGCCCGGGGTGGTCTTTATATTGTTGTTGATGGTGAATGCCAAGATTGGACTTTATTTTGTTGTTGTTGGTTAAACATGTTATGTTATTTTGGATTATTAAAAAAACATTGGAAACTCTATTGAAATTTTCATGATACCTTCCCCATTTATCTCTCCCATTCCTTAATAAAGAATGAAGTAAAAATTAACTTTGAGACTATGCAAATGTGTAATTTTTTATGCTCGATATTATACTAGAATATCATTATCGTCTGAGCTATACTCTCTGGATGGTTAATATATTTTACTTGTTACCTGTTATTTGTTTCCTCCTTTTGATTCAGATATTGATCTCATTATTTACTATTACATATCCGGCGTAGCTGTTGCTATTGTGCGTTTCCATACTACACGAGTGGCTCTAATGTTGATAGTTTTTACATCTACAATATAGGTCATTTTAGATATCGTTTTGTTTGTTAGTTATCCACAAGTCAGTTGGTAGACCGTTATACTTATTTTCTTTAATTTCAAATATTAATGAATTTTTGTATACTTATTGTTCAAGTTATATTGGTACTTGGAGTATGGAAATTTATGCTTTGAATTGACGTAATAGAAATCAATGTAAAAAAGAAAGAAAAAAGTAACTTTTATAATGGTTTTTGGTGCACAATCATTATAATGAACACAAAAGTGTACTTTTTATGACTGTTGAATGTACACTTTCATTATATTGAAAAAGTAACCGTCATAATAGGTAACTTTTATGACTATTTTATTAACATCCATCATTTAAATAAATTTATAACGATGGTTCAATGAACATGGTATTATCGTTAATGACAGTTTATACGAAAAACTGTCGTAATAGGATGGTTTGTTATGATGGTTTTGTAAACACCAATTTTATTATGACACATAACTTTATGATAGTTTTTAAAGCTTCAAAAACCGTCATAAATAACCTTTTATGACCCTTTTTTCCCGTCATAAAAAGGGAAATCCCCAAAAGGAACCCTCCTAATACACTTGATCTATCTGAGTCGTTTGTCAAGAAACAATGGCATAAAACATCTTAAACCGTCGTCCGTACAGAGAATACAAACCCTAACCAGTAAAGCTGAAAACTAATCAAAGAACGCAACATAAAAAAGTGACGTACGCACTCAAGATATCTAGGACACTAGAACCTTGAATGATTTAATATTGTGGAACTATAAATGAAGACGCCCCTAAAGGCCCCCAATTTTAAAATACAAAAGTAATTTCCTTTGAAATATAGATATGCGGAAGCATTAGTTGATGGTTCAGTAAAAATGAATTAACAAATTTTAAATTTTAATTTCTTTTTCAAATTAAAATTAAACAAAGTGAACTTAGATTCAAACACACACACACACACACACACACACACTAATTTAAATTTCACTTAAACCAAATTAATCTACCCAAGTCCTAGAAAATTTGCCTAAGTCATATTTCTCAATATTACCAAATTAGGCCAAACCAATTTTAACAAATTAAATTAAATAACTTGAATAAAATTAACCAAACATTACCCACTATATAATTTCGCACCAAATTAAACATGTAGTGATTAAAACCAAATTTTATCTTGAATTACCTAAGCATGTATTCTAGGTGAATATAACAAGATAAAATAAATAATAAATCACTACGCCACGATGTACGAGGCAAAACCCACAATGGGAAAAAACCTCGGACGACCCTAGCCTCAAATCCACTAAGTACGAAATTTACACATACAAGCAAAATGACTTAAAACACTCGACTCGATCCCTCTCAAGCCTCGACACGTCTTCTTGTATCAACCTCATCTTAGTGAATAACCACGGAGCTCCACCGCAGTCTCGGAATCCACCGATAGGACTTTATATGGTCACCGTCACCCGAACAATGAGCCTTTCTCCAAGTGGGTAAGTCGACGCAAACTTCTTCTTCTTTGAGGGATGTAGAAGCAAACCCAAACTTCTTTTTGAACGGAAGATATGAACCCGGTGCCAAAACTCCAAGCAAGATGTATATATATTGAACTTTGGTTAAACTATATGGGTGAAAACTAAAGTGTAAATCAATTTTTCTTTGAAAAATAGACACTTTAAAACATGAACTTTTTCTTTTTCTCTTTTGCTCTCAAACTCTCTCTTGGAGATAGATGTGTATGAAAAAGTTAAACTAAAAAGATTGGTCCCCGCATTATTAAGTTCTGTTAAAAGTTAGTGGGGTAAGGAAGTGGGAAACATGGGTAAAAACTGCTAAAAACTGCCATAAAATTTTCTCTCCTGAAATCTCGTTCGAACGAGATTTTCGTTCGAATGAAGTCCCATTCGAGCGAGCCTTTCTAACGAAGTTCCAGTGGCTTAAAAATGAACTCGTTAGAAATCTCGTTCGAACAGCCATCTCGTTTGAACGACAATTCGAACGATGTTCCAGTGGCCTATGGGGAAGCTCGTTGGCAGCTTCGTTCGAATGAAATTCTCGTTCGAACGACAATCTCGTTCGAACGAGAATATCGAACGAGAAACCAAAAAGTTGGAAAATACGAATTTAGCATAGAAACTTTATATACTTTATATAAAAGTTTAATAAAATCTTTCTGAAAAAAACAACAGTTTTAAATAAACCTACACCCATTATAAACTGTTCCAAGCTCCTATATATATATGTAATGCATTCATACCTTGGGAGCATGGAACCACTGTTGATGACGTAAAAACGAGGCACTTAAACTCATCATTTTGATGAATCTTTATACACTTGGCCGCTACGTCTTGAACAAACACGTCATAGGTTTGAAGGATGATCAATATACTCTATCCTATGACTCAAACATTTTTGTCTGTAATTGAGCCAAAAATACAAAGGAATCAATTGGAAATTTGTGTCCTTACAATAAAAAATACATAAATAGATTGATGAAGTCTAATATAAAAAAATTCATGGGAATAAAAAATATTTGGGAACATCCTCAGCATAACGAACTAACTAAAAGTACGTAAATTACAAATGAGATAAAGTAAAACTGAAATTATATACAACCAACTTCGATACCAATCATATATGTAAGCAATCTCAAAACACAATAAGAGTAAAGAACCACATAAATTCGTCAAAAGTAATATCTGAACAACAAGAATAAAAATAGAGTTAGCAGGCAGGCTAAAGACACCTACATCCTTAGAATCTGCAACATGATGAGATGAAAATTAGCAACATTAATCAAAATGGAAGCTCTCACAGCCTATGTCCTGAAATGCTAAAATCCACAATGTTAACGTCAAGTTTATGAAGAATAAACTATTACTAGAATTATGATAAATAGAACTATGTATGGTCCTCTCCCATTTTAATACCGTTTTAAGATTTATTCCAACCCAAACAACCTAAAATAACACGAGGTTCTAAATCCCAAACCCATTAAAGCTTTACATCTTCATTCTTTAACCTTTAGTTTATTATCTTTAACTTTTTCTCTATCATTATACAATGTAATTTGTGTGGTAGTCTCAAACCTTCGATATGTCTCACCAAATAACCAATGTACCAATATAACACTTATAACTGAAGTTCTTACACATTTAACTATCTCATGCCAATAATACGGTATACATGTTCCTAATATAGGTTATATACGAATCCGAAACATAATTATGTAGGTAGATATCCCTATTATAAGTCATATACCTCTCTAGTATAACACTTAACTAGGTGAAACTAACTCTAGTACCACCACACAATAATTACATATGGTAGGAGAAATACTCCGTCATGTTAAACATCCATACAAAGGTATGGCCCCCGACATGTACAAATAAATGGGTTATTCTCACTCCCTCGCGTAATGAAGGCCTATCCCTATTACCTTTGGGAATCACTCACTTGTACTAGGTATAACCTTAAGTTATCCCAATCCTTAGACCTCATTTCGATTGAAGGATAAATTACTATGTCTACCCATCATCTATATGGACCACTATACCAAAGACGAAACTATGAAATCTCTCTCTGAATCCTCTCGATGCACACATGATAATTATTTTACCATGGAAAATATAAAATGAACTTCGTAGAACACTCAAAAAGGATTATTCAAATATACATTGTGAGTGATATATATCTCCTTTATGCGAGGTTCGACAAAGTGGCTTTAAATATTAGAAAAGGTTTCATTATTTATAACGAAAAATTATAGAATGTAATAGAAATTAATGAAAGGGGCTTTAATTGACTCATTGATTTATTTCAACAAACTGTGATGCTTATCTCAATTAAGAATATGGATCAAATTTCGTTGGTGATAATTTCAAGAGGAATAGATGCATTCTTTTTATTTCATGTGACTAGTCTCAGTTTGGGGATACAGACGGGTAAACCCTTTTCAGCATTATTCAGAACTCTACGTACTAATATCTTGTCATAGATATGTTTGAAAATCTTCCCCTTTTTTGGTATAGGTTTTCATGTCTTGGCACTTGGAGAAAGAAAGGTGATGTTTCTTCGACCTACTTTGACATGCTCAATATATCCTTCAAAGATTCCAGAGGTTGTTTCTCTATTTTCCTTTATCATTGACCACCCAAATATGATTGTTCATTTCATCATATTGTAACTTGATCGCAAGTCATAAACTTAAATTTGTGCATAGGTCATTAGCGGGCCAAGTTCGGTGTACAATTGAACTGATATGCTGAACCTCAATTGATTGTGGTCACCTTTATAATGACGAGTCGTGTGAGGAGGATGGATTTGTGTGAGCTCGTAAAGATGTTTGACAACTGCAGTTGTCAAAGCACATGCCTACATACTTTGAAGGTACTAAATTATATTTTTTATGTTTTTCCTTATTATATTTTATCATCGATGTTGTAAAATAAAGGGGATATAGATAGAATTTTATATGGAGTGAGTTTTTCATTTCATTGATCTAAAAATACTAAAGGGGCATTACCCATGTTTATAGTACAAAATAAGGTAACCCAATAGACACCTTAATAAGTGTGGAACACCAGAGGTTTAGAATGCAAGTGGACAACCACTTAACAAACATTTTATAACACTCCCCCTTGGATGTACACTGTATCCACCATTCAATGATTGTTGCCTCGTTAAAATCTTACTAAGGACAACCCAGTGGAAAAAAGACAAAGGGAGGAAAAGAGTACAACTTTTGTGATAATTGAATCGATGTTGGACACACTTAGTGTTGCCTTGTTAAAACCTTTTACTGGAAAATCCATTGGAAAAAAACTTAGTTAAAGGAAAAAGAGACAACGTGCTAATGGTGCACGAGGCCCCCAGTTTTAGATTATATAAACAAAAAGTAATTTCCTTGTTATAGATGCGGAAGAGAGATGGTTCCAATTAAACAAATTAACTAATTTTAATTTCTTTTCAAATTAAAATTCAACCAAGTGAAATTAAAGTTAAGCAATTAATACATTTTTCACTTAAACCAATTAACCCAAGTCCTAGAAATTTGCATAATTCATATTTTCAATATTACCCAATTAGGCCAAACCAAATTTTACAAATTAAACGACGACTTGAATTAAATTAACTTTTACCCAAATAATTGTGTAGCACTAAATTAAACATGAGTAGTGATTAAAACCAAATTTTATCTTGAATTACCTAAGCATGCATCTAAAGTGAATTATGTGAAAGATAAAATAAATAATAAATCACTACGCCGCGATGTACGAGGAAAAAACCACAACGGGAAAAAACCTCGGACGGCCCTAGCCTTAAGTCCACTAAGTATGGTTTTACAATTACAAGATAGATGACTTACTTCCTCGATTCGACCCCTTTTAAGCCTTGACGTGTCTTTTTATAAACACTTCCGCCTAATCGACAACCCCGGAGCTACACCGAAATCTTGGAATTCACCAATGAGACAATAGGTACATCATCAACCACACAAGGTGCATTTCACCATGTGAGAATGCCGCAACAAAACAAGATTCTTCTTCTTCGAGGGATTTAGAAGAAAACCCAAATATTCTATTCAATGTGGTAGAGATAAACCAGGTGCCAAACACTCCAAGAAATGATATATATATATATATATATATTGTAACTTGGAATAAACAATATGGGTGGAAACAAGAGTGTTTAATGATTTTTCCTTTAAGAAATGAACACTCAAAACTTGAACTTTTTCCTTTTTGAATTTTGCTCTCAAACTCTCTCTTGGAGATTGTTGTGTGTGAAAAAGTTAATCCGAAAATGTTAGTTCCCACACTAATAAAATCTGGCAAAAGGTAGTGGGGTAAGTAGTGGGAAAAGTGGGAAAAGTGGGAAAACTTTCAAAAACTCCCCAAAAAAGTGTTCCTCCCAAATCTCATTCGAACGAGCCTTCTACGAAGTTCCAGTGTATAAAAGATGAACTCGTTAGAAATCTCGTTGGAATTCTCGTTCGAACATCATTCTCGTTAGAATGACAATTCGAACGACATTCTAGTGTCCAATAGGGGAACTCGTTGGCAAACCTCGTTTGAAATGACATTCTCGTTCGAACGACAAACTCGTTCGAACGACAATATCGAACGAAAAGCCAGAAAGCTGAAAATTCTTTTTTTAGACCAGAAACTTCATTTTAAAGGTTTATAAAGACTTTCTGAAAATAAACAACAGTTTAAAAATAAAACTACACCTAATGGAAAATGTTCCAAGCTCCTATATATATAATTACAATTCATTCATACCTTGGGAGCAATGGAACCAATGTTGTTGATGTAGAAACGAGGCTCATTAAACTCGGCATTTGATGAAGCTTTATACTCTTGGTCGTTACGTCTTCAACATTAGTATGTCATAGGATTGAAGGATGATCAATAACTCTATCCTATGACTCAAACGTTTTTATCCGGAATTGAGCCAAAACTACAAAGGACTCAATTGGAAATTTATGTCCTTACAAATCTCCCCCTTTGGCTATTCCGGGACAAAAACCAAACAAAGATCCTAAAGGGCCGTCAAGCTCTACTAGACATAAAACATCCCACCCAATACTTGACTCAAGACCCAAGGATCAATAGCTTTGCCAATGAAGATTTCCACTTAGAAGAATTCCTGCACACTTAAGCAAACTATCAAATGTATAGGGAATATCAAAATATTAAATGCAATTAAAAATAATTACCCCTTAAATTAATTCTCCTCTTTATCAAGCACATGACCTACTTAGAAAGACGTCTCCTCCTAAGATAAATCTCCCCAAACTAAGATACGATTATAATAAGATTAGATACATTTCTCCCCCTATCATGTAACAATCCGAAGCTTTAGAGACAATAATTTATTTATTTTGGGAGAAATAAATATTATTTTATTTGGAGAATAATTAAATTGGCAATTGAGGTCAAAATTTGAAGTTGCTAGAAAGTGTGTCGAATGGCGATTCTATGGGTGTAGTTGTTTCCGGAAGGGTCGAGAAAGTCGAAATGACTATACTTGGGGTCTATTTAGGTTTCGAAATAATTTTAAGCTCGTTTAACTCGAATTAAAGTTACCTAGTCATTTAAAGTGTGTATTATCATTTAAAATGTGTATCTTGGGAGATAAGGCTTAAAAGCCTACGGGAGATCAGTTCTCCTTAGAGAGAAAGAGAGAAATAGAAAGAAAGAAGAAAGAAGAAATAAGAAGAGAAAGAAGGAGAAAAGAGAGAGAAAGAGGATTTTTCGGCCATAACGCGATCTCAATGACGGATCAGACCCTACGAACCCGAGGCAAGTGATTAAACTTGCTAAATAATTGTTGTGTACCATTTATTGCATGATTTGTGGATTAAATCTTTGGGTTTTAGGTTTAGTTTATCAAAACCTAACTTTTGGGTATAATTTTAGATTTGTTTTGTAGAAATGGATTTGAGGTTATAAATTAGTTTATGTGTTCTTGGATGAATATTGATGATATATATGTGATTGGGTTGAAGAGAAATGAAGAGAAAAATGATAAAAATGAATTTTGGGATTTTTGGCTTACTAAAAAGTAGCCATTTTTGAGCCTTCTAAAGGGCTGAATCGATTCGGCCCTTTACCGAATCGATTCGAAAATTTGCAGGTGCCCAGGTTTGAGTGACCGAATCGATCCGGACCCCAGCCGAATCGATTCGTCCTGAGACAGAATCCCAGGTCCGATGACCCGAATCGATTCGCCTTGGAGGCCGAATTGATTCGCAGGGCCGAATCGATTCGGAATTGGCCCGAATCGATTCGAAAACAGGGCTTTTTGAGGGATGTTTTTCTAGGGAGAATTTCATTCCGTTTCGTTCGAGGTTATCGATTGGGAACCTCTATAGGAGTTATGTGGAGTATGTTTTGGAGACTTCTATAGAGTTTCCCTTATAAGAAATTATTGGAGTCTTATTGATTTAATTTGAGGAATACCGATTAGAGATTACGGTATAATCTAAGTGGAGGAGCCCACTATCATTGGGAATTCTATTTGGAGATAATTATTAAATTTATATGAAAGAATGAGAATGAATTTAGAGATATTGGATCTTAGGATCAAATACCAAATGGGATAACTTTAAAGGTTCATCAAATTAATTGAACCATATTATGGATTGAGAATATGAATGCTAAGAAATGTGCCTACGGATATAGAAATATCCTTAATGATGATTAAATTGGTAGATGTCTCACACAATGAGAAATCCTAATCGAGGTGCATTAGGATAGAGAATATCCTTAACTTAAATAGAATTGAGAGACAATTCATAATTAGAAGCAACATATGAGCTTCAAGCGAGAAATAGTATAGTGTATACTAAGTGGGGAAGATGTGTGAGAATTGACGGATAGTATATCAAAAGAGAGAGATATACTAAATAATGATATTAATTCAACTACGCCTAAGTGCGTAATACAAATATGTAAATGATGCGGTAGGTATACCTTATATGATGGTATATATTTATATGATGTGATGATGTATGTATACCTTATGTGATGGTTTATATATATATATATATATATATATATATATATATATATATATATATATATAGTGAAGCATACCCCCTCCTTGCTATCATTGGGAAGTTGCGCGCGTTGAGGGTGAGCATCCTGGCTCGATGAGCAGGGTGTGGATATTCCCCAGGTCATAGTCGTCCATGGTGATTGTTATGTGATATACATTTATTATTTTTGGGGGTGAGAAGTCGTGGGTATGTGTCGTTCTCACTTGCCGGTTAGGAGCTATGACTGCTTCCCGGGATGTTGTGTGCGTGAGTTGATCACGAGGTGGGTGTCGTTGAACCCCACCAGGTGGTTCCCAGTTTGCTACTTGGATGGGCAACTGGAAGATGATAGCATAGTGAGCCTGCGTCCTCGAGTTATAGCTCGTTTGGATGGTTATATTATGGATGTGATTGGTTACTTGGGTATCGAGGGCATAATGGACCTCAACGACCAACATTGCCAAGGAGTAGTGTAACGGGGGGTTCCTTGTTTGGATTTCGCTTCGGAGAAATGTCCCATGCATGAAACGTAGTGTAATGTTGGGAGTGAGGAGAAGTTAGTCCTAAATGCTCATACATATATAGTATATACATCTCGACGATCGACCGTGCCAGAAGTAGTGTATCGGGGGGGTTCCTTGTTTGGATTTCACTTTTGCGAGACGTCCCACGCACGAACCGCAGTGCACTGTTGAGAATTGGGAAAAATAAATTAATTAAAATGGAGTAATAATAATTTGGGTTACATGCATCATGCATTGAGGGCATAATGAATCTCAAAAATCAATACTGTCAGGAGTAGTGTAACGGGGGGTTTCTTGTTTGGATTTCACCTCGACGAGACATCCCACGCGCGAAACGTAGTGCAGTATTGAGAATTGGGAGAAGTTTATTCCTTAGCACTTAGATGCTAATAACTCATCTATATAACTGTATATTGTTGGAATAACTAGAATATGAGAAATTCTAGTAAAGAAGATGTTTATGTTTATTGTATTACTTTAGGTGTTCCTCCGCAAGGACGCAACTGATGTTCTCCCATCCAGTGTATTCATGGAGCTGTGGCAGTAGTGGACTGTTGCGGCACTTTGTCATAGTCGATTACTATCTTTTGTATATCTAGATTAGGATTCAGTTGTATATTTGGGTCTATACTCAAGGGTTGTAGAGTAACACTTTTATATTTATTTTCCCTTATAAGATTATTGTATTGTTTGTGACCCGACAACATATTCGGGTAAATTACTTTGTACATTTTGTTGTACCCTTGTATTCATTTCTTTACATATTGTAGAGTTTGTTGTATCACTCATCATAGTTAGATGTAGTATTGTGTAATTTTGGTTGCATGGTTAGTTCTAATTGGTGTTAAATAAAAGTTTTAAATTTTTTGACAATCCGTTTTTAATGGTTTCGAGTAGTTAGCCTTATATTATTTAGTATTGTCAGTTGATGTTGAGACTGTGCCATCTGAGATACCTGATTTAATGTAGTATAGGGCTAGCCACCCGTTATTATTTTGAGAGCGTTGTCACATATCATTCTCCCCCTTTTTGTTCAGGAATAGACAAAGGATAAAACTAATTCAAACATGATGCATAGAGTAATAAGAACATGAAAGCATATAGGCAACAAAAGCATAACTAATCCAACAAATAATAACCAATACCAACTAAGATGCAAGAAAATGATACCAATATGATACATAAAGTATTAAGCATGTGATATCAACAAAGAATGCAACAAGGTAGATACCAATTATGAATTCAAGCAGAGATGGACTAGAAAGCAAGGCAAAGATAGACAAATATCAAATATATATATACATGGACTAAATATGCCAATAATGCTCATGCACGTATATATAGATATAAACACACAAATGACACAAAATAAAATAAGCTTTTCACACCCGTATGACAAAAATGTGTCATATGGAAACAGAAGTGTTGGGCTGTGAACAAGATACCAATGAATTAAAATTCAATCACTTAAACGTGTTCACATAGTGTAACACCTCGCCTAATAAGATACCGGGCGATCACTCCAATATTAAATTAAAACAGGAGTTTCATATGGATCATTCTTAGCATCACTGTCGAAAATCCATTTAATTACTAATATCCTATTAGGTGAGCGTTAAAAACTTTTACTTAACTACTCTTTTTAGCAAACAAATTAAAACATCCACAATTAAATGCGTAATGAACTGAAATGGAAATGAAAGGAACTAAAATAACCGAACACTCGGTCCAAATATACAACCATATCGAATGCTATACTGAAAGAATAAATAAATGCAATTGAGCCATTGGCTCGAGTGTTTATACAATATCTCCTATCTAGAGTAGAAAGAAAGAAACGTCTACCGATAACCTGCAAGCATCCACAGCTGCTGCAGAAGACGTCTGACCCAAAAGAGTTTCCATCCAGGCGTCCCTGTGTCCGGACACCTATATATATATAGTATAGAGAAAGAAAGGAGAGTAGACAAACGGGTCAGAGCCCGAATGTTTAGAAAATATTTTGCAAGTGCATAAATGCTTTATTTTTAGAAAAATAGTTTTTATCTCATATTTAAATTGGTATCGCACTCTCATGAGATACCCCTCACCTCTCCTCTAACAGTGCACACCTAGCGCATCCCTATAAACATCCTAGTCAAGCTACCCTGCTAAACTAGTCTAATACCCAACCACTATCTAACCTGGATAGTCAAACAGATGTACTAAGGGCTAAAATTCACTCTAATCTCGACGCTATGCCATGTTCGTGAGTGGGGTGTCTCGCGAAGCGAAATCCAAACAAGGAACCCCCCCGATACACTACTATGCAGCAAGGTCGATCTTTGAGATCCGCCAGTCCCTCAGTACAGAAAGATATATATAATATATATACCATAAACATTTAATAATATTAGAGCACTAAGGATTAAACTTCTCCCCAGTCTCAACACAATGCCATATTCGTGCGTGGGGTGTCTCGCGAAGCGAAATCCAAACAAGGAACCCCCCCGATACACTACTATGCAGCACGGTCGATCTTCGGGATCCATTAGACCCTCCACACTCAATTTATACATATACGTACATCTACAATATACGTCCGAATAATATCTCCCGGACTGAGGATTACTTGATACATATAGTATTTATAACTACTTATCCTTTTCATTTCAAAAACTTCCATTTCCCTTCTCATATCCAGGAAATGTATTTATAGAAGCCAATTCATTATCATGAATTGCTTTAACAAATCATATACTTTTTGAAAGCCAATTTTATTAACATAAAAATGCTTTTCCTTTATCAATTATCCCATTTCCCTTTTTATACTCAGGAAATGTATTCAAAGACATTTTCATTATCATAAAAATGCTTTGATCATAACATATGCTTCCACATCCCTTCTTCCATCCGGGAAGTGTTACCGAAGCCAAATAATATAACCCATTTCCCTTCCTATATCCAGGAAATGTAATTAAAGCAAATCCATTATTATGAACTGCTTTAATAAACGCGTTCTAAGACTGCCCGTCCGGATTTCTCCACTGTGCGCCCCCTAAATGGCTATCATCTTCCAGGGCCTCCAAGACAACCTGGGATCCTATATCGAAAGACGTCGGGAAGCGACCATGTGCCTGCGGGATAGTCAAGACCACACCCGGAATCTCCTAACCAGCGCAGAAAATATGACAACAAACGCTCACATGGCCTATAGGACTATATCCACCCTGCATCATTAGCCAGGGGGCTTCACCATACGAACGCAACTTCCCTTATGATAGCGATTTAGAGAGGTGTGTATCCTCATTTTTATTATTTATGAAAATCATTTGTCTTTCCATTTTGAAAACATTTATATATTATTTTCAAAATCATTTTCATCATATCATATATACTTTAATCACATAGTATATACATATACCATATATTCATCCTTGAATATACATAAATGGACATATTTGCCAACTATATATAGCGATGACCATTTATCCCAAAGATTCCCTCGAGAAATCATAATCATGCTTTCATACAAGCATGATACTAAACCCAAAGTATTTCCTTACTTTGTTCAATACTAATTACCTCAATCATCTCTTAAAGGTTTATTTATCCTCAAAACCCTTATTTAGGAATCCCCATAAAAATCCCAAATGGTAATTCAACTCCCCATACTCTTAAAGGGAGAAAACTAGAAATTTTGGCCTAAGCGAATCGATTCGCCCCTTTAGCGAATCGATTCGGATGAGCGAATCGATTCGGTTCCCAATCCGAATCGATTCGGAAAGTATTCTGCAAACAGGCCTGTAAATGGCGAATCAATTATGTCTTTACCCGAATCGATTCGGCCCATTGCAGAAACCCAATTCCCCTTAGGCGAATTGATTCGGCATGTATCCGAATCGATTCGGCCTGTTCGAGGGACATTACATTCTCTACCTTTTTTTTTATTAAAACTCCAAGTTTTGATTAGGGGTAAAAATATTAGAGACCCTTTTAAGCAATTGTTGAATATTTTTATTAACTCCGACCAATAATAATCCAACTTCCTTATTAGAAAAAAATGAGGGGCTTACTTTTTCAAATTCTCAAGGCTATGTGAAATGAGTTAATATTGAATACCATTAAAAGTACTTTAATACTCAAATGAAGCGAAACACCAATAGACAAATGTTTAATGGTGAAACCATTAATATGATAGTTAAAGTGAGACTTAACCATTAAATGAGTATTTAAAAAGGCATTTCATTTAATAAAGAAAATGAAAAGAAAACAACTTGAAAATATATGTTTAAATATACAATTTATTTTGAAACTAATCCCAATAAAAATAATATATTTGGCACTTCAGGTCCAAATTATAAATAATTATTTGAAAACTTTCAAAATGCATACCCTATGAATAATCCAAAATTAAAATTTTAATTTATGGTATATTTTTGTTGGATCGTTAAGTGCAAACAATCACAAATAGCATGAGAGTTTCCGATTTCATATTTTATATCACAATTCAAAAAAATATCTATTGAACTTCTAGTCACAATATTGAATATGAATTTTCATATCACAAATCAAAGATAATAGGAGTAATCTTTGTCTATACACTTTCAATTTGATAATCAAAACTTCACGTTTTATTGTGATATATTTTGTTTTGACACTTTAGGTTCAAATAATTAGAAACTTCAGGTTCCAAATTATGAACAGGGAAAAAATTTAATTTCCATATCTGGATAATGATTAAATATTTAGGGACTTTAAACTCCCGCCCAATTATAGTCAAATTTCAAGTTTGATAAGCGGTAAAAAAATTTGGAACCTTAGGTAAAAACTATAAATAATCATTTTGAATCATTCAATATC
Organism: Sambucus nigra; assembly: GCA_949130495.1. NCBI lineage: Eukaryota > Viridiplantae > Streptophyta > Magnoliopsida > Dipsacales > Adoxaceae > Sambucus > Sambucus nigra. Next base: position 128,855,327 of record OX422214.1, read on the forward strand.
CTCATCTTTATTATATAAATAATCAAAACTTCATGTTTGATTACAAAATTATTGGGGCTTCGGGTATCTATAATTATTATGGGACTTTTAATACCACTTTCCCTCTTATAGAAATAGTCAAAACTTTTGGTTTGATTTTAGGGCATATTTCATTGTCAAGTCCAATAATTAAATCATAATTAAGAACTTCGATTCCCAATTCTAAAATAATTTGAAAAATTTTGGTCCCAAATAAGAAAATCTACATGGAATCTTCTGGTCTCAAATGAAAATTTTACATGGAAACTTCAAGTACCAAAATTAATAACTATTTGGGAACTTCATGTCCCAAAATGTAGATAGCTATTAGAAACTTTAAGTTCCTAGAAATAACAATTGGGAATTTGAGACCCCAAATTTTAAACAGTACTGGAAATTTCAAGTCCCAAATATAAATGATAATTAGGAATTTCGAGTCCTAATAAAAAATATGAACTTTTAGGTTCCATAATTTAAATAGTTAGGGCACTTCACATCATAAATTTAAAGGTAAAACTTAAACATCAAGTTTCAATTATTATTGGAAGCATCTTTAATTTTTTTTCGTATACAAAAATTTAGGCGTGACGTAGTAATTTTTCACAATTAAATATTCAAAATGTGAATATCTAAAACTTTATAAAGGATCAATATAAAATAATTAAAAGTATAAGCACATGTAATTACCTTTGAGTATTGAAACTTACTCAATGGTGTTCACATAGAACGACATCTTACTTCTTCATACCTATTGTTGATGTAAAAAATTAGATTATCTCTAATTAATCAATCATAGATAAATAAATTAATAAGACAAAGGATTTTTAAAGTGGTTTAGCCTGAAGAAAATGGCCTACTTCCACTGTTTTTGTATTGCTGACTGTTTATTTAGAATCTCTATAATAGGTTTACCAAGAGCTCCAAAGTTCCCTTCTTATGAGGAGGTTACATTGTATTTATAGCCTTGAGGCTGTACATATGAAAGGATAATGCGTTGTTATCTAGTATACATATACATCTGTACGATAATAATGCACATTTAATGTTGAGTTGTCTTTTGATTCTCTTGATTTGGATGCTCTGTATGCTAAGTAGCTCGGATTGCTAAAGTTGCTCGGTACGCTTAAGTTGCTAGTCAAAAGTATTTATATTTTCCATGTAGGTTGACAGTGTGTTCAAGTAATTGGTCCATGTCAGCAGACTAAATTTGGTATCAACAGAAGCTCCCAATGTTTCACAGTTGAGGTTGAAGGAGAGTGTGGAATATTTTTTCTTGAAACTGCAAGGATTACTGTTATTCTTGAATTTTAGGAAGACTTTCCTTGTATATAATTCCTTTGTGAATGCATAATATCGGGCTTCATAAATATTTTGAAGTTTCACGATCACTTCGATATTTATGCCTTTTTTCTTCTTTTAGCCACCGAAAACGCAAATGTCTTCCCTTGTAATCATTACTTTTCTCTATTCCCGAGGTAAAGTATTTAAGTGCGACAGAAATCCTATTGTCTTTTCACTTTTCAAATCTGTATCTCTGAACTCTTCTTATTCTCTCTATCTTATGCCTTCGTTCTTTCCATCGTTTATTGACAACTGATCTCTATTTCCTCTGTAAGATTTTCTTCCTTCTTCTTTATTTTCTTTATTCACCATGGTTTATGTTGAATCGTTAGATAAATTTCGATCTGAGTTTTCAATCCCTTCGTGGGTTATTTTGGAAGAACTTTCTTATCCTTGTGATTTACTTTCTTTGGCAGAGGGACACCGGTTCCCAAGTCTTTTTGTAGCTGAGTGTGGTTTTTCTTTGTCGCCAAATCCCCTATGTTTGGAGTTTTGCCAATATTTCGATATTGTACCTGCAAGAGTAGCTCCAAATACATGAAAGGTAGTTAATGGCGTACATACGTTGAATCAACTTCATGGAACTCGTTTGGGAATTCCAGAAATTATGTATTTCTATAGATGGGTCACTAGCGATAATACTTTCTATTTAAAAACTAGGTTTTCGAATAGAGCGTTAGTTGTCAATCTTCCCGATGCCAATAGGGATTATTTTGATCATGGGGTTGTGATGAAAAATTGGCAACACCCTCCATTAAGTGGAGATGACGTGTACCAAGGTCCCAGGTGTCCGATTTATGGCAATGGGATAGGTTGTTTTTATTTTTGAAATCTTATTTTCTTTGTATTTGATGAAATGCATCACTGACATTTGATTTTGTTTGTTACAACTGACAGTAATAGAAAACCTCCAAAAGAAACTGAGGTTAATATAAAACATTTAAAACTTATCTGGAACTTGCATCAATCTGTTGCTGGGGAACACATTAGATTTTATTCTTATTTTTTGCAATACAGAAGCTACACCTCGTCTTTCATTGCTCGTCCTCGTCTGGAGGTAGTTGATCTTGATCAGGTACCAACCTCTGAGACCAGTGTGGAAGGTTCTTCTTTTGACTTGAGTCTTCCTATTACTGATCTAATGAAGAAAAGGAAATCTCCTATCTTTTTTGACAAGTCTGCCTTTGCCACTGACGAGGCAAAGAAGAGTAAACAAGATATCCCCGATGAAGGGGAAAAGAATATAGATGTACCTCCCTTAATTGCTACTAAGGAAGCTGGCAAGAAGCCCCCTGTGCCTCCGAGCAAGACCGTTGTCATCTAACCTTCGAGTGAAACTGTTGTCATCGCCCCAATAGAGATAACATCTTTAATTGAAAGTGCTCCTGCTCCTCTGAGGAGATTAAAAAAAAGTTCTTCTGAGAGACCTGTTGAACCTATATCTCAACCTTTAAATGTTGAAGGTAGTGTTCCAGCTCTTGTTCTTTCGAGCTCTACTGTGGGTTTGATAAGATCTTGGACTGTTCTGGAATTCCAAGGTGTTGAAGACACCTTTTCTCGTGAGAGACTTTCTCTGCCTTCATGGTTTTGGACAAACTAAGACCCACAATCATAGCCTCATATTCAGCTTCATGATTGGAGGCTTTAAATTGAAAACATAAAGCATATTCTATATCAATCTCATCAGGAATGTTTAAAATAATTCCTTCTCCACCACCTGGGGCACACGAAGAGCCATCCACATACAGATTCCATACAGGTACTTCATTATCAAATTTTTAATCAGAAAAAGTTCCTCGGTGGAATATTTGATACTTCCTTTTGTCCTCCCCCGCCCCTTCTCGCTGCTCGTTGATTATCTTCTCTTGATCGTCCACAAATAGAAGTTGGTCGGGGGTTAAATTTGATGATCCCGTAACATCTACGGGTTGGTCTGTATTAAACTCCTGTTCTTCGGGGGTATCAGAATGAGTAAACTCTATGATAAAATCAGCTACCGCCTTCCCCTTGAGTGACGATCTAGGCTCATAAACTATGTCATATTCCCCAAGTTCTACTGCCCAGTATATCAATCTTCCCGATTTCTCCGGTTTATGCAGAGCTTATCTTAATGGCATATCAGTGTACACCACTATAGTATGGGCTTAGAAGTATGGCCTCATCCTTCTGCTAGCTTAGATTTGTGCCAGTGCCAACTTCTTCAACCTTGGATATCTGATCTCTGCTCCTCGAAAAGCCTTGCTGGTGTAATAGATCGGTTTTTGCACTCCATCCTCCACTCTTATCAACGCCGAGCTGACTGCATTCTCTGAAACTGCCAGATACAAGTGTAGTCTTTCTCCCATCACTGGTCTAGATAACAATGGAGGTGTCCCCAAATATTTCTTCAACTCTTGAAAGTCCTTCTCGCATTCGTCATTCTACTCAAAAGTTTTTTGAAGTGTTTTGAAGAATGGGAGGCATCTGTCTGTTGCTCGTGACACAAATCTGTGTAGTGCTGCAACTCGCCCTGTGAGACTTTTGTGACACCCCGGCTAATTAAATACCGGGTAGCTACTCCTTTATTAAATTAATACAAAATGTCAAGTTGATTCAGTTAATAGCATCACTGTCGAAATCATTTTAATTATTACTAACCACCTAGTATTTAAAAAGTAAGTTGTCAAATTTAAATTTAATCTGATTAGTCAAGAAATAAATGAATTATAAAAATGTAATACAACCATTCACAATAAAGTCCAAATAGAGTAACCATCAAATAATAATGAGTCTGGAGGAAATACTCCTCACAACAACCCCAATACGAAAGTAAATAAAACAAGTCCGCATCCTGAATTAATTACAAACCAAAATCTGAATAACTGGAATATAAAATGTCTCTAAAAGGAATGGGCGACATGCCCTACAAATGATAAAACTGAACATGGAGTCAAGACTAGAAAAGGAGGCATCTACTGTCAAAGCCCTATAAGTTCCACAACAGCTACAGCTCATCACCTGAATAAAATTCCTATGCATGGTGTCCTTGTGGCTGGGCACCTAAAAGGTTTTTACAAAAAATAGATTTGAAAGCAAACGGGTCAGAGCCCGAATGTGGAGAGTATTTTAAAAACAGCAAGTGATCTAATAACATTAAAACAATGAATGCAAAATACATGTTAGGATGTGCTCTCACATGAAGTACTCACCTCTCGACTAATTGTGCACTCCTAACGTACCGTACCCATTCAAGTGATTCTCATATCTATTTAGACCAAAATGAATTCTAACTTATCTACTCGAGTCACACTATAAGTTCCAACGTTATCGATTAAATAGAGAGTTTTACTTAAACTCGGATTTCCAAGTATTTGCAATGTATTATACTAAAGGTTATCCTCTGTTTATCTTCTCAAGGAGTTACTATAATTATTCTTACAATTCAAACATGACAGTTCCCTTCATTTAACCGTATATTATTATCAACATAGATATACAATACAAACACCCCGAGACTAAGCTGCGGTGCACACATACTCTGCTATCCATCCCGGTACATCACGTACATAAGGATCACGTATTCTGAATCTCTCAGGAATCGTTCTCAGATAATAGCAAAATCACAAACAATGGAGGCGAACACAGTCACATCACACGGGTCATGCACATACCTACGCTCCCATGATCGGCAGACTTATTAACATCTCAATAAGTCCTTCTCTGACCTATGTCCTCGAGGTACCAATCTATATCCCCCCTGTAGGCACACAAAGATTAGATGGCCCTAAACGAACGCAAACCTCCCGTGATAGCAAGTATGGTAGGTATGTCATACACGTAAATCATATATACTAAGCATGCACACATCTTAGTAATTACCCTAATTTATTAGTGGTATACTTCTTATTCTCATACCAACATTTAGTGTTACACAATTTACATGTCCCCGATTTATATATAATTAAGTCATCAATTATCCTCTCATCGTGATTAGCCACTCACGTCCTAATCCAAAACTATCATTTGGTTCAAGCCACTCTTCTATATATCACTCCTCAATATATCCAAAATCTCTCAACTATACCAATTAGTTAACAAGGGAAAGTTATCTCATCGTTTAAATAAGGTTTCGGGACACTAGAAATCAAATCAGGCCAAAAAGGTAATTCTGTCAACTCGTTAGAAGTCTCGTTCGAACGAGAGTTCGTTCGAACGAAGTGGACATCTAACGAGAGTTCGTTCGAACGAAAGGCATAAAATGAACATCCAACTCGTTAGAAGGCAAACTGTCACCTCGTTAGAAGCTCATTCGAACGATCTCGTTCGAACGACCTGGGCAGGTCTTCTAACGAGATGCTAGTTTCGAGCCCAGAATTTTCCTATCTCGTTTTTCTCAATTTTCTTCACCTCTAATCTCATCTAAAAATCATCCCAACTATATTTCAAGGTTCGTCAACATTACTAAACCTTCCTAGATCATATTTTAACATATATATAGGGGCCAATCTTCCTAAACAACATCTAATTGTAATCAGTCCCCAATTTTCCCAAACTTTATGAATATGAACCCAAGAAATTTAAAGTCATCAATTTCCATAAATAAATCCGTTTTTGCATCATAAAAGTCGTATTTCTATTAGTATAATCACCCAATAACAATTCTACATGCAATCCCTATATCAAAATCTGAATTTCCAACTCCGATTTCATGGGTTTTTATAAATCTCCCAATACAATGCAATTATATAAATTTCTAATCATGGAAGAAGAATTTGCTTGAAATTAACGTAATTAAACCACTTGCCTTGGATTAATCTCTGAATTTGATGTTGGATGTTGGATGTTGCTCTCTCTTCCTCTACAATTTCCCCCAAGGTTGAAGGTTGAAGATGGTAGTTATGGTTTTCTCTTTTGGGAACCTCTCCTAACTTCCTCATATAACTCCCGTAGCCTTCTAATCAGTTAAGTGTTGGTAATGGCTTAGTGGGTTATTAAATTCCCTATTTTTAATTCCCAAAATTTGTTGGTTATAAATCCCAAAATTCCAAAATTACCAAAATATCCTTTTAAGTTGCCGGTATGGCCCAAAAATACCCCGGGATCCAAACTAAACCCCCGGCTAGTGTTTTCTGACTATTTCGACCCTTACGGACTCATTGGCGCACTCAAAATGACCATACGGTTGATAAAAATAAAATTCACTTTTTAATTTACATAATTACATTCCTGACGCGACTGTCATGCGCGTCCCAACAAAATTTCCCAAATTACCGTATTTCAATCTTGCGATAATTTTAATATTTCCAATATTCATATATTTTCATATATACACATTATAATCAAATACCAACTCACATCTCGTTAGTATTTTATCTGGATTAATTCACATTTAATTTAATTAATCCCATAAATAAATATCAATAAAAGTACGGGGTATTACAACTTTGTACTTCCTTCTTCGTAGTGGGAGATCGTAGTCCCAATAGGGCTTTGGTGGGATTCAACTTCATTTGATTTTTTTCTAGTTGATCAAAAGTCTGACTTAGGTCAACTAGATGATCAACAACTTTCTTGATCTTCGTCAGCATATCGTCGACATAAACCTCCATGTTATGACTGATTTTCTCTGCGAACACCTTATTCATCAGCCGCTGATATGTTTCACCTGCATTTTTAAGTCCGAAGGGCATAACATTATAATAATAAGTTCCCCTTGGGGTGATAAAAAAGGTACTTTCCATGTCCTCAAGTTTCATTTTAATCTGATTGTAACCAGAATAAGCATCCATGAAACTCAACAATTCATGCCCCGAGGTAGCATCCACCAGTTGATCGATTCGAGGCAAAGGAAAATGATCATTTGGACATGACTTATTAAGATCAGTGAAGTCCACACTCATCCTCCACTTGTTGTTTTTATTCTTTACCATCACCATATTTTCTAGCCAGTCAGGATATTTAACGTCCTCAATAAAGCAAGCTTTTTGTAGTTTCTCCACTTCTTCCTGTATAGCTTGGTTCTTTTCTGGGCTGAACACCCTTCTTTGCTGCTTCACTGGCTTGACCTCCTTATTCACGTTGAGCTCATGGCACAGGAAACTCGGGTCTATCCCTGGCACGTCTTCATGACTCCATGCGAAAGTCTATTTTCTGCGCCTTAGAAATGCTATCAGTTCCTATTTTATCGATACATCCAATGAAGCACCAATTTGGGTTATTCGTTTTGGGTGCTCCTCATCCAGAATGATACTTTCGGTAGCTTCCATGACCTAGCCCTTCACGAGCTGAGACTCGTCTCTAGGGTCTAAAGTTTCAATCTCTGCATCTTCTATTTCATCCACTTGATAAGTAGTAGTTTTCTTCCTGGATTCTTCGCGTTCCTCTTGTTCAGCAGATGAATAGTAGCATTCCCGAGCTACTTTCTGGTCACCTTTCACCACTCCTACCCCAAAGTTGGTTGGGAATTTTAAACATTGATGTATAGTAGATGGTACTGCTTCGAACTTCTTTAGACATACCCTTCTTATGATGATATTGTAAGCTTATTGGACATTTTTATCCATTACGAAAAAGCGTACTCTTCCTGTTCGACAAGCAGGCCATGTACCAATAAGCATATCCAACTTGATCGTCCCAAGTGGAAAAACCTTTTCACCAGTAAAATCGAGGAGGGGCCTATGATAGGGCTCCAACTGGGTTAACTTTAAATTCAAACTGTCAAAGCATGGGTAGAACATGATGTCTGCAGAGCTACCATTGTCCACCAGCACCCATGAAATCACCACTTCCTTCATTCTCTTCTTGATCACCAATAGGTCATTATGAGGATATAGTACACCTGCCAGTTCATTTTTAGAGAAGCCAATGACCAGTTTGTCTTTATTCACTTTCCTCGGGCGATCATCTTCAGCCAAATTTATTCGTTGTATGTACGAGCAAGCTTGAGCCTCATTGAGGTAAGCTTTTCCTCTCTGCAGTAAGATCTCCACCTCCTCAATCTCCACCTGTAATAACATTACATTCAAATGATCCAATATGGATTGAAAATACCTCACGCTCTGGTTGTCTTGGTCTTTTGGGGAGATCGGGATCATCCTCTAGATCTTTTTCGTGATCTCTCTTCTTGTCTTCTTTTGCTCGACGAGGAGATTTAGATCTTTGCCTTCCTCGGTCACTAGTCTTTCCACCATTTTGGCGATAAACATACTTGGTCAATTTTCCTCACCTGATGAGTGCTTCAATTTCATTCTGGTGAGATATGCAACGTTTGGTCGTGTGGCCATGGTCTTTGTGGAATTCGCAATATTTGGACTTATCCCTTTTGTCAGGGTCTGCTTTCATTTTTCCTGGCCAGGCTAAATCCTCATTTTTCTTGATCTCCTCCAGAATGTGATTTATATCTACCTTCAAGGGAGTATAATTTCCAAATTTCCTCATCTTCTCCAGTGCTTTCTTTCCTTTTGACGGCCTGTTACCACCATTGTTCTTCTGATCCTTCTTCTCGGTTTCACCAGCTTTAACCTTAGTCTCCTTGGTATCGGTATTCTTCTTAGTAGCCATGGCTTCTTCAGCGTTCATGATCTTGGCTGCCTTTGCCACCAGTTCTGCATTCATGATCTTGGCTGCCTTTGCCATCAGTTCTGCCATGGTCCTAGGTGGATCTTTTCCCAAAGTATAGTACAACTTATCTGGTAAAAATCCACTCATCAGAGCAGTAGTTGCTATTTTCTCCTCGTAATCTATTACCTCAAGTTTCTCGTTATTGAAACGAGTAATGTAATCCCTGGTACTTTCTTTTGGCTTCTATCTAACACTCAGTAAGTGTGCTACTAGTTTAATTTGTTTTGCTCCAAAATATAAATTACCTATGAAATGCTCTACCAGTTGAAGGAAAGTTGTGATCTTCCCCCGAGGGAGATTATTGTACCATATCTGGGCTGATCCAGTGAGAGTTCCTGAAAATGCCCTACATCTCATCTCGTTTGGAACAACATAGATATCAGCAGCACAGCAGCTTGGTATTGTTCTATATGGAGGACATGATCAGTTTTTCTATCATATTTAGGTGTCACCATAGGAGCTTTGAACTTTGATGGTGTGGGAAAATCCACAATTTTCTGTACGAATGGTGTCCCTTGGATAAAAGTTCTTTATAGAGGGTTCTTGGCCTTAGCCATTTTCCCTAACCTATCTTCCAACCTTTGAATAGATCCTTTCCATGCATTGTTTCCCACCTCGGGCCTATTTGTTCGAGCGACTGATGGCGTTGAGTTTTCCTCTTGGGATCTTTCATTACTAGTTATTGGGCGTGATTGGGCAGGGCCTTCCCTTAGGTCGGATGGTCGTTGAGAGTTCCTCGAGGCAATCCTAGGAGGACTTATATTCCTCCTAGGTCCCAAACGATTAAAAGGAGAGACCCTACTCAACCTTTCCAGAGCACTAATCCTTTCTGGAGTTAGAGTGACGTTCTTTTGAGAATTTGTAACTCGTACTGACGAAGTCCGGCCAGGTTGATACGAAGGATCACTAGGTCTTTCAGTACGATATGACTCGGTACGTCTGGATTGAGAGACCTCCAGGAATAGCATTCGTCTTGTTCTTGAGGGTGGAAGATGGGTATTTCTCTGAACACTTCGTTGTCCATATTGGACCGGCACTCCACCTTGAACAGTTTCTATAAGTTGACGCATGGTTTCTTGCATGGTCATTTGCCCTTGGACTAAATTAGGCATTATGCCTGCCAGATCTTGAACATTTGGTGGAGTAGAAGGGTTTGGAGGGACCCTAGTGTTTTGATTACTGGATTCTGAATTCTCAGCCATAGATGATGAATTGTTTTAGTGAAAAATGCTAAGTACAGTCGTTTCCCATAGACGGCGCCAATCTGTTGATGTAAAAAATTAGATTATCTCTAATTAATCAATCACAGATAAATAAATTAATAAGGCAAAGGATTTGTAAAGTGGTTCAGCCTGAAGAAAATGGCCTACGTCCAGTGTTTTTGTATTGCTGACTGTTTACTTGGAATCTCGATAATAGGTTTACGAAGAGATCCAAAGTCCCCTTCTTATGAGGAGGTTACATTGTATTTATAGCCTTGAGGCTGTACATATGAAAGGATAATGCGTTGTTATCTAGTAGACATATACATCTGTACGATAATAATGCGCATTTAATGTTGAGTTGTCTTTTGATTCTCTTGATTTCGATTCTCTGTACGCTAAGTAGCTCGGACCGCTAAAGTTGCTCGGTATGCTTAAGTTGCTCGTCAAAAAAATTTGTATTTGTCATGTAGGTTGACACGTGTCTTCAAGTAATTGGTCCATGTCAGCAGACTAAATTTGGTATCAACACCTATAATGGGTTATCACCGAATTAGGCACATGAAAATTAAAGTCATGTTGTGTTAATGAGAGATCAAGTGCTTCATATCCCTTGTATTTTCATTAAACAACAAATTTAGGAGCACTCGTGCTGATAACGTGTTGTAAAATAAAGGGGAGTTTTCATTTTATTGATCTACAATTAAGAAAGGGACATGACTCACATTTATAATAGAAAAGAAGACAATCCAACAAATACCTTAATAATTGTGGAATAATATGGGCCGGTTTGATTCTGTATAGAGAAAACTCGATTTAAATGTTGTTTTTTAATATAGTTTTAAGATTCAGTTTTTTGTGTCTATAATTATTGGTGTGTGTTTGATAAACTTGTTTTTAAATACAGTTTTTAAAAATATTGACAAACATGTATATATATATATATATATATATATATATATGTGTGTGTGTGTGTGTGTGTGTGTATGTGTGTGTGTGTGTATGTGTGTGTGTGTGCATACATGACACATGAATGTACATGTATATACATACATACATACATATATCATAAATTATATACATATACATTTAATATAATGTATTTTTATGTATATTTAATGAGGTATATTGGTGAGTTTAACTATAACTATATATATTAAGGTATTATCTCTATCTCTATCTCTACTACCTAAAAAGAGGGAACTTCCTCTTCAATGGTTAGAAGACTAAAATACCCTCATTAAATTTAAAATTCCTATTATACCCTAAATAATAATCAACATATCTCTCCCCAATTCATTAGCTCCCATGAAATACCGAGGTTCATTGCATCCCATCGTTCTTATATTCATTCACACATACCAAACAACCAAATACATTCATGTTCCAACCCTAGAAATCCAGATTCAGTTGCCTCAAATTTCATTATCCAATTCACTCACATTCATTCGTCGTATCTCTCTTATATTCATTTACGCATATCAACCATTAAAATACATTCATCTTCCAACCCTAGAAATTCATCTTTACAAATGGAAGCTCAAACAACTATTTAATTGAAAGTCCATCATTTCTTTGCTTCGTTGTTATCATTTCTTATGCCAAAATCAAGGTCAATACTCCTAATTCCGTCTATAATTTTTTATTATGTCATCAAAGTATGCATTTGTTAATTTGAAGATGAAGACAATTACATAAATTTTATAATTATATATATCTCATTGAAGAATTTTGTCTCTCATTTGAAGATGACGACAATTACATAAATTTTATAATTATAATCATATATATTATGAAGAATTTTGTCTCCCATTTTCATCTTTTCATGTTTTTAGAGATGTGTACTTATTACATACTCTAAATTAAATGTTAATTTTAAAACAATTATATACATTCACACATACCAAGCAACCATCCCATGAAATACTGAGATTCATTGCATCCCATCTTTCTCATATTCATTAACACATACCAAGCAACAAAATACATTCACGTTCCAACCCTAGAAATCCAGATTCAGTTGCCTCAAATTTCATTCTTATATTCACTCACATTTATTCATCCTATCTCTCTCATATTCATTCACGCATATCAACCATCAAAATACATTCATCTTCCAACCCTAGAAATTCATCTTTACAAATGGAAGCTCAAACAACTATTTAATTGAAAGTCCACCATTTCTTTGCTTCGTTGTTGTCATTTCTTCTGCCAAAATCAAGGTCAATACTCCTAATTCCATCTATAATTTTTTATTATGTCAGCAAAGTATCCATTTGTTAATTTGAAGATAAAGACAATTACATAAATTTTATAATTATATATATCTCATTGAAGAATTTTGTCTCTCATTTGAAGATGAAGACAATTACATAAATTTTATAATTATAATTATATAGATTAGGAAGAATTTTGTCTCCCATTTTCAATTTTTCATGTTTTTAGAGATGTGCCCTTATTACATACTCTAAATTAAATGTTAATTTTAAAACAATTATATACATTCACATATGCCTACTGTTTTAAATGTTAATAATTTGAAAATTATGCATACTGATATAAACTTTTTTAGTACTAAAGATTGTGCTTATTTTTCATGATTTTCTTCTAATTACGGAAATTTCACTCATGATAAAAATTTTTTTATTAGTTTCGTAAGGTGGAAGTTCAGTACTACAATAGTTGATGGCACTAAGACAAGTATTTAATTTATGGTTTATTGTCATTCTTATATAATTTCTAATTACGAAAATTTCACTCAAGGTAATAAATTTTTTTATTATTTTCACAAGGTGGAAGTTCAATATTTCGGTACTTTAGATGAGACAAGTACTTAAATTTATGGTATATTGTCAGTCTTATATAATTTCTAATTACGGAAATTTCACTCATGATAACAATTTTTTTTCGTAAGGTGAAAGTTCACTACTGCATACATTAGTTGATGGCACTAAGACAACTATTTGCTTTTGGGGTTTATTGTCATTCTTATATAATACGATGTTCTTACTCTTTACAAGTATGTTAAAAGTGGTAGGAATGTAATTTTATAGTTCGTAAGAAATTGTTATCATTTCACTCTTTTGTAAGTAATTGTTAATTGAAATATTGTACGATATTTTAACATTGGTGGTACACGCTCGAATTGTGAATCTGAGAGTGAATGAATTTCACTTTTGTTTACGTGGTATGTGAAGTACTTAATACCATATTGAAATTGTTTTGTATAATTTATATTCGAGATGGTAATATATTCTTTTGAATTTTTGTAGTATATTATCAATATTTCTTGTAGAAGCTTGGACTTTCAATCTCATAGTGAAGGAATCTCAATTTTATTTACAAGGTAATTGCAATTGATTAATGTATGATTGCAAATTTACTTATCATTTTTTATTTAATTTACTGGCCATTATGAAACCAATTGAAGAAATATGTAGATGAGATAAAAAATTTGCATACGTTTTACAATTTCTAATTTGTAGCTTTTTTTTCTCTTTGTCATGGAAAAGGAAAAAAAATTAAAGAGTTAGGAAACAAATTACATCATATCAATTGAATTATATGAAACACAAACTACGCATGCATAACAAATTATAGAGTAGAACCAGTAGATACCCAAATCTTTATAAACTAACGAATAACATAATTGTTTGGATAAACAAAATTAAGTCATTTCAATATATATATTTAACTTTTTGATATCATGATGAATGAAACAACCTATGAACCAAAAGAATCAAAGACTCTCGTGATTCATTATTTGGTGGGCTTTTTTGGAGCAATTGGTACTCAGTGAGTGGAGTTTTGAGACCACTAATTTTAAAATGACTTTGATGCAAGAACTTACGTATTCATACATAATTTGTTTTTATATTAGCCGAATATATGTTTTTTAACCTAAATTTTTCAAAATGTTTTCATTCTATTTTTTTAACCTAAACATATGTATTCATGTCTTTAATGCGATTCATTTTACATGTCATCAAGCTATAATTAGGTTTTATTGTTGTTGTCATATTGATTTTGAAATGTGTATATGGTGATAGGAAAAAGAATAAAGATACTAATCTACTTGAAAATTTCAGAATAAAATTATAAACGTTTCCTAAATTAAATTCATTCTTCTTTGAGTCCTAATTTAAGATGGATCTCCGGCCTATAGGTGAACTATCAATATAGTAGTTGACTCCAAGTATATGTTACTAGTATTAGGGGACTGAAACGAAGTACAAATTTCTTGCATTCCCTATCCAATAGTATTTTGGACCAATTGGAAACCAGTTGACGAAAAACTAATCTATATAAGATTGTCTTATTTTCCCACAAACGAAAAAGAAAGGTCTATCAGTGTTGTTTTATGGGATAGAATAGGCATTCACCTCCTTGTCCTAAGCCAAATAATTGAGAGAGTTTTTCTTATACATGATTCGGTAAAACTATGTGTCATTGACTAGATGATAGTAGACAACATCCATCACAGGTCATAAACAACTATTGTAACGTAAATGTGACGAATCCCATTCATACAAATTTTGCACTTTATCTGAAATGTTTAATGAGGTGAGCCTAAGCCATGCTTCAGCCTGCCGCCTACGCCCGTAAGGCATAGGACTTAATGAAGGAGCCTCGCCCGATTTGAGGCGAATCGTAAGATATGAAGCTTTGTTAGACCTGGGTCTGGGCATACCTTGGACAAATTCAATACTGCATCAGTTTTCCCCTAGTTTGAGACCACTCTGTAATTTTATAGACTCCACCTTTTATTTATTGTATGGACAAATGAAGAAAGAAATGAAAGCTTGATCTTCTTAACCTTAGTTTTAAAAAATCCTTAAATGAAGAAATAAATTCCAACCAACATTCCATGAAGTCTAGCTTGATTAGTATGAATTCAGTCTATAATTTTTGACTGCAATTAATAGTAACTTTACTAAATTAACTTAAGAATAAAATGCTTTTAACACGATTATAGCAAGTAAAATAGCAAACCAAATCACAATATAAGAGGCACACGCACACAAGACACAAAATTAAAGGAACTCAACTCCCAACTTTTTGTCACACGGATAATTTTTTTTTTGAAATTCTCCGGTGAGGCACCAAGTTTTTCCCACAAAACCTGATCAACCAACCAATACACGAGATTCTCTTTTTTCTGACTTTCTCTAGACCCTTTATGCTGGTCGTATTATCCTCATTGAATGGAAGAGCTTTTAAGGTGTTAACGGTTTGTCATTTCTCTTTGAGTTCCATGTACATGAATTTTCTCTTTCGTTGACTCCACTGGCTCAACTTATTTCAACACTGGTTTAATTTATCCTCGATTGCCCTGGAATTTACCCCCCCACACACAAAAAAAACATATTATTTCTACTATATTTTGACATTTTTCCTCTTTGGCGTACCATGCTTCATATCTAATAGGCTTGTGTCTCCTATTCATTATATTTGGTTCTTCATTCTACTCTCAGAACTGAACTGCAATAGGAATATTATATGAATCGTGCTTATTTATACGATACACAACAACATTCGAGAACATCAAACTCCATTCTTAATTTGCAAACATTCTATCAAGTCTTTCCTCCACCCAATCCCCATTTTTCATCCCTCTGTACTATGTAAATTCATAGCCTTAAAATCGAGTTCAATTAGTTTACATATGTCAACCACCTATCTAAATTTGTGAACCTGTCAATTTTGTAGAATGGTTGTTCCTATTTTTTCTGCATTTGACAGAATTTCATTGACACTCCCCCCACCTACCCCCACCCCCACATACACACATACCACGACTAAGAAACGACCTCGGACTATCATGACTTAAATTACTCAACAATTTTGTATTCCTCCTTGTGTCGTTGAACCTTGAGTACCCCTTAAAATCCTGTGATTCTCCATGACTGCCATTACAGCGAACATTTTTAATACATATGTTTTGCCCGGACATTTATAAAACTCATTATTTTATCTTATTTCTAATTATCACCCATACAGATGTGTTACCATTTGTGATAAATGTAAAACCAATGAGTACGTCATTATCGCTTAATTGTTTCACACAAATCGTTTACTTAACTTTGTTACCTATGCATAGATTGTTGTAGGATTTATGCTCTACATAAAAAATTTGGAAATTGGCAGATTCATATTCATTTATTCAAAACCTCAAATCAAATATCTGGATTCAGCCACACGTGCAACGCACGTGGGCACAACTAATGTATTATAATATTACACACATATTAATGTATTATGTATGTATATTATTTATTAAGATATAAATTTATTAAAATATTAAGAATAAATAATTCTGAGTTAAAAAATAAAAAACAGAAGTTATAAAGCACATTTTTGCCATTTTCTGAAATACTTGATTATGACACGGAAATATTATAATTTAGAATTTAAAAACAGATTGTCAAACGCAAAACATACACTATAAGTCTAGAATACAAGTGGACGTCCATTTTTTTTTGTGAAATGTGAGTTAGTTAGTAGAGACAATCCTAACGTCAATGGTGAATATAAATTAATGGTTGTGATTTATATTATGGTTGTGAGTTATAAATTAACTAGGCGTAAACCATTGCAATGCACGGACTACCCGACTGTGCAACAACCTATTTCGTATCCCTTTGGCAGTAAATGAGATCATAGCCCGCAAACATCTTGAATGATCATGAGATTGGTTAAAGTTGGGAAACAATTGAATTTATCAAAACTATTTTGGTTTGATGCCACTGAGATTCAACCCTCCCTCACTTCAACATACATTTATTTACAGATTCTCAATTTTGGGGACTCGTGTTTTGATATGTCTGTAATCACTGTCAAAACATCATTGAAAATGACCTCAGTCTTGTTACCATTTTACTAATAGCAAAACACCATTCCCATATTATGCTAGTAATGAAACAAAGTTCTATACGTAACAATGGTAGAGGGACCCCATTGTAAATGGGGTGGGAAAGTGCCCTTTACGATTTGGAAAAAAAACAGCGCTTTTATATTAAGGGTGTGGTTGATTGTCGTGAAATTTAGTTTCCATTGAAATTATCTGCTATGAAACACAACCAAAACTATAAAAGTATAGAATCTTTAGAATTTTTTTTTCATGGAAAACGTGCGCTATCAAATTCACATTGAAGATTGATTAAATTCAAGAATTAGGTTCTTGACGTGGTCCTTCCGTCCATATACTGGTTTGATTTTGCAAATATTGTATAGATCTATGATAAACATTGACATTGGAGAAAACTACAAATGTATACATAACAAATTTTCAGAAATTACATCAATAATTATCATAAAAAAGAAATGAAAAGATTCAATTCACCCCTAGTTTTTTTCATCGTTAAGTGTTTCAATTACCCATTGAACAAAAGATAGAAGGTTCGCATTTGTAACCGCTGGATGAAATCATGGAATCAGATGGTAGGGTTAATTTATAAGGTTCAAATATGTAACCTCCAAGTCTTTAGTTCACAACAAAAGAGGCACAAAAATTTTGCAGCGTAGCGTTCAGGTATCGACTACCAAACTTTGATCAATGGTAATCCTTACAAACTTTCTGAAAATATAAAAATGAAAAGTTAAAGGCTGGTCTATAAAATAATATAGACAATTAGACATCAATGTATGAATTGTATTGAGTTGGGTAAATGTGGGGATAAAAATGAATAAGATAGATTTATGAATAAATTAGACAAATGGAAAAAAAAATACTAAGTCTAACGGTAGTTACAATAGTAACTAACTATAACACGGGAAAAGACTCACACATATATAAATGAAAACATAAATTTAATCTTTTAAATGGAAGTTCCTTCCTTCAAGGAAAACCAAAACAAAGCATATACATGTTATTGTTTTTTTTTCTCATGTAAAACCCAAATACAACCGTTCTTACTATAGTGTGTCCTTTAATGCTACATATTCTTACCAAAGTGTCTCATAATGTTGGAATAAAAATTGATGGGTACCCAAAAAAAGTGGTTGCCATAATAACAATAGATTCCAATGTAGTCTTTCTTTGATTAGAAACATAGAAACAAAATAGGTGAAACATAAGAGCTACGAAAAACCAAATTGATTCCCATTCTTCTTGTCAAGGCAAATGCCAATAACCTTTGTATCGTTTTCTTGAATTCTGGACGACATACACCCCTCCATAAATCTTGAGTGCATTAAGGTTTCAACAACATTTTAAGTCGCACAATGTATCTCCATCAGTTGGTAATGATT
This sequence comes from Sambucus nigra, assembly GCA_949130495.1. Classification (NCBI taxonomy): domain Eukaryota; kingdom Viridiplantae; phylum Streptophyta; class Magnoliopsida; order Dipsacales; family Adoxaceae; genus Sambucus; species Sambucus nigra. Next base: position 128,873,737 of record OX422214.1, read on the forward strand.
ACCACCATGGTGTTCTTAGACCAAGCCTCGGGGCTTAGCACGAGCTCCAAGGAAGCAACAGGCTTTGGCGTTAACGCATCACATTCAAGAAAAACAATACTTAATCATGTCGAAATGAAGAGGCCACAATAAAACATATATATGAAATAGAAGGTCGAATATAAGCCTTAGACTGATCGTAGATTAGATTTAGTCGCATTATCAATGAGCAATTCCAACATCACAATAAATCTATCTCCATCTTATACAGCTAAATTTTTCTACACATGCATAAACGAAAAGAACTTGAAGAAAGTACGAAAGCTCATTTCCAAAGATTGCTTCTTCAAAGAATTCTCTTTTTGTAAACCATTCCAGGGGTGAGAGGTCATGTTCATTCCTACTGAAGGAATCAAAGACATGTATGATTTTTTACATTATGTAATTTTAGGACTTAAAATAATACTGATTATAGATATAGGAGAACAAACATTTTGTTTCCATTTTTAGTCCCTATTCTCAAATTAAAGGGACACGTGACATGCTGTGATTGGTTGACGTTTTATGAATATGGGTCCGCGCCAGCAACTTTATTAAAAAATACGGAATAAAACCATAAATAAAATGTTTGTTGTCCTATTTTCAAAATATATATTACAATAGGTCCTAAATTTACAAAACCCTTTTTTTCTGCTTTTTTTGCCACTAGTATGTATGTTTCTCTTATATTTTCATTCTTTAAGGCCCTGTTCTCAAACATTGTAGGAGGGTTTGAAGTTTTTGGAGCAGCTAATAAAATCTATGGGTCATATTATAGAGTGTAAGGTAGGGCAGGTTTGCGAAGGAGATGACATTATAGCTGGAGTTACTTGGCACTTCGGTATTTCCATCAATCCACCATAATCCATTTGAACTCAAGGCTATTGTATAATCCACATTTTTTCTATTATTAATATATATATATATTTAGAATGGAACAAGAACAGGCTTCCTTTCACAACGGACTAAAATTTTAGAAAATGATTAACCAAGAAAAACTAAACATAGTCAAATTGGAAAAAAACTAACGAAATTTAAATTTAACAAAAAACCAGATTAAAGAAAACAAAAATATCCCATATAATAAAACCCATAGAAAAATGATTAATCAAGAAAAACTAAACATACCCAAATGAGAAAAAATAAACAAAATTTAAATTTGACAAAACCCATATTGAAGAAAACAAAGAGAACCTCCATTGTGCCATCAGCAAAAAAACCAAACCCAAACATAGATTCATACTCCTAACTCCTTAGTTTAAGTAGTATTTCAAATAAAAAATTAACAACATCAAACATATATGAGGGTATTCATACTCAAATAATTAAGAGTTCCTTCGTAACATAAATCGTGATACACTGTTCTTTCTCAGTTTCAATATATATACAAAATATATGAGGGTCTTCATACTGAAATAGTACAAATCGACTGTAAGGTATATTTACGGACATAAGTTAAAAAATATTAAAGGATTATTATAGAGAAGTAGAACCGTGAGGTAGCCAATCCGGTTAGTTACATATAATGTCCACGTGGACACCCCTACATGAAAGCATAATTAAAACTCTCCAAAATGCTCTAGATTAGTAGAGGCAAGGCTAACGTCAAGCTTCTTTCCTCCCACCATTTATAACCCAAAACCTCTCCTCCCCTTTCTTTCTCATCAATGGCGAATTTTCCCAGCGATTGGTCCAACGACCCATACGCTCCAAATCTCCAGCAGCCCAACAACTTTCCCCTGGTGGAAAACTCTTTCACGAGAAACAACCACTCTTTGGACACTGAAATCTATCCCAATAACTTAGAGCCAATTTCCCCAGAAAGCTTAAACGATACTTTCGAAGACATCTTAAACCTTTTTTCCAAGACAACTTAAACTGTATCTTCTAAGATAACTTAAACCCTACTTTCCCAGAGAACCTATATGACCATCTTGAGTAGGATTTTAGATGTCTCAATCTCTTTACACATCTCATTAACCCCGTGTAAACAACTCTTTGATTGATTCCCATTATCCAAATATGGATTTGCAGAGAAAGAGAATTCAATCTGTCCATTGCCACCCCCTCCAGGTAACACTTCGAATTATTCTAATGTTGTTTTTCCTACTGACAATGAACCTCGTAACAATATGTAACACAAAGAGAGAAGTTGGATCCCAATACCAACTAAAACCCCATACAATCAAAACATTTCGATGACTCCTGGGTCTAGATTGGGATCGAAAAATCCTAGTGTCTTGATGTCTTATTTATATAATAATAGTGATAATATGGTTCGATCACCTTCACGGAGGCAGAGAATAAAGTATAAGTGTTCAGAGGAACTAAGGGGGAGAATTTTCTCAGTGGCCAAGGAACATAATGGGTGTCGTTTCTTGCAGAAGAAGTTAGAGGAAGGGAAGGTTGGGGAGGTTGACATGGTGTTTTTGGAAGTGAAGGATCATGTATTTGATTTGATGGTAGATGAGTTTGGGAATTATTTAATTCAAAAGCTTGTTGAAGTTTGCTGTCATGGACAGATAAATCATATACTTATTTCGATCATGAGTGACTGTGAGAAGGTCGTCGTTGTTTATTTTAATATGTATGGAACTTGGGCTATGCAGAAATTATTAGAGCATCTGAAGATGAAAGACCAATTTTCTTTCATAGTATGGGTTCTAAAGAGCGTCATTGTAACCTTTAGCAAGAACAAGAATGTTCATTATGTCATTAATCATTGTCCAAAACTCTTCTTTACGAAAGATATGGAGCCTGTTCTAAATGTAGTAGCCGATCATTACCTGGATATCGCAATCGATAATAATGGGTGTAATATGGTGCAAGAATCTTTGGCACATGCTCTTGGAGAACTCCAAGAGCGAATTCTGTCCCAAATAATTGAAAATGTTTTTATCCTTTCACAGAATGCTTATGGGTATTATGTTGTGCAGTACATATTGGGAATGGGGATTCCGCGTGTTAAAGAAGATATACAGACAAAGCTTAAGGTGAATTTCGTAAATCTGTCCATGAACTAGTACAGCAGCCACGTGGTTGAGAAATGTTCGAAAGAAGGTTCTGAAGATCATTCGGCTAGGATTATCCACGAGTTGATGGATACTCCACACTTCGTGAAGCTTCTCACGCATGCTTATGGCAACTGTGTTGTTCAATCCACTCTAGACATATCTGAGGGGGATCTTGGGCTAGAATTGGTCCGTCGCGTTAAGATACATTACCCATCCATACACAGCCACCCCTACGGGAAGAAGGTGCTACTAAAAAGCAAGGACGCCAAGGCGCGTATCCTCAATAATTTGGGGTGTTTCTAGACATCTTTAAGCATGTTGCCCCTGTCGTGTTCAAATTGTTTGGGGTGCCCACCCACTGTCTGGCTCTGAAGTGAGTTAAGTATTTTAAATAGTTTATATACTTTTGGATAGGGCAATTGTTGCTCCTCCAAAGTCCTAAGTCCCTCCAAATTATTGATTGAATGATTAGTTTACCATCATATATTGTTCGGTTTAGTTAAATTTATATTTCACAAAAAATTACTTTTTTACCTATTTATTTTCCATATAAATTATTATATTAGAGTAATAAACTAAAATATGACATGTTCTTAATTTTTTTCCTTACTTTCATAAAACATGATTTTTTCTAACGTTGGAGATTTATATTTTTCCTAACGTTAAATTTATCATAATTACAAAATACAAAAAAAATTATATTTTGTCAAATAGTTTTTTATTGTTAATGTTTGTTTTTCATTGACACACCATCTTTACCTTTTTATTTAAAACAACACAAATGTTGTGTTACATGTTGTGTCCCTTTTTAATTTGTTTGTATTTGTTTTTGGTACAAAAATAAGATTATGTGTTGTGTTATTTTATTTGAGTCACTTATGTTATGTAAAAAAAAAAGATTTTTTGTTATGTCTCTATAAGGATTTCTTATTTGAGTCATATAAATACGTTTGGAGTTCGAATACGAGCCAATAAAGGTGTGACATATCAGTGCTAGAAAATTGTGTTGAAGGACTAATAGCACTGCCCAAAATTAAATTTCATACCCTTTATTTTTATGTTGATGAAAATAAAGTAAAAATTAACTTATAAAATTGTGAGATCCATTTTTCATTGAGATACCAAAAAAAAATAGATTGTACATATATCTTTATCTTTTACTTAACACATATACCACCCAAATAAAAATGACACGACACGAAACTTTTCTCAAGCAGCAACTATATTACGCTTCTCTTTAATCCCTTTAGCTTGTATAAAACTATCTTTACCAAATAGGAGTTTTTAAACTTGTTAATAATATAAAATTAAAACGGTTTTAACTATGTTAGAAAAACTAAAAATTGTATGGTGAAATGTGGTTGATAGGTAATGAATGCGGTTGATATACAATTTCTTTTATATAAAAGGCAAACTTTTAACAATTAACTCATTTTATTTTAATAAAATCATTTGGTTTATTTTGAAAATTTGATGTCTTACAGACCTGATTGGGTTTTTCTATTTTATTTTTATGTCTTAAAGATGCGATTGATTGATTCCTCATTAGCCGACCACATAATATAATGGATGTGGGGCTGTACCAGCGGCACTAACCAATTGCGTCTCTAAGACATCAAATTAAAAAAAAAAACATATGTTAAAAAGGAGCACATTGCGTCTCTAAGGCATCAAAATTTCAAAACAACATATGTTAAAAAGGAGCACGTTGCGTCTCTAAGGCATCAAATTTTCAAAAAAACATATGTAAAAAAAGTGCACATGGTAAACACCATTTCATATTCATATTAGGTGAAAAAAATAAGATTATGCAATCTGTCTTATCATATCTAATTTTAATTAATTCGTATTTGTGCTTGTGTTTTCTTAAAAAATAATTAATGAAGAAGTATTAAAATATAAATCAAATAAAGATGTAGGTTGTCAATAATGTTATTGAAAGTGTGAATTGTATTATTTACTTATATTGTGCATTGTTATTTAAAGTAAATAAATAATAATAAAAAGTAGTTGTTGTTAGAACCTTTTTTTGGGGAAGAATAGTTGTTACTAGAACTTCGATCCTTAATTTCGGCCAATTTATCTCTATCATCCCTTTAAGTGGTGAGTTCATGTAATAAAGAAAGAGATATCAAATGGGATATATTGTCATTTATACAATTAGTGAGCTAGAGAGGAGCGCATGAGGGAATTGGTGGAGCGCCAATAGTTGTGCCCTATACTTTTAGGGCGTAAAATAATATCAATTATGGATACAGGACAACAAATATTTTATTTCCATTTTTAATTCTTATATTCAAATTATTGATTGACGTGGCATGTTGTGTGTAACAACCTAGACTTTTGAGCGACTATTTTATATTATTTTGCCTGATAGGCTAATTTTATAAAATAGAGAAAGTTGGAGTAAATATTATTTCCCGTGAGTTAGGGGATAATATTTACCATGTTTTACCTATTTACCGTTATGAGAAGGTAAATAGCATTATATTGTGTTTGTTGCGTCGTTGTACCTAAATGTACTTTACACGACGGTTATGACTTATATTAAAATTTGAGCATAATTAATGAAATAATATGACGTAGGGAAATAAAAATATTGTACGTTACTCCGAATGCCAAAATAGGGGGTGCGGTTGGTTTTAGAATAGTCGAGATAATCAAAATAAGTGCCAAGTTGTATTTTTGAGTTTTGGGCACTTTTGACCGGTTATGACTCAATTATGTAGTTACAAGTCATTTTAATGGTGTGTCAACATTTAAAAGAGGGGAATTTATGTTTTAAGCCCGGTTGAGTCTCCCAACCCCTTTTATTTTCTCATTTCATGTTAGAAGCCAAAGAGAGAGAGAGAGAGAGAGAGAGAGAGAGAGAGAGAGAGAGAGAGAGAAAGAGAAGAGAGAATTGGGAGAAAATGGAGAAAAGAGAGAAAAATGGAAGATTGGAGCTGGAATCCGTTGCAACCGAAAGAGAATCCGAGACTACGAACTTGAGGCAAGTTTCTTATTTGCTAGATATTGATTTAATGTGCTAAATTGCATGTATAGTTATATTTTTGGAGATTTAAACCATTTTTGGGATTTGTAGGTTTTTAGTGATTCAACCCTTAATCTTGTAGTTTATTTGATTCGAATTGAGAAAATTAGTTAGTTGATGTGTAGGGATGATTGGGTAGAAGTAGTTATTGTTGATGTTGATAAAAATGGAAGATTTGGGGTTTTGGAGAAATTAGAGTTCTTAAACCCGTAGCCCAAACTGGGCAATTCTGCAGGGCCGAATCAATTCGCCAATGGGGAAGGTTACAAATCTGAATAGGGCGAATCGATTCGAACTATCCGAATAGATTCGGGGTTATGCAGAATGGTTGGATCCTCTTAACCGAATCAATTCAGACTATCCGAATCGATTTGCTTTCAAGACCGAATCGATTCGGCCAGGGCGAATCGATTCGGAATGCCTGCATTTTTAGGATGTTTTTCCAGCTTAGTTTTTAGTCCTTTTCTTGTAGGTTCGAGGTTTAGGAACCTTCCTTTAGGAAGTAATGAAGAGTCCTAGAAGGTAGTGTTGGGTTGACAAATGTCCTAGGCTAGAATGGGGATATTTGGGCTTATTCTAAGGGTTAGTTTATGTAGGTTAATATCCGAATGATATAGGAAGTTAACCTAGAATTAATAGAAAATAAAATGATAATGTTGGGATTTTTGGGAGACAATTATTGAGGGAGACTCACTTTGATGACTTAGGATATTGTTGTGGACTCTTGGAGACTAGTTTGAGGATATTGGCACTTTGGGTCTTAGGTCATTAATACAATATGACTTTAAGAATAAGAAATGCACATTCTAAAATTGGTATTTCATCATTGATAATGAATGATTTCTAAGAATGAAAAATATGGATGTTTTCAAATGGAAAAATAAATGATTTTCATAAATGATAATTTATGTAAACACACCTCTCTAAATCGCTATCATAAGGAAAGTTGCGCGCATAAGGTGAAGTCCCCTGGCTAATGAATGCAGGGTGAATATAGTCCTAGGCCATATGAGTGATTATTGTATGTTTTTCTGCGATGGTGAGGTAATTCTGGGTGTGGTTATGACTCTCCCGCAGGCTTATGGCCGCTTCCCGACATCTTGCGTTGTAGGATCCCAGGTTGTCTTGATGATAGGACCTGGAAGATAATTGCCATTTAGGGGCGCACACAGTGGGGAAACCCGGACGGACGGTTTTAGAAACTTTATATGATATGAAATATAACTATTTATAATAATGCGGGACATTATTGATGTTAAAGAATTTTATGATAATAAAATGGCTTTAAATATATTTCTTGGATGGAAGAAGGGAAATAAATTTTGTAAAGAAAGTTATGAGATAAAATTTATTTGGTAAACATTTGATAAAATGAATTGCCATTTATATATTTCCTAAAGAGAACTAGGAACTCTGCATGTAGAGTTGTGAATAATTGTATTGATGTCTCCTTGAGTATATGTCGTTGAGTTCTCCCATGCTTATACGATCATTGAGCATTTGCATTGATATTGGGCTAAGTTTCGCTTCTAGATTGAGAGGTGAGAAATTGTATGATTTATATTACAAGAGATAATTACGTTCATAACTGTCATGCATTTTAGTCACATGGTAATCATATCAAATCGGGCCTTTACCCGTCTATATTTCTTTGTTTTGCATGCAACTCTCTGTCCGTTCAAGTGCTCCTCCGCAAGGATGCCCGTATTGACCTCTCTATTCCACTTGTCCTGGAGCTATATCTTTTTACGGATGTTGTAGGATATTTGTTATAGACGTTTCTTTCCATTGTACTCTAGTTATGTTCAGTTTATTTATTCGGGCGTGTTGCCCATGCTTTGTACTCATTTATTATAATGTGATATTTAAATTGTAATACTCGGTGTAACCTGTTTGTATTAGTTTGTTAACCAACAGCTTATTCGATTATTAATTTACGCATATTGTATTATTTTCCTCGTTGATTTTTGGTATCCACCGTTTTTGCAAATGGGATTGTCTAAGTGTTTTTCTTTTACTTGCAAAATTTCAATTTGATAGTCTGTTTTCTAAAATAATTGGTGGTTATCACATACTATTATTTTAATCGACAGTGATGCTGAGAATGGACCATCTATTATTCCTGTGATTATTGGAGTATTGGGATGGCCACCCCTTATTTTAGTAGGCGGGTTGTCACTGATGGTATCAGAGCATCAGGTTCTAGTGTCCTTAGGAATCTGTGAGGACGTACTATGCCTTCAGCGTTATTCTTTGATTTGATATAGAGCCTTATAATTAAGATCGTTGATTTCTCTTATGAGATTTCGTTCTCTTGCCATAACACAAGAACCCAGAAAATCTTTTGTGCGCATTCGTGTGAGATTCATAAGTCGAATGAGGAAGGGAGTAAGAGAAGGCCGCTATGAAGGCGTCATGAGACGGGATTATTAAGATCTATAAACCGTAGTCGGGGATGTGGGCCACTTTGGAGGTCTCTCCCTGCATAGCCTTATCTTATATTGCTACCGTGACTGCTAAGTACAGTAGATTTAGTTTTCCCAAGTACCACTTCCAAAGAGAGTGGTACTAAGTTTGTAATTCCTAGTGACATTGATTTGAAGTTGAAAAGTCCTTGACAAGGACCACATGTTAAGGTTAAGCCAAATGGAGGAAGTGTAATCTCGTTCGGTGGAAATATAAGGCCCAGGAGTTTTGGCCTAGAGAGGGGTATAGGAGTGCCCATATGGGTGGAATTGAGGAGAAATGTTCACCCATAGGAGTAAGTTTGAAATGGTAGGAATGGTAGTCACCACATTTTGGTGGAGTAGGAGGTTTTACCCATGGAGAAACCCATTAGATATTTTCAACAACGAGTTTCTCTGGGACGTCTGAAATGATGAGAAAGTAGATTCTCGATTATTCACACGAGGTTCGATCAGAGGCCGATCGTGAATAAAGAGTGGTACGAGTAAGGAAACCGTACACCAAAATAAGGCAGGTGCAAGGAAGAAAGAGCCTTTCAGTGGAATGATACGCTCACGAATAAGTGTTGTTAACACTTCCTGATAAGTAGTGTTCATGACACCCCCATTGGTGGGCATCCACCCAGGGAGACTCATTGAACTAAGGCAAGGGAGGCCGGTAGCATGTTCTCTTTTGTTGGGGAGGTTAAGGAACTACGCGAGTAATCTCCAGGGTGGATATATATGGAGAAATGATTTTGATGTGGAATGTAGAACCATGCATTTTGATCTTACCAATTGGAGAACAAGGGAAAGAATAGGGTGCCTAGTCGGGGCATAAATGGAAGTAGTTTGGTTTGGGATAAGACTAGAATATTATGTTTGGGAACCATTAGTGTTGTCCCGGGGTGATCGGCGAGAATTTTGACGGGTGTTCCACCTTAGTTAAGGGTGGTGCATTTTGTATGATAAGGTGGAGTAGTGTGGTATTAACCCTAGATTCGGGTGTGTAAATCGAGCTTGTGGTATTATCTATATTATTATAGTGAGTGTATCTATATGACTTCCGTGGTAGGGAGGTTCTATATTTTTCCTTCACTCGTTATAAGGCGAGTGATGATATTTTAAAATTATATGTGTGGTATGTGCTACTCGTATTATATGTATGATACGAGTGGAAATATTCTTGGTTTGGTTGGAGCGATGGCAGGCGAATAAATTGCGAGGATATCGTATTTGTATTTCCATAATGGAACTAGTTGTTCTATAATATCTCACCTAGATACAGGATTGAGACTTTATAGAGATCGTTTAAGGTATATAGAAATTTTTCATTTTATTTCTCTTATTTTATTTGTTTTATTTTGCGTGTATGATGTCGCCTTATCTCCACGACCAATAAAGTTAAGTAGTAATGCATAGGAGGGGTTCCTTGTTTGGATTTCTCTTTGCGAGATGCTCCACGCGTGAACCTTAACGACGTTGGGAGTGGAGAGACATTGCATTTTTCTTTTCTTTTCTTTCTTTCTTTCTGTTGGTAGAAGTTGGGTTGGAAGGTTTAAACGAGAATCACGTGATTGAGTGATTAAAGGGATATTAAAGTGCGATATAGAAGCACTGTGAATAGTTCTCTCCTCTGATCGATGTGAGGGAGACTGAGATAAGAAAGTCAAACTGAGACTTATGTTTATGCCTTAATGAGAAGTCCATTTAAAATATGTATGTATATATATATTGGGATAAAGTATTTGTGAGACTTTACAGAAAGTAAATGTCCGATTAGTTAAAATTTTAAATTATTTGAAATGGTAAAACATAGGAGTAGAAGCATATTGGTAGAATTGTGAATTAGAATTTTTCGGTCCCGATCATGTGTCTTAGACCGTTATATCTTGATGACCGATGATGCGAGGTAGTAGTATATCAGGAGGGTTCCTTATTTGGATTTCGCTCTGCGAGACGTCCCACCCATGAAACCGAGCGAATGTCGGAAGTTGGAAAAGGTCTTGGAAACTAGGGATATTATTAGTATAATATTTATACGACTTGATTAGGATATATATCGACCTTAGGATTATTAGTATGTAATGCCCTTAGGGCAGATGACGTTATTTTAGGAAGGCGGTAGGGAGTTGACCACGAGTAAGGTTGTGGGTTAACTCTAAGAGGGATTAGGTCCCTTGATAGAAGAAGTATGGGATCTCGTATGATTTGGGTTGCTAGGCCAAGGTGAGGCCTCTCTTAGATAGAGCGTTATGTCGGTAACCTAGCTTTTGAGGAGTTAAAAGGATGAGCTGGCTTTTACTCCTGCACTCATGTTGTTAAGATCGAGAGTGGATTTAACAAACGAGTCTCTGCCAGGAACGGGAAGTATTAATATTGGAGCATGGACCCATTGTTTATGCGTCTCACAAACTTAAACTTCGTGAGAAGTATTCTCCCACGCTTGATTTAAAGTTCGTAGCGGTAGTATTCTCCTTAAAGAAATGGAGGCACTACTTCCTGGGCAGGAAATTTGATCTTTTTACGAATAATAAGTTGTTATAATATATTGTTGGGGAGACAGAGTTGGTGTTTAAAGTTCATAAAGGACTATCAATTGGATATTCCCTTTCGCTAAGGAACTGCGAATGGGGTAGCTGATGCGCCAAGTAGAAAACCCATCGGAGCTATTAGTGAAGGCGAAGAAAGCCGAGTAGAATGAGACTAGCTAGGAGGACTTTGCAGCAAGAGTATTTATGTCCGTGATTGACCAATTCACCCACCTGTGTGAAGAGACTAGTGGGGGAACGAGGAAGGGTATATCCGTGGACATTTTCATTGAATTTCCAGCACCGAAATGGTCATGATCCTATTTGAGAAAATTGTTAATCGTTTGACCAAATCGATGTTTTTTCGGCCAAGGTGGGAGGACTATTTATGGAGGAGTATGCCCAACTCTTTATGGTGGAATTATGGGATGGTATAAGGTGCCTATCAAAATAGTGATGGAACGAGACTAGATTTTCGTGTCAAAGTTTTGGTAAAGTTTTCATAGAGAAAGGGGAACCGTATGGATATGGGGTATATCCTACCACTCGTAAGTGGATGAATGAATGGAGAAAGTTAACCTCATGCCGAAAGGCATACCTTAAATGGGTATGTTCGACTTAACAGAAGGATGGGAGAAATAGCTTTTATGGATCGAAATTCCATACATTATTCGGATCATTTTTCTCTAAGGATGCCACTGTCTGTGGCCTGGTGTAGCCGACTGAGTAATTCGCCTTCTCGTTGGATGGAACCGCGGACAATATATTCCTTGGACTTGGAGTGGTCCAGGAATATTTCTCTAATGATTGGTCTCATTGAGCCGCATGCTTTTAAGGAATACACCAACGCAAATAGAAGTTATGTAGTGTTGGGGTTTAGCGATTAAGTGTTAGTGTATGTATTCCCTAAGAAGGATATAATGCGATTCAGGAGGAAAAGAAAATTTTTCCGAGTTATGTAGGCATTTTATTCTGTTATTGAAGGTAGGATCGATAGTTCATGAAGAACGACTAGGTGCTATTTTAGAGCACGAAAAGTGTGGACTAAGATCAAATGGTGAAGACCTTAGTCCAAGTCCAATGGGTACGCCCCCATACCAAGGATTTTGTTAAGGATAATAGAACGATAGTTATAATAGTATACCCTTATTATGATTATAGGGTATGCCTGAATTTTGAGGTCAAAATTCCCTTCTAGGGGGGGAGAATGTAACAACGCTGACTTTTGATCGACGGTTTTATATTATTTTGCCTGATAGGCTAATTTTATAAAATTGAGAAAGTTGGAGTAAATATTATTTCCCGTGAGTTAAGGGATAGTATTTACCATGTTTTACCTATTTACCGTTATGAGATGGTAAATAGCATTATATTGTGTTTGTTGCGTCGTTGTACCTTAATGTACTTTAAATGACGGTTATGACTTATATTAAAATTTGAGCATAATTAATGAAATAACATGATGTGGGGACATAAAAATATTGTACGTTACTCTGAATGCCAAAATAGGGATTGCAGTTGGTTTTAGAATAGTCGAGATAGTCAAAATAAGTGCCAAGTTGTATTTTTGAGTTTTGCGCACTTTTGACCGGTTATGACTCAATTATGTAGTTACGAGTCATTTTAATGGTGTATCAACATTTAAAAGAGGGGAATTTATGTTTTAAGCCCGGTTGAGTCTCCCAACCCCTTTTATTTTCTCATTTCATGTTAGAAGCCAAGAGAGAGAGAGAGAGAAGAGAGAGTTGGGAGAAAATGGAGAAAAGAGAGAAAAATGGAAGATTGGAGCTGGAGTCCGTTGCAACATGAAGAGAATCCGAGACTACGAACCTGAGGCAAGTTTCTTACTTTCTAGATATTGATTTAATGGGCTAAATTGCATGTATAGTTATATTTTTGGAGATTTAAACCATTTTTGGGATTTGTAGGTTTTTAGTGATTCAACCCTTAATCTTGTACTTTATTTGATTTGAATTGAGAAAATTAGTTAGTTGATGTGTAGGGATGATTGGGTAGAAGTAGTTATTTTTGATGTTGATAAAAATGGAAGATTTGGGGTTTTGGAGAAATTAGGGTTCTTAAACCCGTAACCCAAACTGAGCAATTCTACAGGGCCGAAACGATTCGCCAATGGGGAAGGTTACAAATTTGAATAGGGCGAATCGATTCGTACTATCCGAATAGATTCGGGGTTATGCAGAATGGTTGGATCCTCTTGACCGAATCAATTCGGACTATCCTAATCGATTCGCTTTCAAGACTGAATCGATTCGGCTAGGGCGAATCGATTCGGAATGCCTGCATTTTTAGGATGTTTTTCCAGCTTAGTTTTTAGTCCTTTTCTTGTAGGTTTGAGGTTTAGAAACCTTCCTTTAGGAAGTAATGAAGAGTCCTAGAAGGTAGTGTTGGGTAGACAAATGTCCTAGGATAGCATGGGGATATTTGGGCTTATTCTAAGGGTTAGTTTATGTAGGTTAATATCCGAATGATATAGGAAGTTAACCTAGAACTAATAGAAGATAAAATGATAATGTTGGGATTTTTAGGAGACAATTATTGAGGGAGACTCACTTTGATGACTTAGGATATCGTTGTGGACTCTTGGAGACTAGTTTGAGGATATTGGCACTTTGGGTCTTAGGTCATTAATACAATATGACTTTAAGAATAAGAAATGCACATTCTAAAATTGGTATTTCATCATTGATAATAAATGATTTCTAAGAATGAAAAATATGGATGTTTTCAAATGGAAAAAGAAATGATTTTCATAAATGATAATTTATGTAAACACACCTCTCTAAATCGCTATCATTAGGGAAGTTGCGCGCGTAAGGTGAAGTACCCTGGCTAATGAATGCAGGGTGAATATAGTCCTAGGTCATATGAGCGATTATTGTATGTTTTTCTGCGATGATGAGGTAATTCTGGGTGTGGTTATGACTCTCTCGCATGCTTATGGACGCTTCCCGACATCTTGCGTTATAGGATCCCAGGTTGTCTTGATGATAGGACCTGGAAGATAATTGCCATTTAGGGGCGCACAAAGTGGGGAAACCCGGACGGGCGGTCTTAGAAACTTTATATGATATGAAATATAACTATTTATAACAATGCGGGACATTATTGATGTTAAAGAATTTTATGATAATAAAATGGCTTTAAATATATTTCCTGGATGGAAGAAGGGAAATAAATTTTGTAAAGAAAGTTATGAGATAAATGTTATTTGGTAAACATTTGATAAATGAATTGCCATTTATATATTTCCTAAAGAGAACTAGGAACTCTGCATGTAGAGTTGTGAATAATTGTATTGATGTCTCCTTAAGTATAGGTAGTTGAGTTCTCCCATGCTTATACGATCTTTGAGCATTTGCATTGATATTGCGCTAAGTTTCGCTTCTAGATTGAGAGGTGAGAAATTGTATGATTTATATTGCGAGAGAAAATTACGTTCATAACTGTCATGCATTTTAGTCACATGGTAATCATATCAAATCGGGCCCTTACCCGTCTATATTTCTTTGTTTTGCATGCAACTCTCTGTCCGTTAAGGTGCTCCTCCACAAGGATGCCCGTATTGACCTCTCCATTCCAGTTGTCTTGGAGCTATAGCATTTTGCGGATGTTGTAGGATATTTGTTTTAGACGTTTCTTTCCATTGTACTCTAGTTATGTTCAGTTTATTTATTCGGGCGTGTTGCCCATGTTTTGTACTCATTTATTATAATGTGATATTTAAATTGTAATACTCGGTGTAACCTGTTTGTATTAGTGTGTTAACCGAAAGCTTATTCGGTTATTAATTTATGCATATTATATTATTTTCCTCGTTGATTTTTGGTATCCACCGTTTTTGCAAATGGGATTGTCTAAGTGTTTTTCTTTTACTTGGAAAATTCAATTTGACAGTCCGTTTTCTAAAACAATTGGTGGTTATCTCGTACTATTATTTTAATCGACAATGATACTGAGAATGGACCATCTATGATTCCTGTGATTATTGGAGTATTGGGCTGGCCACCCCTTATTTTAGTAGGCGGGTTGTCATATTGTGATTGGTTGACGTTTTATGGAAGTGAGTCCGCCCGTGGCTTTATTAAAAAAATATATACTAAAATTATAAATGCAATACTTGTTGTCCAATTTTCAAAATACAAAATATAATAGATCCTAAATTTATAAACCCCGTACTTTGAAATACTTGATAATTTCTAGTTTTTTGTATTCTATTTTTGTAAGGTTTCAGACCATAAGAGTGTTTGTTATATAATAGTTAAATGTAATTATGATACTCCACACACAGTTTGGTCATTTTGGTCTTTTTTGGCTTAGTGGAAAGAAAGTAGAGGCCTATAACTCTTCTTAAAGATAAAGTCAAAGACAGAGGACAAAAGGAAATCAAAAGTCAACTTTGCATTGTAGCATACCTAAAGGGTTAATGGGACACTAGTCGAGTTTAAAGGAAAAATAATGCCAGTAACATTAAAGGATTGTTGGGTTCGAGGTTTGGAAAGGGAATTTAAAATTCCCCTCGTCTAGAATTACAATGCTTAGTTGGAAATTTAGGAGGAACTTAGAATTCCTGGAATTTAAAATTCCCACAAAATTGGAATTCTTCTTTCCCCTTTAAAATGGAGGGAATCCTATATTCCCGGACATTCTAGCTTACTTTTATGGTGAGATAAAAATACCATCTCATATAAACTCTCTCTCTCTCTCTCTCTCTCTCTCTCTCTCTCTCTCTCACACACACACACACACACACACACACACACACACACACACACTCTCTCTCGCTCGCGCGCAAGCGTTCACACAAACACATACACATACACATACACCTACACACACATACTCTCTTTCTCTCTCACACATACACACTCTCTCTCTCTCTCTCTCTCTCTCTTTCTCACACACACACACAGTCTTATCTCTCTCTCTCTCTCCCCCTCACATAAACACACTATCTCACAAACACACAAACACACATACATACATATACTCTCTCTCTCTCTCACACACACACTCTCTCTTTCACATACACACACATACAGATATACACTCTCTCTCACACATACACACTTAAATTCTCTCTCTCTCACACACACACACATGAACACATATATATATATATACGCATACTCTCTCTCTCTCTCTCACACACACACACACACACACACCCTTTTCTCTCTATCATACACACACTCTCCTCTCTCTCTTTCTCACACACACATAAACTAATATACATACGCATACTCTCTCTCTCACACCCACACCCACACATTATCTCACACACATATACACACTCGCGTGCACACGCTCGAATTAAGTAGAAGGGTATTTTATTTAAATGATATATATTCCTAATATGGGAAAGTAATTTTGATGCTGGAAAAAACTAATTTTTATTGGAACCAAACAATGGAAAGGAATTCAAAAATTCCAGAAACTTAGAATTCCTGGCATCAATAATTCCCATTCATTTTCCAAATTTCGAACCAAACGAGCCCTAAGAGTGTATTTTGTATGACTGTTTAATGTACACTGATATTATAATGAAAAAGTAATCGTCGTAATAGATAACTTTTATGACTATTTTATTAACATTCGTTTATAACGACGGTTCAATGAACATGGTATTATCGTTAATGACGGTTTATACAAAAAACTGTCGTAATAGGATGGTTTGTTATAAAGGTTTTGTAAACACAAATTTTATTATGACACACAACTTTATGACGATTTTTAAAGCTTCGAAAACTGTCATAAATAACCTTTTATGACCCTTTTTCCCCGTCATAAAAATATCTATATTTAGTAGTGAGTCCAAAAGCCCATAACTCTCGATCAAATTCGATCTCACGCATGGGACATCTCTCAAGAGAAATACCCAAAAGGAACCCTCCTAATACACTTGATCTATCTAATTCGTTTGTCAAGAAACAATGACACAAAACATCTTAAACCGTCGTCCGTACAGAGAATACAAACCCTAACTGGTAAAGCTCTAAACTAGTCAAAGAACACAACATAAAAAAGTGACGTACGCATTCAAGATATCTAGGACACTAGAACCTTGAATGTTTTAATACTGTGGCACTCTAAAAAGTACATAAATAGATTGATGAAGTCTAATATAAAAAATTATGGGAATACAAAATATTTGGTAACATCCTCAGCATAACGAACTAACTAAAAGTAGGTAAATTACAAAATGAGATAAAGTAAAACTGAAATTATATACAACTAACTTCGATACCAATCATATATGTAAGAAATATCAAAACACAATAAGAGTAAAGAACCACATAAATCCCTCAAAAGTAATATCTCAACAACAAGAATAAAAATAGAGTTAGCAGGCAAGCTAAAGACACCTACATCCTTAGAATCTGCAACATGATGAGATGACAATTATCAACATTAATCAAAATCGCAGCTTTCACAACCTATGTCCTGAAATGCTAAAATCCATAATGTTAACGTCAAGTCTATGAAGAATAAACTATTACTAGAATTATGATAAATCATAACTATGTATGGTCCTCTCGCATTTTAATACCTTTTAAGATTTATTCCAACCCAAACAACCTAAAATAACACGAGGTTCTAAATTCGGAACCCATTAAAGCTTTACATCTTCATTCTTTAACCTTTACTTTATTATCTTTAACTTTTTCTCTAGCATTATACAACATAAGTTGTGTGGTAGTCTCAAACCTTGGATATGTCTCACCAAATAACCAATGTACCAATATAACGCTTATAACTGAAGTTCGTACACATTTAATTATCTCATGCCAATAATACGATATACAGGTTCCTAATATAGGTTATATACGAATCCAAAACATAATTATGTAGGTAGATATCCCTATTATAAGTCATATACCTCTCTAGTATAGCACTTAACTAGGTATAACTAACTCTAGTACCACCACACAATAATCACATATGGTAGGAGAAATACTCTGTCATGTCAAACATCCATACAAAGGTATGGCCCCCGACATGTTCAAATAAATGGGTTATTCTCACTCCCTCACGTAATGAAGGCGTATCCCTATTACCTTTGGGAATCACTCACTCGTACTAAATATAACCTTAAGTTATCCCAATCCTAAGACCTCATTTCGATTAAAGGATAAATTACTATGTCTACCCATCATCTATATGGACCACTATACCAAAGACCACACTATGAAATCTATCTCTGTATCCTCTCGATGCACACATGATAGTTATTTTACCCTAGAAAATATAAAATGAACTTCGCAGAACACTTCAAAAGGATTATTCAAATATACATTGTAAGTGATATATATCTCCTTTATGTGAGGTTCGACAAAGTGGCTTTAAATATTAGAAAAGGTTTCATTATTTATAATGAAAAATTATAGAATCTAATAAAAATTAGTGAAAGGGGCTTTAATTAACTCAGTGATTTATTTCAACAAATTTTGATGCTTATCTCAATTAAGAATCAACAAAAAAGGGGATCAAACATGTAATACCCCGCCCTAGAAAATATGTATTTAACGTTATTTGAAGTGTTTTCTCCAAAAAAAAATTGGAGGAATAAATAATCGAAGTGTAATACGTAAGGAGGCATATTACGTAAATGGTTTACACAAAAACAAATCCAACAATGCATGTATCGCATTAATGCATATTTAATCTCTAATTGTATTGGCTAGTATGTCCATTAAGTTTGAGGAAAAAATATCAAGGAACGGATGCGACACGGACAAGGTTAATACGACGCCACATTTAAATGGTACGAAAAGCAAAATATCGCAATATGTGTTAAACGAGATAGTTTTATGTTTCATGGTTCACACGAGTTTTATTTTGAGTTTATATAATTATTTTAAGCACTTTGGTTAAGTTTGGTACTATTTGGACAAGCAACGAATGTTACGCAAGCATGTGTACTAATTGTCTTATGACGCGCGACACAGCGAAAGTCCAGTCTTGTGCAAATTGTTTAGGACGTCTCGGGAGGTCAAAAAAATATTGTGAATATGTTTTTTGACTCACAAAAATATAAGGAATATTATTATGAAGAGAAAAATTGAAAAAAAAATACTTTTGTACGGAGGTCCCGATTCTTGCGCGCCTTGTATAGGACAATCCGGGAGACCAAACGACTATTGTAAATATGATTTTTTAGCCAAACAAATGCAAGGAATATGATTCTTCAGTTAAAAATTTCAAAAAAAAAAGAATTTTTTTTTGGGTTGGTACCAAAAGTGACGCAAATCAACTTTTGTGGGTGTTTTTGGGCATTTTTCAAATGAATCTTGGGGATCACATGTTTGGTGTATGTGTAATCACTTTCAAGACATATTATACAGATCTTGGGAAACCAAATTACACCCATTGGGGCATTCAAAACCTTGGATTTTTTGGTCAAGGGTGGAAAGCTTCCATTGTAAGATAAATGGGAGGTAAATACTTGGAGCCAAAACTCTCAAATATTTTCAGATTATATCTCCATCTTCTAGCTCTTCCAAGAGTTGTTCTTCCTTCCAAATTCGTGGTCCTCCTTTGCCACCACTTTTCCACCATTAAAACACCACATTGGAGGTCCCCAAACTCCATTAAAACACCTCTCAAAGTTGGGACAGCTCATGGGAGATTTTGAGATAAGTTTTTGGAGCTCAAAGGAAGCCTTGTTAGGTGATTTTAAAAGGATTTATCATAGTAGAAGAAAGAGTAGTTCATAGAGCTTGAAGATTAATTGGAATCTTGAAGAGGGGACTATTGTGACTCCCTTTAGGGCCACCTTTGGAGGTGGGGGAGTCACCCACCTTCTCTACCATTATTTAAGGACATTTTGAGGTGGGATTCTTTAACCTTGGTGTAGGTTTATTATTTAGCATAATGTCATATTGCTATTTACATATATTAGTTTTAATATATGAAGGATTTGCGTTGATTTACATCCATGGAGTTCATTGGGTGGGTTTCTATGATTTCTTGGACAAGTGGGTTTTCAAAGAAGTGATTTAAATGGGTTTTGAATTTGACAAAATTTCAGAATAGTATTTTCCACCATTTGGGTGTAAATTGTGTGAGAAAATGGTTAAAACCAATTCATGGGTTTATTAGTTACACTATTGGTATTTTGTGTAAGGATGAGTATTTTTATGAAATAATAATGAGGTTTGAATGTACTAATAGACTTATTAATATCATGATTACTATTTTCTATGAAACTGGGTACTTACAACAAGAGGTTTATTGGGTTTTTAAAATAGATAAATTTCAGACCCAAATCACAACATTTTATGGAGTAAAATGTTTAAATTTCAAGTTTTAAGGTGAATAAATGATTTCTTTGATAAAGAAACATTTGAAACTTGAGTACCCTTTTTGTTAGATTGGTATAGTGAGTTTATGTTGATAAATCATTATAAAGTGCACAAATAAACTTTCATTTATAAAGTGTACTATTTAGTTTGTTTAAACTAAGTTTTGGGGTTAAAAGCGTAAATATACAAAAGTATTGTCTTTGTGAGAACTTTGGGTAAAAATATAAATAATGAGAATATAGGAGACTAAGTATGGAAGAAATGATTAAGGATGGGTTTTTATGCAATTAATCATGATGAAAGTGTGTGACACCAGGTTTGAAATTATAAAGTGTCAAATGTGTAAATGTTGGTTAAAATGGAGTTTTAGTGTTAAACTCAAAAAATCAAGTGCGGGGACTTTAATATGTGAAAGGCATGATTTTATATATTTTAGAGGCTAAAATGCAAAATGTGTAAAATTTGATAAAGTGAGAAGTTAAACAAGTGTTTTAATGACGAAAATGCCTACGTATCGAGAACGGAACTCAAAAAGGGTGTTTTAGTGAATAACACTTGAAAAAGAATAAGGTTGCGAGTTTTGATGAAAAGAAGGGTAAATCGATAACTTACTTAAAGCGGGACATTTTTATGAAATAAAAATGTAAGTGCATGTTTTTATCCAAGCACGATGAAATTGAATTAAGTCCTAAAATGTGAATCATTTTTTGTGTAATATTAACACGTGTGTGAACAAAGGACTTAAAGAGAAGTAATGATTTTCCAAGTATAATGGAAAAATGGACGGTTAAGTCCAAGTCTTTGGCTTCGGCCCAAAGGAATAATAATTGAAGCACAACTGTGAAAATGTTGAAAACATTGACAAGATAATGATAGTCGGATGATGCCAAGAGAAAATAATTAAGGAGGGCATGACGTCCCTAGTGGTGAAAGACCCCAAACCAACTGCAGTAGTATATGGCGGCGGAGGCCGGTGGTGTGAGGCCACGAAGTCCGTGAGTGTTTGTTGGCAGATCCCAAAGAGAAATAATGCTAAGTAATGAATCGAATATTCATGAAAGAGGCATAAATGAATGGCACTAATTCATTGATTTACTAATGCAAGAATAACGCATTAAATGCTTAAAATTCATGTATCAACATGGAATGGTTTAATAAGGTGACTTAATGAAATTAAGCTATCTAAGAACAGTTGAATTAAAGTAAACATAAGCGTGTGTTACATGAGGTTTACAATGGAAAAGAGTATTTTTCTAAACACGGCATGTGTGTGTGTTGAATGGAAGTCCTGAAATGGTTAAGTAACTTTGGCGTGAGTTAATGAATATTTGAAGTAAATCTCCTTGAAAGTAAGAAGAATGTTTTCCAAACAAATGCCGTTTATTTAAACTGTTTGAGTTAATGGAAAACACGTATAAGTCCTAAGCATGATAATGCAAATGACTGTTTTGTAATGTCAGGGAAGTTAAATGGTATTAAAAGATGTTTTTGAAATAAACAGTTAAATACATTGGCATGTGTATTTTTCAAAGGTATATATGTAGAAATATACATATTTTCACATGCATATAGTGTAGCGTGTGAGTACTTCTTTCTGCCGCTCGTTTCTATACTGCATTTGTATATGATCCCACTGAGCATTCGGCTCACATCCCTTCTTTTGTTGCGGCAGGTTTTATGATATTCCGTACTTTGAGAGCGCTATACAGGTAAGTAACTATCTGCATTTACGATTAGTAGCTCTGTTTACTTGGCCCTGGGAGCACTTCCCTTGGGTCATTTCACTTAGTGATTGTAATTCGGACTTGCATGCTAATAAGTGTAACGTTAAATACTAATAAGAATGGATTATAAACATTAATTAGGATGTTTCATTGCACTTCACTATTAACGTATGATTCGGATCGGGTTAATCCTTAATTGACCTTTAAATCCGGGTCAGGGCGTTACAACTTGGTATCAGAGATTTAGGTTCAATGTTTATTTCGGGTGTGACGTGGTGAGGTCGATAGTGGATCTTTCAACGTCGATGTATGTTTGGTTCGGTCATGCTAGTTTGGTGACAGTTTGTATCCTCGTCAATAAAGTCATAGAGGTTAGCATGACAAGTAAGTTGGTGTCAAGTGGCACACGATCAGGTTGATAGTTATAAATCGC
Organism: Sambucus nigra; assembly: GCA_949130495.1. Classification (NCBI taxonomy): domain Eukaryota; kingdom Viridiplantae; phylum Streptophyta; class Magnoliopsida; order Dipsacales; family Adoxaceae; genus Sambucus; species Sambucus nigra. The sequence goes on from OX422214.1 coordinate 128,896,258, forward strand.
TTTCGCATTTTTGATATAAATATGTTAGTAATTACAGGCGTCAGCATAAGCTAATGTCGCCAACATCGTAATTCCATTGTATAAGAGATATAATGTGTGTTGATTTTAATAGTAACAAAGAATATGAGAAGTTAATGCACCAAATAGTGTGAGCTAAATTGTCTCTAGAAAGATTAGTTGAGTTTAACTTTGGAGGTAGGTGAGTTAAATTTTATTTAATTCTCAACCATTATGTGGTAACACCTTAGTCTTGTGCGATGTACATCACATGGAAGTTCGATGATTAGCAAGACTTAATGATTTCAGTTGAATTTAGCTAGTATACTTGTAGTTTCATCTATGGAAATCAGAATGACTATGTAACTTGATTATGTTTTGGGTTTAGATAACCTTGACGATTTCAAGTGATTTAAGAACAAATCCATATAGTCCTTGGGACTTAGTGTTAGAAATGATGATGTTAAATCATGATCTTAGAAAAATGAGGTGGTATTGAGGAATAGGATCTTTTGTGTCATCAAAGGAATTGGCCTAAAAGTTTTATAGGTAGTACCTGATGCCTAGTATCCTACCAAAAGTTTTATAATGATGATAACTTGCGATCTGGAAAATGAGTGTGATGGCTACGTAGTGAGGCACGTTAGTTGTCATGGCCGAATAATCACAGAGGTTAAATAATAGGATATAATGAGTTTGATCTTAGGTTAGCATTATGGATAAGAAGGTGAACTCATGATTGCTACTTGTATATATGTACTAAGGTTAATCTAATGAAGTGTTAGTGCAAGTAATATGATTTCCCTAATAATGGTGAAATTAAGGTTGTACCACGTAGTACGGTACTGTCGACGTCTCTCGTTGATATTATGGGATCCATTATGACTTCAGGAATATAGAGTTATGACTGGTATGACACATAGTGATTGGGATTAGTGTTTGGCCTTTGAGAAAATAATTTAGCGGACATTCTCGAGTGTTATACTTGAAAGGAGTTTTTTTCGTGATAACTCCCAGGCTAGGATACGTGTGTTCAATTGGAGTCAATTGACGTGGTGACTCTTCCATGAAGCATTGGGAAAAGTTATCATATTGAGGAATGCATAAGCTATCGGTGATTGTAATACAATTTAGTCATGTTATTTGTGGCGGTACCTTAGAGTTAGGGCCATGGTTTTGTTTATAAGCTTTCATTATGGTATGACTTGGGGAGAATATCAAGAATAGGTTGATACATGCTAGGTTTTACACTCGGGACACTTATGACACAATGATGTTCACCATGGTTTTAGAAATAACACTCGGAGTCGAGTGTTAGGCTTAATTATAACACCTGTGTGTGCTACCCGTATGGATTAGTATGACACTGGTGAGGAAAATCATTGGGTATTAGGCATGAGTCATACTTAAAAAAAAATCGAGTTGACGTTGTAACTAGTCCGATAGTTATGATTTGGGATTATATAAGACGCTGCCAAGAATTGTAGCGATGATCCCTAAGGATGAATTTATGTAATTATTGTGTTTCACTAAATGAGAAGGATCTCGAGGTTTGAAAGTTAGCACCAGCATGTTGAAATTGTGGAGACTTGAGTATATTAGGTCAATAACTAACGTTAAGAAATGAGAAATGTAACTTCGCTTTGGTATGAAGGATAACGAGTAACCTCAGTCTTAAGGAGGGAAGCCTAGCGTTTTAGCTTCCCAAGTGAATCGATCCCCAAGTCGTTGTCTTTAAAAATGGGTAGCCGTGATTAATGATTCAAGCTAGGGCACATGGCTAAGCAAATACTTTACCGTACGGATGGGTCAGTGAAAATTTTAAACTTTAAGTGTATGTGGTTCGTACTTCACGTAGCATGGTTCGTTCTCCGAATTCAATTGTTTCATCCTGGCGTGGTAGCCGCCTGATCCATTGCATATTATTGTGCCTTCTTTGATCTCAGTAATGGAAAGTTGTTTCAATTATGGGTTGGTAGTTAGGTGTAGCATTGCGTAGCTCAGAAGTGGTGCGGAATAAGCCGGTTAGAGGTTGTTGTGTCACGGTACATGAGTACGCTCTTCTTCGGAAGCACCTTTATTTTACATTGGTTGGAGTGTACGCATGGTATCGCGATTTGTTACATGTAGTTTGCATGGGTACTTAATATCTTTAGGTTAATACAGTCGTCAGTTAACCAGTATAGTTGATTATAACGTATATCATGGATTTGAGTTCACGACTCTAAGATATAAATATTAGAACTTGATGGAACATTAAATGCTAGGGTTGCACCCCGTATGGAAATTACGAATTGAGAATGTAGTTTCTAGTGTGTATTTGGGTTGTCATAGCTAGGGTTACTCTAGGCTAATGCTTAGTCTCGTAGGAGATACCGGTCGGATCGACCATTGGGATTAAATTACTGTCTTGAAATTTTTAATGTGAATAGTTATTGATGCTGAGGAAGTATCTACCTAAGTTAGGCAAGACTCAATCGTTTGATGAAACGTAGGCTGGTAAATCCCGATGTTCTGTATAATACATGATAATGAGTTCATTGGGTGTTAGGATGATACTTGCTCACTATTAGTTACTTTGAGGAATTGTCTATATGGACATGTTAGGCATACTTGGGAGTTAACAATAATATCTTAGGATCCACTGTAGTTGTAACTGATTAATGGTATGAAATCTATTGGTTAGACTATAGTGTTAAAGACACCTAGTATTGGAATTAATTTGTTGGATGATGTATGAGCATGATGATAACAAATTTCGGAGATGAAATTTCCTAAGGAGGGAAGAATGTAATACCCCGCCCTAAAAAAAAGGTATTTAACGTTATTTGAAGTGTTTTCTCCAAAAACAAATTGGAGGAATAAATAATCGAAGTGTAATACGTAAGGTGGCATATTACGTAAATGGTTTAAACAAAAACAAATCCAACAATGCATGTATCGCATTAATGCATATTTAATCTCTAATAGTATTGGCTAGTATGTCCATTAAGTTTGAGGAAAAAATATCAAGGAACGGATGCGACACGGACAAGGTTAATACGACGCCACATTTAAATGGTACGAAAAGCAAAATATCGCAATATGTGTTAAACGAGATAGTTTTATGTTTCATGGTTCACACGAGTTTTATTTTGAGTTTATATAATTATTTTAAGCACTTTGGTTAAGTTTGGTACTATTCGGACAAGCAACGAATGTTACGCAAGCATGTGTACTAATTGTCTTATCACGCGCGACACAGCGAAAGTCCAGTCTTGTGCAAATTGTTTAGGACGTCTCGGGAGGTCAAAAAAATATTATTAATATGTTTTTTGACTCACAAAAATATAAGGAATATTATTATGAAGAGAAAAATCGAAAAAAAAATACTTTTGTACGGAGGTCCCGATTCTTGCGCGCCTTGTATAGGACAATCCGGGAGACCAAACGACTATTGTAAATATGATTTTTTAGCCAAAAAAATGCAAGGAATATGATTCTTCAGTTAAAAATTTCAAAAAAAAAAGAATTTTTTTTTGGGCTGGTACCAAAAGTGACGCAAATCAACTTTTGTGGGTGTTTTTGGGCATTTTTCAAATGAATCTTGGGGATCACATGTTTGGTGTATGTGTAGTCACTTTCAAGACATATTATACAGATCTTGGGAAACCAAATTACACCCATTGGGGCATTCAAAACCTTGGATTTGTTGGTCAAGGGTGGAAAGCTTCCATTGTAAGATAAATGGGAGGTAAATACTTGGAGCCAAAACTCTCAAATATTTTCAGATTATATCTCCATCTTCTAGCTCTTGCAAGAGTTGTTCTTCCTTCCAAATTCGTGGTCCTCCTTTGCCACCACTTTTCCACCATCAAAACACCACATTGGAGGTCCCCAAACTCCATTAAAACACCTCTCAAAGTTGGGACAGCTCATGGGAGATTTTGAGATAAGTTTTTGGAGCTCAAAGGAAGTCTTGTTAGGTGATTTTAAAAGGATTTTATCATAGTAGAAGAAAGAGTAGTTCATAGAGCTTGAAGATTAATTGGAATCTTGAAGAGGGGACTATTGTGACTCCCTTTAGGGCCACCTTTGGAGGTGGGGAGTCACCCACCCTCTCTACCATTATTTAAGGACATTTTGAGGTGGGATTCTTTAACCTTGGTGTAGGTTTATTATTTAGCATAATGTCATATTGCTATTTACATATATTAGTTTTAATATATGAAGGATTTGTGTTGACTTGCATCCATGGAGTTCATTGGGTGGGTTTCTATGATTTCTTGGACAAGTGGGTTTTCAAAGAAGTGATTTAAATGAGTTTTGAATTTGACAAAATTTCAGAATAGTATTTTCCACCATTTGAGTGTAAATTGTGTGAGAAAATGGTTAAAACCAATTCATGGGTTTATTAGTTACACTATTGGTATTTTGTGTAAGGATGAGTATTTTTATGAAATAATAATGAGGTTTGAATGTACTAATAGACTTATTAGTATCATGATTACTATTTTCTATGAAACTGGGTACTTACAACAAGAGGTTTAATGGGTTTTTAAAATAGATAAATTTCAGCCCCAAATCACAACATTTTATGGAGTAAAATGTTTAAATTTCAAGTTTTAAGGTGAATAAATGATTTCTTTGATAAAGAAACATTTGAAACTTGTGTACCCTTTTTGTTAGATTGGTATAGTGAGTTTATGTTGATAAATCATTATAAAGTTCGCAAATAAACTTTCATTTATAAAGTGTACTATTTAGTTTGTTTAGACTAAGTTTTGGGGTTAAAAGCGTAAATATGCAAAAGTGTAGTCTTTGTGAGAACTTTGGGTAAAAATATAAATAATGAGAATATAGGAGACTAAGTATGGAAGAAATGATTAAGTATGGGTTTTTATGCAATTAATCATGATGAAAGTGTGTGACACCAAGTTTGAAATTATAAAGTGTCAAATGTGTAAATGTTGGTTAAAATGGAGTTTTAGTGTTAAACTCACAAAATCAAGTGCGGGGACTTTAATATGTGAAAGGCATGATTTTATATATTTTAGAGGCTAAAATGCAAAATGTGTAAAATTTGATAAAGTGAGAAGTTAAACAAGTGTTTTAATGACGAAAATGCCTACGTGTCGAGAACGGAACTCAAAAAGGGTGTTTTAGTGAATAACACTTGAAAAAGAATAAGGTTGCGAGTTTTGATGAAAAGAAAGGTAAATCGATAACTTACTTAAAGCGTGACATTTTTATGAAATAAAAATGTAAGTGCATGTTTTTATCCAAGCACGATGAAATTGAATTAAGTCCTAAAATGTGAATCATTTTTTGTGTAATATTAACACGTGTGTGAACAAAGGACTTAAAGAGAAGTAATGATTTTCCAAGTATAATGGAAAAATGGACGGTTAAGTCCAAGTCTTTGGCTTCGGCCCAAAGGAATGATAATTGAAGCACAACTGTGAAAATGTTGAAAACATTGACAAGATAATGATAGTCGGATGATGCCGAGAGAAAATAATTAAGGAGGGCATGACGTCCCTAGTGGTGAAAGACCCCAAACCAACTGCAGTAGTATATGGCGGCGGAGGCCGGTGGTGTGAGGCCACGAAGTCCGTGAGTGTTTGTTGGCAGATCCCAAAGAGAAATAATGCTAAGTAATGAATCGAATATTCATGAAAGAGGCATAAATGAATGGCACTAATTCATTGATTTACTAATGCAAGAATAACGCATTAAATGATTAAAATTCATGTGTCAACATGGAATGGTTTAATAAGGTGACTTAATGAAATTAGGCTATCTAAGAACAGTTGAATTAAAGTAAACATAAGCGTGTGTTACATGAGGTTTACAATGGAAAAGAGTATTTTTCTAAACACGGCATGTGTGTGTGTTGAATGGAAGTCCTGAAATGGTTAAGTAACTTTGGCGTGAGTTAATGAATATTAGGGAGTAAATCTCCTTGAAAGTAAGAAGAATGTTTTCCAAACAAATGTCGTTTATTTAAACTGTTTGAGTTAATGGAAAACACGTATAAGTCCTAAGCATGATAATGCAAATGACTGTTTTGTAATGTCAGGGAAGTTAAATGGTATTAAAAGATGTTCTTGAAATAAACAGTTAAATACATTGGCATTTGTATTTTTCAAAGGTATATATGTAGAAATATACATATTTTCACATGCATTTAGTGTAGCATGTGAGTACTTCTTTCTGCCACTCGTTTCTATACTGATTTGTATATGATCGCACTGAGCATTCGGCTCACATCCCTTCTTTTGTTGCGGCAGGTTTTATGATATTCCTTACTTTGAGAGCGCTATACAGGTAAGTAACTATCTGCATTATACGATTAGTAGCTCTATTTACTTGGCCCTGGGAGCACTTCCCTTGGGTCATATCACTTAGTGATTGTAATTCGGACTTGCATGCTAATAAGTGTAACGTTAAATACTAATAAGAATGGATTAGAAACATTAATTAGGATGTTTCATTGCACTTCACTATTAACGTATGATTCGGATCGGGTTAATCCTTAATTGACCTTTAAATCCGGGTCGGGGCGTTACAAAACAAGTTATATATGGATCAAATTTCATTGGTGATAATTTCAAGAGGAATAGACGCATTCTTATTATTTCATGTGACTAGTCTCAGTTTGGGGATACAGACGGGTAAACCCTTTTCAGGATTATTCAGAACTCTACGTACTAATATCTTGTCATAGATATGTTTGAAAATCTTCCCTTTTTTTGGTATAGGTTTTCATGTCTTGCCACTTGGAGAAAGAAAGGTGATGTTTCTTCGACCTAGTTTGACATGCTCAATATATCCTTCAAAGATTCCAAAGGTTGTTTCTCTATTTTCCTTTATCATTGACCACCCAAATATGATTGTTCATTTCATTATATTATAACTTGATCGCAAGTCATAAACTTAAATTTGCGCATAGGTCATTAGTGGGCCAAGTTCGGTGTACAATTGAACTGATATAATGAACCTAAATTGATTGTGGTGACCTTTATAATGACGAATTGTGTGAGGAGAATGGATTTGTGCGAGATCGTAAAGATGTTTAACAACTGTGGTTGTCAAAGCACATGCCTACATACTTTGAAGGTACTAAATTATCTTTTTTATGTTTTTCCTTACTATATTTTATCATCGATGTTGTAAAATAAAGCGAACATAGATAGAATTTTATACGGAGTGAGTTTTTCATTTCATTGATCTTAAAATACTAAAGGGGCATTACCCATATTTATAGTACAAAATAAGGTAACCCAATAGACACCTTAATAAGTGTGGAACACCAAAGGTCTAGAATGCAAGGGGACAACCACTTAATAAACATTTTATAACATTCCCCCTTGGATGTACACTGTATCCACCATTCAATGATTGTTGACTCATTAAAATCTTACTAAGGAATAACCCAGCGGGAAAAAAAAACAAAGGGAGGGAAAAAATAATACAACTTTTGTGATAATTGAATCGATGTTGGACACGCTTAGTGTTGCCTTGTTAAAACCTTTAACTGTAAAAGCCAATGGAAAAAAACTTAGTTAAAGAAAAAAGATACAATGCGCACATGTCCAAAACATCATGTTCTTAGATTCTCCCCCTGATCAAATGCTCCCCCTGATTGGATACTCCTCATTTTTATGATATTTCTCTAATTATTGAGTCGGTACATATCAGTCTCATACACAACCTCGATAAATATCTCTTTGTCATGGTGAATAGATTTGATTGGTTGTTACTTCAATTTCATTTTCCTTCATAAGCTCGAATTTTATAAGACTTGAATGCAGAGGGATGAATATTTTACTTTATCAGATGTATTTGACTTCAATAGCATAACTCTTTTAGAGTTTATGAGTTTCACAACCCTTCTTGAGTTCATGGATGTAGAAGAATTGAAATGTATTAATCATATCTCCTTGATGTATCCTTTTTGAGAGTGGGTTATAAAAGAACCATTGCCTTCATAAGTAGTAATAGGAACATATGTTATTTGAGACAAGTCATAAGTGTTTTGATAGTTCCTTATGAGGTTTTGAGAGATAACATGCATTTATATAACTAACTCGACATAGATAGTTAGATATAAAAATATTATATGATATGATTGATATTAATCCCATGCAATGAAAGTCAATGGTAATTATTTCTTGCTAAGATATTGACGGTAATTATAATATCCAATATCATGCATCGTGTTATATATATATATATATATATATATATATATATATATATATATATATATATATATATATATATATATATATATATATATATATATATATATATATATATATATATGCTAATAGCATACAAGTATGGTACTTCAAGACCATATACTATAATAACATGCAAATATCGTACTTCGGGACCAAATTTATTTTTGTCATCCTCTTTAGGATGATATGGATAATTTATTATCCAAATACTGAAGGACATGAGTAAACTAAAAGTGTATGCTTAATATATGCTAAAGCATTGTCGAACTTTTCAATCCATTTAACTAATAGATATGAGTTTAGTATAAAATGTGCTCGATCTGCAGGCCGAGACAAAAACTAGTTACCCCAAAGTCATTCATTTTGAATTCCACATTTGCATATTTTGCATTTTAGTTGAGCTCTTTAGGAGCACATCCATTTAAGGATATTTTTCATTTCAGTTGAGATTTCAGGAGCACATCCATTAAGGATATTTTATAATGACATATTTGCATATATGATTATTTTCATACCCTCTAGGACAATGATTTTGGCAAACACATTTGCAACAAGTCCACATGACATTTGATGTTGCAATATATTTTTCACTTCGTTTTCACATTGAGAGATACAAAGGAATATATGAGATAAAGTGAAAGTATTCCATGATAATTCTCGTCGTTCTTCAGGAATGAACCTGTTCTTTTAAAATAATTTGTACTTTTGGTATGTTGTATCCTCCCACTAACGACGAGAATAGTGTCTCATCAAAATAAAATTGCACATATACTATAAACATTGCATTTATCACTGGTTTAATAAAGGGTGAACCATAAGAATCATATATACCCTTGTGATAAATATCATTTGCGTTCAGAATGTCTTATGAAAAATAATTAAGGTGACCAAAATGGTCATTGTATAATAATAAATAATTGAACCATGGAGTTGCGCGCTCATGTCAAGATACAAGTTTACAATGTTAAATTTTGTATAGTATAACCCCTTAAATAATGTAATGATTGTTTGCTAGTGTAAGATTTTGGCTTCTAACATTAGAATGAATGCAAAGTTACTTTTTATTATTTATTTCAATATAACACCCATGTATACTAATGCCTATAAAACAAAGAAAATTACTTTAGGAATTTCTTTTATATAACTCATCGCATATGTGTGGGAGGATACAAAATAAAAACATCACACGTGCTCTTCTGGAGCTTTAGGTTCAACTATTGTTGAAACATTTATATATTACACTCCAAGTTAGCAAAAACTTATTATTATAGATAAAAAAAACTTTTCCAATTGAAGTTTAAAACTTTGGGTTGATATGTAATGAATCAAAAGTTCATAAACTTATGATATGTGAGAGACTTCAGGATCGAAATTAAGAAACTTTAGGTTTCTAATATAAAACTAGGGCTATTAAATTAATTGTGACAAATATTTTATTTTTGAAAATTAATGAGAACTTAAGGTTCTCTCTTTAATGTCACATGTATATGAATCGCAGTGTTCATATAAATTATAAAAGTAAAATCTAGGACTTCAGGTCCTACATTAAGATAACTCACAAAGTGCATTTTACAAATTATGTATAAAACTTCAAGTTTTTGTCATTTTTATGTGAGAACTCTTGGTTCTACACAAATAGTTGAACCTTAAGTTCAATATTAGAAATGTCAAAGGACATTAAATTCTCTACCTTTTTTTTTTATTAAAACTCCAAGTTTTGATTAGGGGTAAAAATATTAGAGGCACTTTTAAACAATTGTTGAATATTTTTATTAACTCCAACCAATAATAATCCAACTTCATTATTAGAAAAAAATGAGGGGCTTAATTTTTCAAATTTTCAAGGCTATGTGAAATGAGTTAATATTGAATACCATTAAAAGTACTTTAATACTCAAATGAAGCGAAACACCAATAGACAAATGTTTAATGGTGAAACCATTAATATGATAGTTAAAGTGACACTTAACCATTAAATGAGTATTTAAAAAGGCATTTCATTTAATAAAGAAAATGAAAAGACAACAACTTGAAAAGATATGTTTAAATATACAATTCATTTTGAAACTAATCCCAATAAAACTAATATATTTGGCCCTTCAAGTCCAAATTATAAATAATTATTTGAAAACTTTCAAAATTCATACCCTATGAATAATCCAAAATTCAAGTTTTAATTTATGGTATATTTTAGTTGGATTTTCAAGTGCAAACAATCAGAAATAGCATGAGAGTTTTCGACTTCATATTTTATATCACAATTCAAAAAAATATTTTGTGAACTTCTAGTCACAATATTGAATATGAATCTTCATATCACAAATCAATTATAATAGGAGTAATCTTTGTCTATACGCTTTTAATTTGATAATCAAAACTTCACGTTTTATTGTGATATATTTTATTTTGACGCTTTAGGTTCAAATAATTTAGAAACTTCAGGTTCCAAATTATGAATAGGGAAATTCAATTTCCATATCTGGATAATGATTAAATATTTAGGGACTTTAAACGCCCGCCTAATTATAGTCAAACTTCAAGTTTGATAAGGGGTAAAAAAAATTGGAACCTTAGGTCCAAACTATAAATAATCATTTTGAATCATTCAATATCCTCATCTTTATTGTATAAATAATCAAAACTTCATGCTTGATTACAAAATTATTGGGGCTTCAGGTATCTATAATTATTATGGGACCTTTAATACCACTTGCCCTGTTATAGAAATAGTCAAAACTTTTGGTTTGTTTTAAGGGCATATTTCATTGTCAAGTCCAATAATTAAATAATGATTAAGAACCTCGGTTCCCAATTCTAAAATAATTTGAAAACTTTTGGTCCCAAATAAGAAAATTTACATGGAATCTTCTGGTCTCAAATGAAAATTTTACATGGAAACTTCAAGTCCCAAAATTAATAACTATTTGGGAACTTCATGTCCCAAAATGTAGATAGCTATTAGAAACTTCAAGTTCCTAGAAATAGCAATTGGGAATTTGAGACCCCAAATTTTAAATAGTACTGGAAATTTCAAGTCCCAAATATAAATGATAATTAGGAATTTCGATTCCTATTAAAAAAAATATGAAATTTTTGGTTCCATAATTTAAATAGTTAGGGCACTTCACATCACAAATTTGAAGGTAAAACTTAAACTTCAAGTTTCAATTATTATTGGAAGCGTTTTTAAATTTTTTTCGTATACAAAAATTTAGGCGTGACGTAGTAATTTTTCACAATTAAATATTCAAAATGTGAATATCTAAAAACTTTATAAAGTATCAATATAAAAATAATTTAAAGTATAAGCACATGTAATTACCTTTGACTATTGAAATGTACTCATTAGTGTTCATATAGAACGACATCTTACTTCTTCATCCTATAATGGGTTATCACCGAATTAGCCACATGAATATTCAAGTCATGTATAAATGAGAGATCAAGGGATTCATATCCCTTGTATTTTCATTAAACAACATATTTGGGAGCACTCGTGCTCATAACGTGTTGTAAAATAAAGGGGAGTTTTTCATTTTATTGATCTACAATTACGAAATGGACATGACCCACATTTATAATAGAAAAGAAGACAATCCAACAGATACCTTAATAATTGTGGAATAATATTGGCCGGTTTGGTTCTGTAATCAGAAACTTGATTTAAATGTTGTTTTTTAATATAGTTTTAAAATTCAGTTTTTTGTGTCTATAATTATTGGTGTGTGTTCGATAAACTTGTTTTTAAGTACAATTTTTTTTTAAATTGACAAACATATATATATATATATACATGTGTGTGTGTGTGTGTGTGTGTGTGTGCATACATGACACATGAATGTACACTTATATACATACATACATATATTATAAATTATATACATGTACATTTAATATAATGTAATTAATGCATATTTAAGAAATTTAGTTCGCCGCCACAAAAAATAATCATGAATGCAGACAAGGTTTCTATTCGTGATATTTTAAATGGAGTTGCATCAACAAATGAGGTAATATTTAATTTACTATGAATCACCTTTACATGTCTAACATTTTCATTACCATAACATAACATAAAAATATTTTCACATTCTACATAATCTTTTATGTTCTTTCGTTGCCATGATTATGGAAGTCAGAATCAAAGAAAACTCATGGTATAACGCTTGCAATGTTTGCAACAAGAAACTCACTGTTGCTAACGGAAATGGAACATGCTTAAATTGTGGTTCCTCAAATGGAAATTACACAATAAGTTAAAAAAAATATAATCTAAGAATTTTAATTTAAATAACTCATCATACACATACCTTTACTTACACATTATACAAACAAACATAAGGTACTTACTTCAACTTGTGGTCCAAGACGACGACGAAAGAGCATCAGTGACAATGTTCAACGAAGCAAAATCTTTCATTGGGTGCAACATTCCGACATTCATTGCTTCTAAAGATAAGGTAACATAATTTTTTTTACCAATTCAAACTCATTCGTAAATTCAATACGCTCAATACTAAAAAAATATACTTAATATTCATATCTATTCTTTTACTTCACAGGGAATTTTGCACTCAGAATATATTCGAAAGCTATACACATGCATTGGAAAGTTCTACAGATTCTATATTAAATGAAAGTCAGTTAAAGAATCAGATCAAAAGTTGGCACGTTTCGTCGCTCACAAAATTGAAGAGGAAGAAGAACCTCCGCATCCAAACAAACGTCAAAAACAACATATCTGACCAAGACATTTTCTTTTTCTTTTCGATTAAAGATTGGTGTTATCGAAGATTGATAAATACAATATCTTTTTCTTTCGATTAAACATAGTTATTATCCAAAGTTTTACAAAAACATATTTTGTGATGCTTTAGATTTTTAATTTTACATATTTCATATTAATTCAAAGCAAAGAAGAATATCTGGACTCACAAACATGTGCAACGTATGTGGGCACAACTAGTATATATAAAAGTTGATTGAAAAACTCTGTTATTCAGAATGGAACAAGAGCAGGATTCCTTTCACAACGGACTAAAATTTTATAAAACGATTAACCAAGAAAAACTAAACATTGTCAAATTGGAAAAAAAACTAACAGAATTTAAATTTAACAAAAACCAGATTAAAGAAAAAAAAATATCCCGTATAATAAAACCCATAGAAAAATGATTAACCAAGAAAAACTAAACATACCCAAATGGGAAAAAATAAACAAAATTTAAATTTGACAAAACCCAGATTGAAGAAAACAAAGAGAACCTCCATTATGCCATCAACAAAAAAACCAAACCCAAACATAGATTAACACTCCTAACTCCTTAGGTTAAATACTATTTCAAATAAAAAAAATTAACAACATCAAACAGATATGAGGGTCTTCATATTCAAATAATAAAGAGTTCCTTCGTAACATAAATTGTGATACACTGTTCTTTCTCGGTTTTAATATATATACAAAATATATGAGGGTCTTCATACTCAAATAATACAAATCGACTGTAAGGTATATTTATGGGCATAAGTTGGAAGAAGATGAAAGGATTGTTATAGAGAAGTAGAATCGTGAGGTAGCCAATCCGATTAGTTGCATATAATGTCCACGTGGACACCCCTACATGAAAGCATAATTAAAACTCTCCAAAATGCTCTAGATTAGTAGAGGCAAGCCTAATGTCAAGCGTCTTTCCTCCCACCATTTATAGCCCAAAACCTCTCCTCCCCTTTCTTTCTCATCAATGGGTAATTTTCCAAGCGATTGGCCCAACGACCCAGACGCTCAAAATCTCCCGCAGCCCAACAACTTTCCCCCAGTGGGATACTCTTTCACGAGAAACAACCACTCTTTGGACACTGAAATCTATCCCAAAAACTTAGAGCCAACTTCCCCGGAAAGCTTAAAAGATACTTTCCAAGACATCTTAAATCCTTTTTTCCAAGACAACTTAAATCGTATTTTCCAAGATAACTTAAACCCTACTTTCCCAGAGAACCTATATGACCATCTTGAGTAGGATTTCAGACAGCTCAATCTCTCTACCCCACCTCATCAACCCCGTGTAAACAATTCTTTGATTGATTCCCATTATCCAAATATGGATTTGCAGAGAAGCAGAATTCAACCTACTGTGACGAGAAATATGAGCTTGTATAGGCCATTGCTACCCCCTCCAGGTAACACTTCGAATTATTCTAATGTTGTTTTTCCTACTGACAATGAACCTCGTAACAATATGTACAATGAAGAGAGAAGTTGGATCCAACGCCAACTAGAATCCCGTACAATCAAAACATTTCGATGACTCCTGGGTCTAGATTGGGATCGAAAAATCCTAGTGTCTTGATGTCTTGTTTCTATAATAACAATATTGATAATATGGTTCGATCACCTTCACGGAGGTAGAAAATAAATTAAGGGTGCTTGGAGGAACTGAGAGCGAGAATTTTCTCGGTGGCCAAGCAACAGAATGGGTGTCGTTTCTTGCAGAAGAAATTAGAGGAAGGGAAGGTTAGGGCGATTGACATGGTGTTTTTGGAAATGAAGGATCATGTCTTTGATTTGATGGTAGATGAGTTTGGGAATTATTAAATTCAAAAGATTGTTGAAGTTTGCAGTCATGGAAAGATAAATCATATACTTATTTCGATCATGAGTGATTATAAGAAGGTCGTCGCTATTTGTTTTAATATGTATGAAACTTGGGCTATGCAGAAATTATTAGAGCATCTGAAGACAAAAGACCAATTATCTTTCGTAGTATGGGTTCTAAAGAGCATCACTATAACATTGAGCAAGAACAATGATGCTTATTATGTCATTAAGCGTTGTCTAAAACTCTTCTCTCCCAAAGGATCCTGTTCTAAATGTAGTAGCCGATCATTGCCTGGATATCGCAATCGATAATAGTGGGTGTAATGTGGTGCAAGAATCTCTGGCACATGCTCTTGGAGAACTCTAAGAGCGCATTCTAGCCCAAATAATTGCAAATGTTTTTACGCTTTCACAGAATGCTTATGGGTGTTATGTTCTGCAGTATATATTGGGAATGGGGATCTCGCATTTTAAAGAGGATATACAGACAGAGCTTACGAGGAATTTCATAAATTTGTCGATGAACAAGTATAGCAGCCACGTGGTTGAGAAATGTTTAAAAGACGGTTCTGAAGATCAGTCAGCTAGGATTATCCACGAGTTGATGGATACTCCACACTTTGTGAAGCTTCTCACGCATGCTTATGGCAACTATGTTGTTCAATCCGCTTTAGACGTATCTGAGGGGGATCTTAGACTAGAATTGGTCCGTCGCGTTAAGATACATTACCCATCCATACGCAGGCACCCCTACGGGAAGAAGGTGCTACTAAAGAGCAAGGACACCAAGGCACGTATCATCAATAATTTGTGGTGTTTCTAGACATCGTTAAGTATTTTAAATAGTTTATATACTTTTGGATAGGGCTATTGTTGCTCCTCCAAAGTCCTAAGACCCTCTAAATTATTGATTGAATGATTAGTTTACCATCATATATTGTTCGGTTTAGTTAAATTTATATTTCATAAAAAATTACTTTTTTACTTATTTATTTACCATATAAATTATTATATTAGAGTAATAAACTAAAATATGACATGTTATTAATTTTTTCCCTTATTTTCATAAAACATTATTTTTTCTAACATTGGAGATTTATATTTTCCTAACGTTAAATTTATCATAATTACAAAATACAAAAAAATTATATTTTGTCAAATCATTTTTTATTGTTAATGTTTGTTTTTCATTGACAAACCATCTTTACTTTTTTATTTAACACAACACAAATGTTGTGTTACGTGTTGCGTCCCCTTTTAATTTGTTTGTATTTGTGTTTGGTACAAAAATAATTTTATGTGTTGTGTTATTTTATTTGAGTCACTGATGTTATGTAAAAAAATAAGATTTTTTGTTATGTCTCTATAAGGATGTTCTTATTTGAGTCATATAAATACGTTTGGAGTTCGGATACGAGCCAATAAAGGTGTGACATATCAGTGCTACAAAATTGTGTTGAAGCACTAATAGCGCTGCCCAAAATTAACTTTCATACCCTTTATTTTATGTTGATGAAAATAAAATAAAAATTGACTTATAAAATTTTGAGATCCATTTTTTATTGAGATACCAAAAAAAATAGATTGTACATATATCTTTAACTTTTACTTAACACATATACCACCCAAATAAAAATGACACGACATGGAACTTTTCTCAAGCAGAAACTTTATTACGCTTCTCTTTAATCTCTTTAGCTTGTATAAAACTATCTTTACCAAATAATAGTTTTTAACTCGTTAATAAATTAAAATTAAAACGGTTTTAACTGTGTTAAAAAAACTAAAAATTGTATTGTGAAATGCGGTTGATAGGTAATGAATGCGGTTGATATACAGTTTCTTTTATATAAAAGGCAAACTTTTAAGAGTTAACTCATTTTATTTTAATAAAATAATTTGGTTTATTTTGAAAATTTGATGTCTTAGAGACCTCATTGTTTTTTTTTTAATTTTTTTTATGTCTTAAAGACGTGATTGATTAGTTTCGGGTTAGCGGACCACTTAATTTAATGGATGTGGGGTTGTACCAGCTACACTAACCAATTGCGTCTCTAAGACATCAAATTTTCAAAAAAACATATGTAAAAAAAGAGCACATTGCGTCTCTAAGGCATTAAATTTTCAAAAAAATTATGTAAAAAAATAGCAGATAGTAGACACCATTTCATATTCAAATTTGGTGGAAAAAAATAAGATTATTGTGACAACCCGCTCAAAATAATTACGGGTGGCCAGCCCTATACTACATTAAATCAGGTATCTCAGATGGCACAGTCTCAACATCAACTGACAATACATCATAATATAAGGCTAACTACCCAAGACTATTAAAAGCGAATTGTCAAAATTTAAAACTTTTTATTTAACAACAACAACAAAACCAATAATGCAATAATAACCAACAATACACAACTAACTATGATGAGTGATGAGTGCAAACTCCAATAATAAGAAAGGGTACAATACAGTGTACAACAAAATTTCAACAATGAAATACCCGAATAAGCTGTCGGGTCACAGACAATACAATAATCTGAGAAATGAAATATAAAAGTGTTAATCTACAACACTTGAGTCTAACTCAATTCACAAACAAAATCCTAATTTACATATACAATAGATAGGAATCATCTAAGACCAAAGTGCCGCAACAGTCCGCTACTGCTACAGCTCCACGAATACTGGATGGATGAACATCAATGGCATCCTTGCGGAGGAACAACTAAAGTAATACAATATATACATGGAGGGAGAAAATATAAACGGGTCAGAACCCGAGTTGAAAAACATTTTATAGCAAGTGTATTAAAATGCATAATAATTATAAATGCATTATTACAAGATTAAGGTGGAATCGAACTCTTCTTTAAAATCCAACTCACCTCTCAACTAGAGCGCGCGACTAAACGAATGCACGTGGTCTTCAAAGGTATGCCCGTTTTAATTAGGCAAATATATCTAACTAGATCCCAAAATAAATATTCGATAAAGATTATCTAACTCATCTCGAGATCTACACTTATCTAAATTTCGTCTATAACATAACTTTATTTTCTTAAGTGTCATAGTTCTCTTTATTTTTGTTCATTTATTGAACATATAAAGTTGCATCACCATCTACATAACATCATCCTAATACATCCACATTCTCTTACTAGAATTTCATATATTCTAGTTATACCCTCATATGGCATGTAAACAATATATATTATTATTTATGAGTTATTACCATCAGGAGTTAAGGACTAAACTCCTCCCGAATCTCAACACGGCACTGCATTTCGTGTGTGGGACGTCTCGCCGAGGCGAAATCCAAACAAGGAACCCCCCTGTTACACTACTCCTGACCGTATTGATCCTCGAGGCTCGTTATGCCCTCAATGCAAGATGCATGTAACCCAAATTATTATCCAATTTTAATTAATTAATATTCCCAATTCTCAACAGTTGACGACGTTTCATGCGTGGGACGTCTCGCCGAAGCGAAATCCAAAGAAGGAACCCCCCATTACATTACTCCTGGCACTGTCAATTGTCGGGATAGGTGATATATATATATATATAAGTATGAGCATTAAGGACTAACTTCTCCTCAATTTCCAACATTACACTTAAGTTCGTGCGTGGGACGTCTCGCCGAGGCGAAATCCAAACAAGGAACCCCCCATTACACTACTCCTGACCGTATTGATCCTCGAAGCTCGTTATGCCCTCAATGCAAGATGAATGTAACCCAAATTATTATCCAATTTTAATTAATTAATATTCCCAATTCTCAACAGTACACGGCGTTTCATGCGTGGGACGTCTCGCCGAAGAGAAATCCAAACAAGGAACCCCCCCCCCCCCCCCCCCCCCGTTACACTACTCCTGGCACTGTCGATTGTCGGGATAGGTGATATATATATGAGTATGAGCATTAAGGACTAACTTCTCCCCAATTTCCAACATTATACTGCGGTTCGTGCGTGGGACGTCTCGCCGAGGCGAAATCCAAACAAGGAACCCACCCGATACACTAATCCTGGAAATGTAGGTCGTTAAGGTCCATTATGCCCTTGATACCCAAGTACAAGAACAATAGACAATAACCATCCAACCGAGCTATAACTCGAGGACACAGGCTCACATGCTATCATCTTCCAGTTGCCCAAATACGTAGCAAACTGGGGCCACCTGGTGGGGTTCAATGACACCCACTTCCTGATTATCTCACGCACACAACATCCGGGAAGCGGTCATAGTTCCTAACCGGCAAGTGAGAACGTCACATGCCCCCGACTTCTCACCCCCAAAAGAATGCATATATATATCGCATAAATAGTCACAATGGACGATTATGACCTGGGGACTATCCACACCCTGCTATTTGAGCCAGGATGCTCACCCTCAACGCACGCAACTTCCCAATGATAGCAAGGAGGGGGTATGCTTCACTATATATATACACCATCATATAAGGTATACATAAATCATCACATCATATAAAGATATACCATCATATAAGGTATACCTGTCACATCATTTTTAGATTTATTATACGCCCTTAGGCGCAACCAAATTTATGTCATTGTTTAGTATAATATCTCTCGTGATATACTAATCGTCAATTCTCACACATGTTCCCTACTTAGTATATTCGATTCTATTTCTCGCTTGAAGCTCACATGTCGCTTCTATTAGCATTTCTCATCGTGTGAGATATTTCCCAAATCAATCATCATTAAGGATATTTCTATATCCGTATGCACATCAAATAGCATTTATAATTATCCTTTCATAATAGGGTTCAATTCATTTTATGAACCTTTGAAGTTATCCCATTTTGGGATTTGATCCTAAGATCCAATGTCTCTAAATTTGTCTCATTCTTTCATATAATTATAAATATCATCTCCAAATCAAATCTCCAATCAAGGTGGGCTTCCCCACTTAGAATATACCATAATATCTATTCGGTTTTCCTCAATTTTAGTCAATAAGACCCCCATAATTTCTTATAAGGGAAACTCTCTAAAAGTCTCCAAAACATACTCCAAATATCTCCTATAGAGGTTCCCAATCGATAACCTTGAACAAAACGGGATGAAATTCTCCTTAGAAAAACAATCCCCCAAAAGCCCTGTTTCCGAATCGATTCGGCCCAGCGAATCGATTCGGCCAGGAAGGAGAATCGATTCGGTTCATCAGACCTCGGACTCTGTCTTAGGCCGAATCAATTCGGCTAGGGTCCGAATCGATTCGATCACTCAGACCTGGGCACCTGCATATTTCTGAATCGATTCGGTAGGAGGCCGAATTGATTCGGCCCTTCAGAACTCACGAAAATGGCTACTTTTTGTAAGCCTAAAATACCCAAAATCATTTTTAATCATCTTCTCTTCATTTTTCTTCAACCCAATCACATATATATCATCAATATTCATCCTAGAATACATATAAACTAATTTCTGTCATCAAATCAAAGATCTACATATCAAATCTAAGATTATACCCAAAAGTTAGGTTTTGATAAACTAAACCTAAAACCCATAATATCAATCCACAAATCATGCAATAAATGGTACACAACAATTATTTAGCAAGTTTAATCACTTGCCTCGGGTTCGTAGGGTCTGAATCCGCCTTGAGATCGCATATTGATCGGAAATCTCAACTTTCTCTCTCTTTCTCTCCTTCTTTCTCTTCTTGTTTCTTCTTCTCTCTTTCTTTCTTTCTTTCTATTTCTCTCTCTCTCTTTGGAGAATTGTTTCTCCCGTAGGATTTTAAGCCCTAATCCCCAAGATACACATCTTTAAATGATAATACACACCTTAAATGACCCGGTAACTTTAATTCGAGTCAAACGGTCCTAATTTATTTCGGAACCCAAATAGACCCCAAGTACAGTCATATCGACTTTCTCGACCCTTTCGAAAACAATGGTACCCTCAGAATTGCCATTTGACACACTTTCTAACGACTCCAGATTTTAACCTCAATTCCCAATTTAATTATTCTCCAAATAAATTAATATTTATTTCTCCCAAAATAAATAAATTATCGTCTCCAAGACCTCGGGTTGTTACAAACTTCCCCACTTACAAAATTTTCGTCCTCGAAATTTAGCTAAGCCTAATTCTCCAAAGCTCAACTAGTACTACTACACCCATTCTTACTAATCCTATTTCCAAATCTCTAACTTCCCATGACGAATTATTTTAATTCATTTTATTTTAAATCTCTAAAGCCCCTATTTTAAAAAACGTGATAATTGCTAGTGTTGAATATGTTTAGTTTTCATATATTAAAAGAAAAGCAAGTGTCTGAATGTTTCCTTGCATCTATGGTTTAAACTACGAAAAATGAATTGATTGTCATTTGCTCGATGCTTGTTCCAACTAATGTAAGGCACTTTAGTGTCTGGCATTAATTCAGGCTCCTTCCTATAATCTTTATTATTGTTTATTAATTTATTAAACACTTTTGTGCCAAGGGGAAAGTATAAGAACAAAAAGTGTGGTGGTTGAGAGGAGATGAAACAACTCTTCTACAAGAATAATATGTACTTTTTGGCACTCCACTCAGCAATTTGTGAGGCATGTTTAAATAAAACATATAATATAGATATTAAGTTGTGAATATTAAGTATTGATATGAATTTATTATTCTTTATTTCAATACACGGATCTTAATAGAGCTTGACATGCTAGAGCTTTAGCTTTGATTTCTTCCACACCAGTCTTTTTAACAGATTTTTACACACTCAATTTAAATTGATGCATTCCTTTTATGCATTTTGGTTGATTTATGAGAGCATTTTTTTGTATTATGTAAAAAACAGGGAATGGATCGATATGTTCAGGGCCGGTCCTGAGATTGATAAAAATTGATAAGGTCCCGTGCAAAAATTGTAAAGTAGGCCCCTTTTATGTCTATTGATAAAAAAAATGGAACCTCAATATATAACTAATAACAAATAGAGCAACGGGGGCCTTGTAAGATCACCCACTTGGCACATGCTCAGGGTTGCCCTGGATATGTTGACCCAATGATAATCCGCTTGAAAGCAATGTTTAGTTATTGAAATTTAAATTCAGGACTGAGACTACAACAATAGTTAATGAACTTCTAAGAAATGAGAAATCAAGTTATCTAAAGAGGATAGTTTAATGTTTTTCTATTCTTACGAACATACTAAAACACATATGATCCTATTTAAGGAACATAAATCCACACCACTAGTATGTGGGTGCCCCAAGGGCTTCAAATTTTGTAAGCATATATTTGGCAAGACTGATTGGTAGCATATTTCGAGACACATTGATGATTCGCGGCGTACGCCAGCCCCGTCATTCACATTTGTTGTTGATGTTATGTTTCCAATTAGAATCCCTGATAATAGGGAAAATCATCACCTTTTTTAGATGTGATTGTCTAGTTTTTTTTATTCTAATTTTGTGAGCTTTCAGACGATAAGAATGTTTGTTATATAATAGTTAAATGTAATTATTATACTACACACCCAGTTTGGTCATTTTGGCCTTGTTTGGCTTAGTGGAAAGAAAGTAGAGGCCTATAACTCTTCTTAAAGATAAAGTCAAAGACAGAGGACCAAAGGAAATCAAAATACAACTTTGCATTGTAGCATACCCAAAGGGTTAATGGAACACTAGTCGAGTTTAAAGGAAAAATAATGCCAGTAACATTAAAGGCTCGTTTGGTTCGAGGTTTGGAAAGGAAATTTAGAATTTTTGGAATTTAAAATTACTCTCGTCTAGAATTACAATTTTGGTTGGAAATTTAGGAGAAACCTAGAATTCCTGGAATTTAAAATTCCCAAAAAATTGGAATTCTCCTTTCCCCTCTAAAATGGAGGGAATCCTATATTCCCGAATATTCTAGCTTACTTTTGTGGTGAGATAAAAATACTATCTCATATAAACTCTCTCTCTCGCTCTCTCTTTCTCTCTCTCTCTCTCACACACACACACATATTCTCTATCTCTCACACACACGCGCACGCACATATACACACACTCTCTCTCTCTCGCTCGCGCGCAGGCGTTCACACAAACACATACACATACACACACATACTCTCTTTCTCTCTCACACATACACTCTTTCATTCACACACACACACTCTCTCTCTCACACACACACACTCTTATCTCTCTCTCTCACACACACATAAACACACTATCTCACACACACACAAACACACATACATATGCATACTCTCTCTCTCTCACACACACACATACACAGATATACACTCTCGTTCACACTCTCTCTCTCTCTCTCACACACGTAAACTCTCTCTCTCTCACACACACACACATGCACACATATACATACACATACTCTCTCTCTCACACACACACACTCTCTCTCTCTCCCCTCTCTCTTTCTCTCTCTCTCACACACACACATGCACACATATACACTCTCTCTCACACACATGTACACACACACACACACACACACTTTCTCTCTCTCTCACCAACACCCACACACTCTCTCTCACACTAATATACACACACACACATAAACTAACATACATACGCATACTCTCTCTCTCACACCCACACCCACACATTATCTCACACACATATACACACTCGCGTGCACACGCTCGAATTAAGTAGAAGGGTATTTTAATTAAATGATATATATTCCTAATATGGGAAAGTAATTTTGATGCCGGGAAAAATGAATTCTTATTGGAAACAAACAATGGAAAGGAATTCAAAATTCCAGAAACTTAGAATTCCTGGAATCAAGAATTCCCATTCATTTTCCAAATTTCGAACCAAACGAGCCCTATGAGTGTATTTTTATGACTGTTTAACGTACACTGTCATTATAATGAAAAAGTAATCGTCATTATAGGTAACTTTTATGACTATTTTATTAACATTCGTCATTTAAATAAGTTTATAACGACAGTTCAATGAACATGGTATTATCGTCAATGATGGTTTATACGAAAAACTGTGGTAATAGGATGGTTTGTTATGACGGTTTTGTAAACACCAATTTTATTATGGCACACAACTTTATAATGGTATTTAAAGCTTCAAAACCCGTCAAAAATAACCTTTTATGACCCTTTTTCCCCGTCATAAAAATATCTATATTTAGTAGTGAGTCAAAAAGCCCATAACTCTAGATCGAATTCGATCTCACGCGTGGGACGTCTCGCAAGAGAAATCCCCAAAAGGAACCCTCCTAATACACTGATCTATCTGATTCATCTGTCAAGAACCAATGGCACAAAACATCTTAAACCTTCGTCCGTATAGAGAATACAAACCCTAATCGATAAAGCTCTAAACTAGTCAAAGAACGCAACATAAAAAAAGTGACGTACGCACTCAAGATATCTAGGACACTAGAACCTTGAATGCTTTAATATTGTGGCACTTTAAAAAAATACAGAAATTGATTGATAAAGTCTAATATAAAAAATAATGGGAATAAAAAATATTTGGAAACATCCTCAGCATAACGAACTAACTAAAAGTACGTAAATTACAAAATGAGATAAAGTAAAACTGAAATTATATACAACCAACTTCGATACCAATCATATATGTAAGAAATCTTAAAACACAATAAGAGTAAAGAACCACATAAATCCCTCAAAAGTAATATCTGAACAATAAGAATAAAAATAGAGTTAGCAGGCAGGCTAAAGACACCTACATCCTTAGAATCTGCAACATAATGAGATGAAAATTAGCAACATTGATCAAAATGGAAGCTCTAGCAGCCTATGTTCTGAAATGCTAAAATCCACAATGTTAACGTCAAGTCTATGAGGAATAAACTATTACTAGAATTATGATAAATCATAACTATGTATGGTCCTCTCGCATTTTAATACCTTTTAAGATTTATTCCAACCCAAACAACCTAAAATAACACGAGGTTCTAAATCCCGAACCCATTAAAGCTTTACATCTTCATTCTTTAACATGTACTTTATTATCTTTAACTTTTTCTCTAGCATTATACAACGTAAGTTGTGTGGTAGTCTCAAACCTTGGATATGTCTCACCAAATAACCAATGTACCAATATAACGCTTATAACTGAAGTTCGTACACATTTAATTATATCATGCCAACAATACGATATACAGGTCCCTAATATAGGTTATATACGAATCCAAAACATAATTATGTAGGTAGATATCCCTATTATAATTCATATACCTCTCTAGTATAACACTTAACTAGGTATAACTAACTCTAGTACCACCACACAATAATCACATATGGTAGGAGAAATACTCTGTCATGTCAAACATCCATACAAAGGTATGGCCCCCGACATGTTCAAATAAATGGGTTATTCTCACTCCCTCACGTAATGAAGGCCTGTCCCTATTACCTTTTGGAATCACTCACTCGTACTAGGTATAACCTTAAGTTATCCCAATCCTAAGACCTCATTTCGATTAAAGGATAAATTACTATGTCTATCCATCATCTATATGGACCACTATACCAAAGACCACACTATGTAATCTCTCTCTGTATCCTCTCGATGCACACATAATAGTTATTTTACCCTAGAAAATATAAAATGAACTTCGCAGAACACTCAAAAAGGATTATTAAAATATACATTGTGAGTGATATATATCCCCTTTATGTGAGGTTCGACAAAGTGGCTTTAAATATTAGAAAAAGTTTTATTATTTATAACGAAAAATTATAGAATCTAATGGAAATTAATGAAAGGGGCTTTAATTGACTCAGTGATTTATTTCAACAAACTGTGATGCTTGTCTCAATTAAGAATAAAAAAAAGGGGATCAAACAAGTTATATATGGATGAAGTTTCGTTGGTGATAATTTCAAGAGGAATAGACTCATTCTTATTGTTTCATGTGACTAGTCTCAGTTTGGGGATACAGATGGGTAAACCCTTTTTGGCATTATTTAGAACTCTACATACTAATATCTAGTCATAGATATGTTTGAAAATCTTCCCTTTTTTGGTATAGGTTTCATGTCTTTGCACTTGGAGAAAGAAAGGTGATGTTTCTTCGACCTACCACTACACCAAAAACAGAAATCTGGCACAGTTTAAAACTGTGTCAGGTCAAATCTGGCACGATTTTGAACTGTGTCGGAATCAGGTATTCCAAAATGGCCATTTTTTCTGGCACGATTTAAAAGTGTGCCAGATTTGGCCAAACAGGAACACTTCTGGCACACTTTTAAACCGTGCTAGAATTTGATATTTTTGGCACAGTTTTTAACTGTGCCAGATTGAGCACAGTTTGAAAAACTTTGGGCACAGTTCAAAACCGTGCCAAAATTCGATACACTTTTGGCACGATTTTGAACTGTGCCAAATTTTTTATTAAAAAAAAATTATTTGAAAGCACAAAAATTCACAAATTGAAAATATTGCACGTTGTTGATAAACTAATGTACATACAAACTTCAAAATATTACAAGCCTTTAATAGTTCATAGACAAAAAAAAAATGGGTAGAGTTTCCTCAATTTTCTGGACATTCAAAAATCTGCTAATACAAAACCTGCCTAACATAAATCCCGCACGGCCACAAAATATAACAATTAACTTACAAAAGCCCTAACGGCCATAAAAGTTAACAATAAAACTACAAAAGCTCGCACGACCCTAACACAAAAAAATAGAATCATGAATAAACCCCTTGTTGTAAACCATTGAGTTCTCTGTGTGTTCCACGTGAATAAATGCTAACAATAAAATGTTATCCTGCAAAAAAATAGGATACAGAAAAGAGAAGATATTAGTAACCCTGTAATTTACAAAAAAAACTTACTCAAGCTAAAAAAATTACATATAGGAGTTGAAATTATTATTATATTCTAAAATTGAAAATCTTACGCAAGTTATGACTCCCTGATCAGTTCGTACAAGTTACATTGGTCCCGTGCGAGGTGTTCGTGCCTCTTACAGGGACGTATGGGGGCTGGTTTGGGTTTTCACCCTCGAACGGCTTGTTTTCAAGCCTAATCTACATATTTTGAAATTATCATCATATTATTAAACCAGGAGACCCGGGACTACGCGATCAGTTTGTACGAATTACATTGGTCCCGTGCAAGGTGTTTGTGCCTCTTACGGGGCCGTATGGGGGTTGGTTTGGGTTTTCACCCTCGAATGACTTATTTTCAAGCCGGATCTACGTACTTTGAAATTATCATCATATTCTCAAATCGGGAGACCCAGGACTACACAGTCAGTTTGTATGAGTTACATTGGTCCCGTTTGAGGTGTTCGTGCCTCTTACGGGGCCGTATGGGGGCTGGTTTGGGTTTTCACCCTCGAACGACTTGTTTTCAAGCCTAATCTACATATTTTGAAATTATCATCATTATCTCAAATCGGGAGGCCCGCGACCATGCGATGAGTTCGTACAAGTTACATTTGTCCCGTGTGAGGTGTTCGTTCCTCTTACGGGGCCATTTTGGTGCTGGTTTGGGTTTTCACCATCAAACGACTTATTTTCGAGCCTAATCTACATATTTTGAAATTATCATCATGTTCACAAATCGGGAGGCCCGCGACTACACGATCAGTTCATACAAGTTACATTGGTCCCATGCGAGGTGTTCGTGCCTCTTATGGGGTCGTTTTAGGGCTGGTTTGGGTTTTCACCTTCAAATGACTTATTTTCAAGTATAATCTACATATTTTGAAAATTATCATCATTATCTCAAATCGGGAGGCCCGCGACTACGCTGTCAGTTCGCACAAGTTACATTGGTCCCGTGCAAGGTGTTCGTGCCTCTCACGGGACCGTTTTGGTGCTGGTTTGGATTTTCACCCTCAAACGACTTGTTTTCAACCCTAATCTACATATTTTGAAATTATTATCATTATCTCAAATCGAGAGGCCCGTGAGTACTCGATTAATTCCTATGAGTTACATTGGTCCTGTTCGAGGTGTTAATTCCTCTTACGGGGTCATTTGGTGGTTGGTTTGGGTTTTCACCCTTCAACGGCTTAAGGGGGTGGTTTTGTTTTGCGAATCTTGGTTACATGGGATGTTTGGTTTTAGTACCCAGTATATAATTGAATATTAAAGTGAATGTGTGCATGTGTAGAATGTGGAATGATGTTTTAGTTTGAGTTGATGATGTCCATAGTTCAATTGTGAATTACGTAATGTGAGACTAAAGTTTAGAGTTTGGTAAAATTTAGAGCTTTGACAGGGCTATTATATATATATATATATATATATAACAACCTTGTTATATGAAGTTAATGTTGGAGGACCGTATTGCCAAGAGAGATGAGGACCATATTGCCAAGCGGGATGAAGACGAGAGAGATAAAAGGAGATAAAAGAATTATTAGGTGAAAATATGCATATTAAAACTTGTAATATGCACTATAATATGCATATTACAACAATTAACTGTAATATGCATATTACAGTTGTAATACTCACTGTAATATGCACATGCACTATAATATGCATATTACAACAATTAACTGTAATATGCATATTACAGTTGTAATACTCACTGTAATATGCATATTACAGTGCCTATTATCGTAATATGCATATTACAGTTGTAATATGCACTGTAATATGCATATTATAGCAGTTAATATGCTGTAATATGCATATTACAGTTAGCAGCAAATGGCAACAGCTGTGCAACCCCCTGGGCACGGTTCAGCAGCAGCCTGTGAGGGCACACGAAGATTGCAAGTATTATGATTACTATGAGGACGTGGGTTGTATGGTGGTGGCGGAGGAGCGGGACTATTATCAAATGAGTTTCCATTATATTAGTTCTATTGTAAATTATATGTTAGATATATAGCACGATGGAAATTCTACAACACATACGAGATTGCAGCAATATGATGTATAATTCTTACATAAATCTAGGGGTGGAAATAAGTTCCCATGGTATCCATCCATTGAAAGGGTTGTTTTGCTTCGATTTAAAGGAATTGGGAAGTTCTCCACTAAAGTTTTTGAGAGAGAGATCCCTGCATTACAGGTGGGTCAATGCAACATATTATACATTAGAAGTAGTAAAGAGACACCTCTTAATAACAACACAATTTATGTAACATTAAGAAACATAAACATGAGAAGGGAGTTGTAAATTAAGACACAAACTTCTACATTCAGCTACACTATAAAAAATCACGAGTGGAGATTTAAAATGTCAATGTTACATTTATATTTTTAAGAACGAGATTTCACCCCAAATCCTTTATGAGAACCTTATTAGGGTTCCTGCATGGTCTATTTAATTTCCAACTAGAAACTTATGGTGAAGTGCTAAAATAATTATGAAAAGAGATCCTAAGGCCTTATAGTGATGGCTACAAAAAACTAAAATGTTTGAATGAGTATTGTACTTATAGAGCTTGGCACCACAATCATCACAAGATGAAAAAATAAGTAAAAGTGATTTTTTATGTACTAGAAACATGAATACATCTATCAAGCATGAAATATAAAACATGAATGCATCTATCAAGCATAAAATCAAAAAATATGAGCTAGTCCTCTCAATCATGTGCTGAAGCATCATTAAAATACATAAGGTATTATAATTCATCTGCTTAAGTTGATAAGTGGGCCAATCATACATTCTTGCATCTATATTAAGGGACACCACATATATCACTTTGCACCAGAGATTGGATGGACTCAAAAGAGTGATTCCGCCATTTGACAAAGTTGTAACCAATGCTAGTATTTGAGAGTTTATCAGCAGGCCTATTTCATTCTCTATAAATATGAGAACAAAAGAAATTCATATTGTACCTAGAACAAAGTTATTAATTATACTATAGCAATTTAAACAATCACTGTAACAAACTAATGAAAAAAGAAAATAGAGTGAAAACCTTACTGTATATGAAATTCGCTCCTGCTTCACTCATAGCAGCCTTGGCAATCAATGTTTTATCACAACCCGGAGGTCCATGATGCATGAACCACGTCTCTAGATTAAATTTAACTTCCTGAGAATATGAAAATAAAATTTGAAAGAAATTTTCACTATCTTATCAATTGAAATTGCTATGCACTCAAGTCAAATTGAATGAGAACACCAAGGAAACGATGGAGCATTACATACATGGGTGACAATTTCACTACCAATTCTTTCTCAACGTAATTTATTGCAGTGAGGGCACGAAAGTTCCCCATTGACCTGTTTGATAGATCAAAATCAAAAAACCAACGTGAAAACCAAATATCACAAAACCAACGTGAATACCAAATATTACAAAACTAACATGAATACCATATTGGAAAACGGCTTGAAGGCGTTGTCATTTACCTCTGATATCTTTAGCCACTACATTCATTAGTCACTGCATTCATTGCTGAAATAGGAAGTACTGCATTCAGTAGCCACTGCTGGCTCGAAGGCCCTGCTAGTCAACTATCTCAACGACTTGCTTTGGAGATATCCTTAGCCACTGCATTTATTGCTGAAATAGGAACCACAAAGGAGAGAGATGACAATGTTAAAAATGTTTGATATGTTTATTTGTAACAGATGTTACATAATTTTGGGATGTTATATTGACAAACATTTATATAATACAAACACACACACACACACACATGTGTGTACAGTTCTATATCAAACAAAACATTATCTAATGATATATTGACAAACATTGATCACTCTTACCTCAATATTGTTGTTAGGTCCAAATATGGGCTTGTAAATCATTTTATTATGTGTGTACCAAAACAAAGAGGTGAAAAAATAAGGAATTCATGTCAATGTTAATCTATGTTTACCTAAAAAGAGAGGGCGATAAGGAAGAGATGAAACGTGGTTGTGCTAATGTAGCAATTGAAGACAGAGTCATTGAAATGGGCTCAAATACTACAAAACCAAGGCAATTACTATGTGTATGTGAACTTTACCACAAAACCAAGAAAATAAATCAATATAACTACTCACTGAATACCCACAACACCATGTTCGCGTAATGAATGATGCATAACTTATATTCTTTTACCTCATGGTACAACATTCTTCCATTGATCACTGCTTCCATCCATATGTAATCCCTAAAATCGGAGATTAAATCATAAACTTAAGTCAAAGTTTAAATTGAAAGCTGAAGCATTTGAATTAAACATGAATATTACACAATTATCGCAAATTAGCAAATAGGGCAGCATACAAAGTTAATCTCAACCACACAAACAATTCATATTAAAAAATGGCCTCAAATGTTAGAAAAATGCATATATGTAAGATATGGATTCCTAAGATATTTTTCAGGTGTATTACATGAATGAAACAACTAATAAACACCCACTTAGGCAAAATAACTATGTAGAAAAAAAATTGAGATCAACAATGAGATGGAATCTGACATTATGAACACACCTCTGCTTCATGTGATTCAACATGAAATCACATTAAGTTGTGCTTGATATTAAGTTGTTCGACCAACCCAATAGAACTGGTGTCAGATTGTGATATATGCCAACACAAACATGTCAGAAATTATAAAAATTATTAACACACCTTTGCTTCCTCTCTCCCCTTCTTTGAGACATCCACCATAACTTGAACCTAAAGCACGCCAAAATTCTAACATAGTTTAAAGTCCCCAGCGACACCATGTGTCTACTATTCTCTTCATCAAAAACCGCGCTGATAAAAACACCGTCCACGGGATCGGTGCTAGAATCGAAAGTTGATATCATATTTTTTGGTACGTTTGTTAATATCGTCCTATTTTTTACCACCAATTTTTGATCTGAAACTCGAACCCCCGGCGTGATTGTCATTCTCCAAACATGCTGCCACATTAAGTTGTTCGACCAGCCCAATCGAACAACTTCAAGGGATAAATCACTGTTAATTTAGCTATAAAATGGAATTTTTGCTACTTTAGTTTCCTCACTGCTAAGAATAAGGGATAAAATGATAGACGGGTCTCCTCTGTTAATTGTTGAATTTCTAGGCTCTAGACTCCTAAGAACAATGCAATAATTATTTTTGTTTGATTGTAAAGATGAAAAAAATGTTTTCAAGATAGAAACTATGGTGTATATATAGGGTGTAAGTTTTCCAATGTGGGAGGTGTGAAAATAACAGTGGAAAATTGACATAATAAAGCTTTAGTTAGTCATACAACACTACCAAAAGAAAGAAAACGCCAAGGGCGGGCGTGTTTAGTTGTAAGAAACTATATCTGTTTTCCATTTTCAGTTTTCATTTCTATTTCTAATTTTCATTTCCACAAAAAATTAGGGAAACAAATTCTTTTGTTAAACTTTCTAGTTTTCTATTTGGAAAAATATTAAACTTTGAACGCATTTTCCAGCTTTTCATTCTGTTGAACTTTTCTTAAAAACAGGATTTATTTTCCACAACTGAACAAGCCCCAAAAATCCTAATTTTCCATGGAAAATAACAAGTATCAAACACACCATCAAATATCAATTTTACGACTACTTAATCTTTTTTTATCAAATTTGCTACTAGATATAGTGCAATTAAATCAAATTAACAACAAAAAACCTTCTTACCAAATCAACATAAACAAACACATGGTACATAAACTTTAACAGATCAATAACTTACCCTAATTCTGGAAATTTGGTCATGTCCAGACTCAAGCAATTGAGCCAATTCTCTCTTCATCTGATTCAATTGTACTCCCTTCTTATTCTTCATTAGCTTCATCCGAGATGTAGATAGTTTCAAAGATGTTTTAGTGCACAAAATCATCCAAATTAACCAGCATATAGATATATAATGATAATAAATAAATGATTTATGAGTTGCTAAAATCAACTGAGGTTACATACCATTTTGCGGGTTTGAAGTTCCTGTGAAGCATAATTGATGCAGAAAAAGTAGTTCTTGGTTCGGTTTGGTTTTAGTTTGTTTTAATTGTGGGATTGAAATTATATAACAAAATTAGGGCTTGGTCTTCTAAGATCTTATGCGTGTAATAAACGAATAACAAATAACTATGATAGAACTGTTTCTCGTACCCCAAAACCTCAAGCACCAGACCTTCCCACAGTTGAATATCCAACTCAGAGAGACCCGCTCCGCGGATTCTTCGTCGCCACCTAGTATATTCAAGATTCGATCCATCAATGTCTTTTTTCGGGACAGATTTGAGGTGGAAGAGATAATCTAGGGATTTTCTTGAGAGAGAGAGAGGGAGAAAATATTGGTAAAGGAGAGAGAGCGGGAGAACAAAAACCTTATAGGGGAATTAATTTTTTTCAGGATATTTATATTTTAGTGAAGTGTTCTTAATTTTGGCACACTTTTAAACAGTGCCAAAATTTGGCACTGCTTAAAAGTGTGCCAGATTGTTATTAAACAGTGCCAAAATTTGGCACAGTTTTAAACTGTGCCAGATTTTTAATATCAAGGTGTGCTAAATTGGTGTTTTTGGTGTAGTGTACTTTGACATGCTCAATATATCCTTCAAATATCCAGAGGTTGTTTGTCTATTTTCCTTTATCACTAACCACCCAAATATGATTGTTATTTCATCATATTGTAACTTGATCGCAAGTCATAAACTTAAATTTGTGCATAGGTCATTAGCGGGCAAGTTCGGTGTACAATTGAACTGATATGCCGAACCTCAATTGATTCTAGTGACCTTTATAATGACGAGTTGTGTGAGGAGAATGGATATGTGTGAGCTCGTAAAGATGTTTGACAATTGCAGTTGTCAAAGCACATGCCTACATACTTTGAAGGTACTAAATTATCTTTTTTATGTTTTTCCTTATTATATTTTATCATCGATATTGTAAAATAAAGGGAACATATATAGAATTTTATACGAAGCGAGTTTTTCATTTCATTGATCTAAAAATACTAAAAGGGCATTACCCATATTTATAGTACAAAATAAGGTAACCCAATAGACACCTTAATAAGTGTGGAACACCAAAGGTCTAGAATGCAAGTGGACAACCACTTAATAAATATTTTATAACACTCCCCCTTGGATGTACACTGTATCCACCATTCAATGATTGTTGCCTCGTTAAAATCTTACTAAGGAACAGCCCAGCGGAAAAAAACCAAAGGGAGGGAAAAAGAGTACAACTTTTTTGATAATTGAATCGATGTTGGACACGCTTAGTGTTCCCTTGTTAAAACCTTTAACTGGAAAAGCCAATGGAAAAAAACTTAGTTAAAGGAAAAAGAGACAATGCGCACATGTCCAAAACATTATGTTCTTAGATTCCCCCTGATTGGATACTCCTCATGATTAAGATATTTCTCTAATGATTGAGTCGATACATATCAGTCTCATACACAACCTTGAGAAATATATCTTTGACATGGTGAATAGATTTGATTGGTTGTCACTTCAATTTCATTTTCCTTCACAAGTTCAACTTTTATAAGACTTGAATGAAGTGGGATTAACATGCTACTTTATCAGATGTATTTGACTTCAATAGCATAACTCTTTTAGAGTTTATGAGTTTCACAACCCTTCTTGAGTTCATGGATGTAGAAGAATTGAAATGTATTAATCGTATCTCCTTGATGTATCCTTTTTGAGAGTGGGTTATAAAAGAACCATTGCCTTCATAAGTAGTAATAGGGACATATGTTATTTGAGAAGAGTCATAAGTGTTTTGATAGTTCATTATGAGGTTTCCAGAGATAACATGCATTTATATAACTAACTTGACATAGATAGTTAGATATAAAAATATTATATGATATAATTGATATTAATCCAATGCAATGAAAGTCAATGGTAATTATTTCTTGCTAAGATACTGACTGTAATTATAATATCCAGTAACATGCATTGTGTTGTGTATATATATATATATATATATATGTATATGCTAATGGCGTAGAAGTATGGTACTTCAAGACCATATACTATAATAACATGCACATATGGTACTTCAGGACCAAATTATTTTTGTCATCCTCTTTAAGATGATATGGATAATTTAATATCCAAATACTGAAGGCCATGGGTATACTAAAAGTGTATGCTTAATATATGCTAAAGCATTGTCGGACTTTTCAATCCATTTAACTATAGATATGAGTTTAATATAAAATGTGCTCGATCTACAGGACGAGACAAAAACTAGTTACCCCAAAGTCATTCATTTTGAATTCCATATTTACATATTTTGCATTTTAGTTGAGCTCTTCAGGAGCACATCCATTTAAGGATATTTTCATTTCAGTTGAGATTTTCAGGAGCACATCCATTCATGATATTTTACAATGGCATATTTGCATATATGATTATTTCCATACCCTTTCGTAGACAAATATTTACTAAAACGATTGCACCTATATCCATTTGGATTGCCTGTTGTACAATGACCGTCTTAGTGCATTTAAGTACATACTCATTTTCTTTTCTTCAAGCAAAGAAAATCCTTCTAAGATTTATATATATATATATATATATATATATATATATATATATATATTCTTTATTTATGTCCGGTATATATAAGCAGTTATAATATTCACGAGTCTCATATAATATGTTTTAAAAAAGCTACTAAGATAGTCAGATATCTGAAAATTATTTATAGCCTTAATGAGATGGTAGGTACGTATAATAAACCTACGGTTTCTGTAAGAAATCTTATGCCATGTGTCGTTCACTTTTTAGCGAGATTATCACTTTGATTTCTTACTAACACCCATCCATAACCTTGAGGGTTAACATCTTAATGAGGTTTCACTACAGGTCAAAATACACCAAGCATATTAAGAGACTCGAATTATACCATCATGGCATTTTCACATTTGGGCTAATATATTCTTTGTCTACATTCATTAATAGTATGTGAATTTGTAGTGTTATTTCCCTTTGATTTTTGTATAGCTACAAGATATATAATTATATCATTGACGATCGTCTTTGTTGATCCAACTTTTCTCTTGTATATCTATAAGACATAGATATCTCATTTAATACTAGGTACCTTTGCCAACTTCAGAAGCTTTATAGTCACTTCTGGAACTTGTGTCTTTTCATAGATAATAACCTCTTCGGGGGTTTTAGAGAAAGTGGATTTTTTGTTCATAACCTCTTCTGCAGCATTATGTATAACATTTTCTAGGCATGATTTTATTTAACCTCCACTTCTTGGGGAATCAAGTAGTTATAACCTATAGGTTTGCCACGCTTCTGCTATGCAATAAATTTATTTACTATTGAATTTATTTTATCCTTCTGGGACAATGATTTTGGCAAACACATTTACAACAAGTCCACATGACATTTGATGTTGCAATATATTTTTTACTTCATTTTCGCATTGAAAGATACAAAGGATTGTATGAGATAAAGTGAAAGTATTCCAAGATAATTCTCGTCATTCTTCAGGAACGAACTGTTCTTTAAAAATATTTTGTACTTTTTGTATGTTGTATCCTCCCACTAACGACGAGAATAGTGTCTCATCAAAATAAAATTGCATATATACTATAAACATTGTATTTATCACTGGTTTAATAAAGGGTGAATCATAAGCATCATATATACCCTTGTGATGAATATCATTTGCGTTCACAATGTCTTATGAAAAATAATTAAGGTGACCAAAATGGTCATTGTATAATAATAAATAATTGAACTATGGAGTTGAAGGCTCATGTCAAGATACAAGTTTACAATGTTAAATTTTGTATAGTATAACCCCTTAAATAATGTAATGATTGTTTGCTAGTGTAAGATTTTGGCTTCTAACATTAGAAGGAATGCAAAATTACTTTTCATTATTTATTTCAATATAACACCCATGTATACTAATGCCTATAAAACAAAGAAAATTACTTTAGGAATTTCTTTTATATAACTTATCGCATATGTGTGGGAGGATACCAAATAAAAACATCACACGTGCTCTTCTGGAGCTTTAGGTTCAATTATGGTTGAAACATTTACTATATTACACACCCAGTTTGCAAAAACTTATTATTATAGATAAAAAAAACTTTTCCAATTGAAGTTTAAGACTTTGGGTAGATATCTAATGAATCAAAAGTTCATAAACTTATGATATGTGAGAGACTTCAGGATAGAAATTAAGAAACTTTAGGTTTCTAATATAAAACTAGGGCTATTAAATTAATTGTGACAAATATTGTTTTTTTCAAAATTAATGAGAACTTAAGGTTCTCTCTTTAATGTCACATATATATGAATCGCGGTGTTCATATTAACTATAAAAGTAAAATCTAGGGCTTCAGGTCCTACATTAGGATAACTCACAAAGTGCATGCTACGAATTATGTATAAAACTTCAAGTTTTTATCATTTTTATGTAAGTACTTTTGGTTCTACACAAATAGTTGAACCTTAAGTTCAATATTAGAATTGTCAAAGGACATTAAATTCTCTACCTTTTTTTTTTTTATTAAAACTCCAAGTTTTGATTAGGGGTAAAAATATTAGAGACACTTTTAAACAATTGTTGAATATTTTTATTAGCTCCGACCAATAATAATCCAACTTCCTTATTAGAAAAAATGAGGGTCTTAATTTTTCAAATTCTCAAGGCTATGTGAAACGAGATAATATTGAATATCATTAAAAGTACTTTAATACTCAAATGAAGCGAAACACCAAGAGACAAATGTTTAATGGTGAAACCATTAATATGATAGTTAAAGTGACACTTAACCATTAAATGAGTATTTAAAAAGGCATTTCATTTAATAAAGAAAATGAAAAGACAACAACTTGAAAATATATGTTTAAATATACAATTTATTTTGAAACTAATCCCAATAAAAATAATATATTTGGCACTTCAGGTCCAAATTATAAATAATTATTTGAAAACTTTCAAAATTCATTCCCTATGAATAATCCAAAATTCAAGTTTTAATTTATGGTATATTTTAGTTGGATCTTCAAGTGCAAATAATCAGAAATAGCATGAGAGTTTTCGACTTCATATTTTATATCACAATTCAAAAAAATATTTTGTGAACTTCTAGTCACAATATTGAATATGAATCTTCATATCACACTGTAACAACCCAGGTTTTTGAGCCGCTATTTTATATTGTTTTAACCGATGGGCTAATTTTATAAAATAGGGGATGTTGGAGTAAATATTCTTTCCCGTGATATTAAGGGATAATATTTACTATGTTTTGTCTATTTACCGTATGAGAAGGTAAATATCATTATATTGTATTTTATTGCGTCGTTATGTGCTATACGACGGTTATGACTCATATTTATATTGGGGTATAATTAATGAAATGAAATGAAATTGGAACATAAAAATGGTTCACGTTAATCCGAATGCCAAAATAGGGGGTGCGGTTGTTTTTAGAATAGTCGAGATAGTTGAAATAAGTGCCAAGTTGTATTTTGAAGTTTCGGGCACTTTTGACGCGTTATGACTCAATTAAGTGGATACGAGTCATTTTAATGGTGTATTAGCAATTAACCCGTTTAAGTTCCCCCACCCCTTTTCTTTCTTCATTTTGTGAGAAAATCTAAAGGAGAGAGAGAGTTGGGAGAAAAGATAGAAAAATGGAAGATTTGGGCTAAAATCCATTGCTACCGGAGGAGGATCCGAGACTACAACCTCGAGGCAAGTTTCTTACTTGCGAGGTGTTGATTTAATGTGATAAATTGCATTTGTAGTTAAGTTTTGGAGATTTAAACCATATATTGGTTTTTGTTGATTTTGAGGATTAAACCCTTAAATCTTGGTTTTAATTTGATTTGAGTTAAAAATATTAGTTAGATGTAGTGTAGAAATGATGTGGTGAAAATTGTTGTTGTTGATGTTGGGGAAAATCAAGAGTTTGGAGGTTTTGGGGTTTTAGGGTTCAAACAACCCGTAGCCCAAACTTGGAAATTCTGCAGTGCCGAATGGATTCGCCCCTAGCGAATCGATTCGGTAAAGGGAAAGGTGTCAGGTCTGAGTTGACCGAATTGATTCGAACCAAGTGAATCGATTCGGGGTTATGCAGAATGTCAGGGTCTTCTTGACCGAATCGATTCGGCCTATCCGAATCGATTCACTTTCAAGACCGAATCGATTCGGCCAGAGCTAATCGATTCGGAATTTTTGCATTTTCAGGATGTTTTTTTTAGTTTGATTTTTAGCCCTTTTCTTTTAGGTCCAAGGTTTAGGGACCTTCCTTTGGGAAGTAATGGGGAGTCCTATAGGGTGGTTTTGGGTAGACTGATGTCCTAGGATTGTATGGGATAATTGGGCTTACCCCGAGGGCTAGTTTGTGTAGGTCAATACCCGAATGAATTGGGAAGTTAACCTAAAGATAAATTGGAGATAAGATGTAAATGTTGAGACTTTTGGGAGATACTCCTTGAGGGAGACTCACTTTGATGGTTTATGAAATTGTATAAACCTTTGGAGACTAGTTTGAGGATAATGGCACTTCAGGTCTTAGGTCATTAATAAAATATGACACTAAGAATAAGAAATGAATATTATGAAATGCAGTACTAATAAATAAGTACAAATGATTTCGAGAATGCAAAATTTGATGTTTTCAAAAGGAAAAAGTAATGGTTTTCATACATGTTAATTTATGGTTAACACCCTCTCTAAATGATCTCATAAGGGAAGTTCGCGCGTGAGGTGAAGCCCCCTGGCTAGTGAATGCAGGGTGGATATAGTCCTAGGTCATATGAGCGTTTATGTTATGTTTTCTGCGATGGTTAGGTAACTTTGGGTGTGGTTATCACTAGCCCGCAGGCATATGGCCGCTTCCCGATGTTTTGCGTATAGGTGCCCAGGTGTCGTAATTGATAAGCACTGGAAGATGATGGTCATTTAGGGGTGCGCCCGGGCGGGTGGTCTTAGAATCATTATATATATATAATTATAACTATTCTAAATCAAGTTGGACTTGATGTATGATAAATGCCATAGAGAGCATGATGAAGTTCCATAAAGAGCACAATGAGATGCCACAAAGAGCATATGATGATGATTATATTCCTGATAAGGAAGAGACTTTTACAAAGTGCATAATTGAGATAAAATGCCCCAAAGAGCATAAAAACTGTGATTATATTTCCTGATAAGGAATGGAACTATGAAATGAACTAGTGTACTGAATGAAATTGATTGGTAAACATTTGATAAAGTGTTTTACCATTTATATATATTCCTAAAGAAAGAATTAGGAATTATGCTTTTAGATGAGGAATGGATTTATTTATGTTTCCTTGAGTAGATGTAGATGATTTCCCATTTATATATATATTAGTTGTGCTGAGGGTTTAATGTATCTCGACGATCAACCTTGCCTAGTAGTAGTGTATCGGGGGGGGGGGGGGGGGGTTCCTTGTTTGGATTTCGCTTTACAAGACACCCCACGCACGAACTTGGCAGAGTGTTGAGACTGGGGAGAATTTTAGCCCTTAGTACTATGTTAAGGGGAAATTAAATTAGATGACTATATACATCTATATTGTACTTAGGATCTAATTGATCTCGACGATCGACCTTGCCTAGTAGTAGTGTATCGGTGGAGTTCCTTGTTTGGATTTCGCTTTGCGAGACACCCCACGCACGAATAGGGCATAGTGTTGAGAATGGAGAGAATTTAGACCTTAGTACTTGGGTTAACTCGATCATAATTTATATTGCTCTAGGTTTCTTTTAGAATGAGAGGTGAGAAATATTATCGTTAACTGCGAGAGAATTACGCACTTAACTGTTATGCATTTTAGTCACATGGGAATCATATCAAACCGGGCCCTGACCCGTCGATATTTCTATGTTTTTGCATATACTTCTTGCCGTACAGGTGCTCTACCGCTTGGACACCCGTATTTACATTTCCATTCTGGTTGTCATGGAGCTACGGCATATTGCGTATGTTGTAGGTTATTTGTTTTAGACGCTTCTACCTTTTGTACTCTAGTTATGTTCAGTTTGTTTATTCAGGCGTGTTGCCCAAGTGTTGCACTCATTTATTATAGTGTAATATTTGAATTGTAATACTCAGTGTAACTATTTGTATTGGTCTGTTCACCGACAGCTTATTCGGTGATTGTTTATTATATTGTCATCCTTTATTTATCGATTTTGATATCCACCGTTTTTTGCAAATGGGATTGTCTATGTGTTTTTCTTTTACTTACTAAATTTTTTTTATTGACAGTCCGTTTTCTAAAATGATTGGTGGTTATCTCGTACTACAATTTTAATCGACAGTGATGCTGAGAATGGACCACCTATGATTCCTGTGATTATTAGAGTATTGGGCTGGCCACTTATTATTTTAGTAGGCGGGTTGTCACACACAAATCAATGATAATAGGAGTAATCTTTGTCTATACCCTTTCAATTTGATAATCAAAACTTCACGTTTTATTGTGTTATATTTTGTTTTGACAGTTTAGGTTCAAATAATTTAGAAACTTCACGTTCCAAATTATGAATAGGGAAAAAATTCAATTTCCATATCTGGATAATGATTTAATATTCAGGGACGTTAAACGCCTGCCCAATTATAGTCAAACTTCAAGTTTGATAAGGGGTAAAAAAATTTGGAACCTTAGCTCCAAACTATAAATAATCATTTTGAAACATTCAATATCCTCATCTTTATTATATAAATAATCAAAGCTTCATGTTTGATTACAAAATTATTGGGGCTTCGGGTATCTTTAATTATTATGGGACTTTTAATACCACTTGCCCTGTTAGAGAAATAGTCAAAACTTTTGGTTTGCTTTTAGGGCATATTTCATTATCAAGTCCAATAATTAAATAATAATTAAGAACTTCGGTTCCCAATTCTAAAATAATTTGAAAACTTCTGGTCCCAAATAAGAAATTTTACATGGAATCTTCTGGTCTCAAATGAAAATTTTACATGGAAACTTCAAGTCCCAAAATTAATAACTATTTGGGAACTTCATGTCCCAAACTGTTGATAGCTATTACAAACTTCAAGTTCCTAGAAATAGCAATTGGGAATTTGAGACCCCAAATTTTAAATAGTACTGGAAATTTCAAGTCCCAAATATAAATGATAATTAGGAATTTCGAGTCCTAATAAAAAATATGAAATTTTTGGTTCCATAATTTAAATATTTAGGGCACTTCACATCATAAATTTAAAGGTAAAACTTAAATTCCAAGTTTCAATTATTATTGGAAGCGTCTTTAAATTTTTTTCGTATACAAAAATTTAGGCGTGACGTAGTAATTTTTCACAATTAAATATTCAAAATGTGAATATCTAAAAACTTTATAAAGGATCAACATAAAAATAATTAAAAGTATAAGCACATGTAATTACCTTTGAGTATTGAAATGTACTCATTGGTGTTCACATAGAATGACATCTTACTTCTTCATACCTATAATGGGTTATCACCGAATTAGCCACATGAACATTCAAGTCATGTATTAATGAGAGATCAAGTGCTTCATATCCCTTGTATTTTCATTAAACAACAAATTTGGGAGCACTCGTGCTAATAACGTGTTGTAAAATAAAGGGGAGTTTTTCATTTTATTGATCTACAATTACGAAAGGGACATGACCCGCATTTATAATAGAAAAGAAGACAATCCAATAGATACCTTAATAATTGTGGAATAATATGG
Organism: Sambucus nigra; assembly: GCA_949130495.1. NCBI lineage: Eukaryota > Viridiplantae > Streptophyta > Magnoliopsida > Dipsacales > Adoxaceae > Sambucus > Sambucus nigra. Next base: position 128,938,683 of record OX422214.1, read on the forward strand.
GCCGGTTTGGTTATGTATTCAGAAAACTCGATTTAAATGTTGTTTTTTAATATAGTTTTAAAATTCAGTTTTTTGTGTCTATAATTATTGGTGTGTGTTTGATAAACTTGTTTTTAAATACAATTTTTTAAAAAATTGACAAACATGTATATATACATATATATATATGTGTGTGTGTGTGTGTGTGTGTGTGTGTGTGTGTGTGTGTTCATACATGACACATGAATGTACATGTATATGCATACATACATATGTCATAAATTATATACATGTACATTTAATATAATGTATTTTTATGTATATTTAATGAGGTATATTGGTGAGTTTAACTATAACTATATATTAAGGTATTATGTATTATAAAATTACACACATATTAATGTATTATGTATGTATATTATTTATTAAGATATAGATTTATTAAAATATTAAGAATAAATAATTCTGAGTTGAAAATAAAAAACAGAAGTGATACAGCACATTTTTGCCATTTTCTGAAAAACTTGATTATGACACCGAAATAATATAATTTAGTATTTGAAAACAGGTTGTCAAACGCAAATTTTTATCAGAATTGTATTAGAAACCAGAATTATAGTTGCAAATCAAACAGACACTATAAGTCTAGAATACAAGTGGACATCCTTTTTTTTGTGAAATGTGAGTAAGTTAGTGGAGGCAAGCCTAACGTTAATGGCGAATATAAATTAATGGCTGTGATTTATATTATGGTTGTGATTTATAAATTAACTAGGCGTAAACCCGCGCGATGCGCGGACTAGACGACTGTGCAACAACCTTTTTCGTATCCCTTTGGCAATAAAAGAGATCTTATCCCGCAAACATTTTGAATGATCATGAGATTGGTTAAAGTTGGGAAACAATTGAATTTATCAAAACTATTTTGGTTTGATGCCACTGAGACTCAACCCTTCTCACTTCAACAGACACTTATTTACAGATTCTCAATTTTGGGGACTCGTGATTTGATATGTCTGTAATCACTGTCAAAACATCATTGACAACGACCTCGGTCTTGTTACCATTTTACTAATAACAAAACACCATTCCCATATTAAGCTAGTAATGAAACAAAGTTCTTTACGTAACTATGGTAGCGGAACCCCATTGTAAATGGGGTGGGCAAATGTCCTTTACGATTTGAAAAAAAACAGCGCTTTTATATTATAGGTGTGGTTGATTGTCGTGAAATTTATTTTCCATTGAGATTATCTGCTATGAAACACAACCAAAACTATAAAAGTATAGAATCTTTAGAAATTTTTTTCATGAAAAACGTGTGCTATCAAATTCACATTGAAGATTGATTAAATTCAAGAATTAGGTTCTTGATGTGGTCCTTCCCTCCATATACTGGTTTGATTTTGCAATTTTAGTATAGCGTTCATGTATCGACTACCAAACTTTGATCAATGGTAATCCTTACAAACTTTCTAAAAATATAAAAAGGAAAAGTGCCTTCCATCAAGGAAAACCAAAACAAAGCATATACATGTTATTGTTTCTTTTTTCTCATGGAAAACCCAAATACAACCGTTCTTATGATAACGTGTCCTTTAATGCGACATATTCTTACAAATGTGTCTCATAATGTTGGAATAAAAATTGATGGGTACCCAAAAAAAAGTGGTTGCCATAATAACAATAGATTCCAATGTAGTCGTTCTTTGATTAGAAACATAGAAACAAAATAGGTAAAACATAAGAGCTACGAAAACCAAAATTGATTCCTATTCTTCATGTTAAGGCAAAAGCCAATAGCCTTTGTATCATTTTATTGCATTCTAGACAACATACACCCCCTCCATAAATCTCGAGTGCGTTAAGTCCCACAATTTATCTCCATCAGTTGGTAATGATTACCACCATGGTGTTCTCAGACCAAGCCTCGGGGCTTAGCACGTGCTCTAAGGCAGTAACAGGCTTTGGCATTAACGCATCACATTCGAGAAAAACACAACTTAATCATGTCGAAGTGAAGAGGCCACAATAAAACATATATACGAAATATAAGGACGAATATAAGCCTTGGACTGATCGTAGATTAGATTTAGTCGCATTATCAATGAGCAATTCCAACATCACAATAAATCCGTCTCCATCTGATACAGCTAAGTTGTTCTACACATGCATAAACGAAAAGAACCTGAAGAAACTATGAAAGCTCATCTCCAAAGATTGCTTCTTCAAATAATTCTCCTTTTATAAACCATTCCAGGGGAGAGAGGTCAAGTTCATTCCTACTTAAGGAATCAAAGACATGTATGTTTTTTTTATATTATGTAATTTTAGGACTTAAAGTAATATTGATTATGGATATAGGACAACAAACATTTCGTTTCCATTTTTAGTCCCTATTCTCAAATTAAAGGGACACGTGACATGCTGTGATTGGTTGACATTTTATGAATATGGATCCGCGCCAGCGGCTTTATTCAAAAATACGAAATACAACCATAAACAAAATATTTGTTGTCCTATTTTCAAAATATATATTACATTAGGTCCTAAATTTACAAAGCCTTTTTTCTTCTTTTTTTGCCACCAGTATGTATGTTTCTCTTATATTTTGATTCTTTAAGGCCCTGTTCTCAAACATTGCAGGAGGGTTTGAATTTTTTGGAGCGGCTAATCAAATCTATGGGTCATATTTAAGAGTTCAAGGTAGGGCAGGTTTGCGAAGGAGATGACTTTATAGCTGGAGTTAATTGGCACTTCGGTATTTCCATCAATCCACCATGATCCACTTGAACTCAAGGTTATTGTATAATCCACATGTTTTCTATTGATAATATATATATATATATATATATACATATATATATATATATATATATATATATATATATATATATACATATATATATATATATATATATATATATATATGAAAGTTGATTAAAAAACTCTGTTATTCAGAATGGAACAAGAACAAGATTCCTTTCACAATGGACTAAAATTTTATAAAATGATTAACCAAGAAAAACTAAACATAGTCAAATTGGAAAAAAAACTAACAGAATTTAAATTTAACAAAAACCCTGATTAAAGAAAACAAAAATATCCCATATAATACAACCCATAGAAAAATGATTAACCAAGAAAAACTAAACATACCCAAATGGGAAAAAATAAACAAAATTTAAATTTGACAAAACCCAGATTGAAGAAAACAAAGAGAACCTCCATTGTGCCGTCAACAAAAAAACCAAACCCAAACATAGATTCATACTCCTAACTCCTTAGGTTAAATACTATTTCAAATAAAAGAATTAACAACATCAAACAGATATGAGGGTCTTCATACTCAAATAATAAAGAGCTCCTTCGTAACATAAATCGTGATACTCTATTCTTTCTGGGTTTCAATATATATATATAAAATAAATGGGTCTTCACACACAAATAATAAAAATCGACTCTAAGGTATATTTACAGACATAAGTTGGAAGAAGATGAAAGGATTATTATAGAGAAGTGGAACCGTGAAGTAGCCAATCCGGTTAGTTGCATATAATGTCCACGTGGACACCCCTACATGAAACCATAATTAAAACTCTTCAAAATGCTCTAGATTAGTAGAGGCAAGCCTAACGTCAAGCGTCATTCCTCCCACCATTTATAACCCAAAACCTCTCCCCTTTCTTTCTCAACAATGGGGAATTTTCTCAGCGATTGGTCCAACGATCCAGATGCTCCATATCTCCAGCAGCCCAATAACTTCCCCCCGGTGGGCTACTCTTTCACGGGAAACAACCACTCTTTGGACACTAAAATCTATCCCAACATCTTAGAGCCAACTTCCCCAGAAAGCTTAAACGATACTTTCCAAGACATCTTAAACCCTTTTTTCCAAGACAACTTAAATCGTATTTTCCAAGATAACTTAAACCCTATTTTCCCAGAAAACCTATATGACCATCTTGAGCAGGATTTCAGACGGCTCAATCTCTCTACCCCACTTCATCAACCCCGTGTAAACAACTCTTTGATTGATTCCAATTATCCAAATATGGATTTGCAGAGAAGGAGAATTCAATCTACTGTGACGAGAAATATGAGCTTGTATAGGCCATTGCCACCCCCTTCAGGTAACACATAGAATTATTCTAATGTTGTTTTTCCTACTGACAATGAACCTCATAATAATATGTACAACGAAGAGAGAAGTTCGATCCGAACGCCAACTAGAACCCCTTACAATCAAAACATTTCGATGACTCCTGGGTCTAGATTGGGATCGGAAAATCCTAGTGTCTTGATGTTTTGTTTGTATAATAACAATTGTGATAATATGATTCGATCACCTTCACGGAGGCAGAGAATAAAGTATGGGTGTTTGGAAGAACTGAGGAGGAGAATTTTCTCGGTGGCTAAGGAACAGAATGGGTGTCGTTTCTTGCAGAAGAAGTTAGAGGAAGGGAAGGTTGGGGCGGATGACATAGTGTTTTTGGAAGTGAAGGATCATGTCTTTGATTTGATGGTAGACCAGTTTGGGAATTATTTAATTCAAAAGCTTGTTGAAGTTTGCAGTCATCGACAGATAAATCATATACTTATTTCGATCATGAGTGACTATGAGAAGGTCGTCGTTGTTTGTTTTAATATGTATGGAACTTGGGCGATGAAGAAATTATTAGAGCATCTGAAGTTAAAAGACCAATTGTCTTTCGTAGTATGGGTTCTAAAGAGCATCACTGTAACCTTGAGCAAGAACAAGAATGCTCATTTTGTCATTAAGCGTTGTCTAAAACTCTTCTCTCCGAAAGATATGGAGCCTGTTCTGAATATTGTAGCCGATCATTGCCTGAATATCGCAATCGATAATAATGGGTGTAATGTGGTGCAAGAATCTCTGGCACATGCTCTTGGAGAACCCCAAAAGCGCATTCTAGCCCAAATAATTGCAAATGTTTTTATCCTTTCACATAATGCTTATGGGTGTTATGTTGTGCAGTATATATTGGGAATGGGGATCCCGTGTGTTAAAGAGGATATACAGACGAAGCTTAAGGGGAATTTCATAAATCTGTCCATGAACAAGTACAGCAGCCTAGTGGTTGAGAAATGTTTGAAATAAGGTTCTGAAGATCAGTCATCTAGGATTATCCACGAGTTGATGGATACTCCACACTTCATGAAGCTTCTCACGCATGCTTATGGCAACTATGTTGTTCAATCCGCTTTAGACGTATCTGAGGGGGATCTTGGTCTAGAATTGGTCCGTCACGTTTAGATACATTACCCATCCATACACAGCCCCCCCCTACACGAAGAAGGTGCTACTATAGAGCAAGGACACCAAGGCGCGTATCATCAATAATTCGTGGTGTTTCTAGAGATCGTTAAGCCTGTTGCCTCTGTCGTGTTCAAGTTATTTGGGGTGCCCACCCACTGTCTGGTTCTTAAGTGAGTTAAGTATTTTAAACAGTTTATATACTTTTGGATAGTGCTATTGTTGCTCCTCCAAAGTCCTAAGACCCTCCAAATTATTGATTGAATGATTAGTCATCATATATTGTTCGGTTTAGTCAAATTTATATTTCATAAAAAAATTACTTTTTTACCTATTTATTTACCATATAAATTATTATATTAGAGTAATAAACTAAAATATGACATGTTATTTATTTTTTTCCTTATTTTCATAAAACATTATTTTTTCTAACATTGGAGATTTATATTTTTCCTAACGTTAAATTTATCATAATTACAAAATACAAAAAAATTATATTTTGTCAAATCATTTTTTATTGTTAATGTTTGTTTTTCATTGACACACCATCTTTACTTTTTTATTTAACACGTGTTGTGTCCCTTTTTAATTTGTTTGTATTTGTGTTTGGTACAAAAATAAGATTTTGTGTTGTGTTATTTTATTTGAGTCACTTATGTTATGTAAAAAAATAAGATTTTTTGTTATGTCTCTATAAGGATGTTCTTATTTGAGTCATATAAATACGTTTGGAGTTCGGATACGAGCCAATAAAGGTGTGACATTTCAGTGCTAGAAAATTGTGTAGAAGCACTAATAGCGCTGCCCAAAATTAACTTTCATACCCTTTATTTTTATGTTGATGAAAATAAAATAAAAATTGACTTATAAAATTGTGATATCCATTTTTTATTGAGACACGCAAAAAAAATAGATTGTTCATATATCTTTATCTTTTACTTAACACACATACCTGTAACAACCCGCCTAATAAGATACCGGGCGATCACTCCAATATTAAATTAAAACAGGAGTCACAAATGGATCATCCTTAACATCACAGTCGATAATCCATTTAATTACTAATATCCTATTAGGTGGCCGTTAAAAACTTTTATCTAACTAATCTTTTTAGCGCACAAATTAAAACATTCACAATTAAATGCGTAATGAACTGAAATAGAAAAGAAAGGAACTGAAATAACCGAACACTCGGTCCAAATAATACAACCATATCGAATGCTGTACTGAAGGAATAAATAAATGCAATTGAGCCATTGGCTCGAGTGTTTATACAATATCTCCTATCTAGAGTACAAGGAAAGGATCGTCTACCGATAACCTGCAAGCATCCACAACTGCTGCAGCAGACGTCTGACTCGAAAGAGTTTCCATCTAGGCGTCCCTGTGTCTGGACACCTATATATATACAGTATAGAGAAAGAAAGGAGAGTAGACAAACGGGTCAGAGCCCGAATGTTTAGAAAATATTTTGCAAGTGCATAAATGCTTTATTTTTAGAAAAATAGTTTTATCTCATATTTTAAGTTGGTATCGCACTCTCATGAGATACCCCTCACCTCTCCTCTAACAGTGCACACCTAGCGCATCCCTAAAAACATCCTAGTCAACCTACCCTGCTAAACTAGTCTAATACCCAACCACTATCTAACCTAGATAGTCAAATAAATGTACTAAGGGCTAACTTCACTTTAATCTCGACGCTATGCCATGTTCGTGCGTGGGGTGTCTCGCAAAGCGAAATCCAAACAAGGAACCCCCCCAATACACTACTATGCAGCAAGGTCGATCTTTGAGATCCGCCGTCCCTCAGTACAGAAAGATATATAATATATATATTCCATAGACATTTAATAATAATAGAGCACTAAGGATTAAACTTCTCCCCAGTCTCAACATAGTGCCATATTCGTGCGTGGGGTGTCTCGCGAAGCGAAATCCAAACAAGGAACCCCCCTGATACACTACTATGCGGCACGGTCGATCGTCGGGATTCATTAGACCCTCGGCACCCAATTTATACATATACATAAGTCTACAATATACTTCCGGATAATATAAATATCTCCCGGACTGAGGATTACTTGATATATAAAGTATTTATAAATACTTATCCTTTTCATTTCAAAAACTTCCATTTCCCTTCTCATATCCAGGAAATGTATTTATAAAAGCCAATTCATTATCATGAATTGCTTTAACAAACCATATACTTTTTGAAAGCAATTTTATTAACATAAAAAGCTTTTCCTTTATCTATTATCCCATTTCCCTTTTTATACTCAGGAAATGTATTCAAAGACATTTTCATTATCATAAAAATGCTTTGATCAAAACATATGCTTCCACATCCCTTCTTCCATCCGGGAAGTGTTACCGAAGACAAATTATATATAACCCATTTCCCTTCCTATATCCAAGAAATGTAATTAAAGCAAATCCATTATTATGAACTGCTTTAATATAAACGCGTTCTAAGACCGCCCGTTCGGATTTCTCCACTGTGTGCGCCCCTAAATGGCTATCATCTTCCAGGGCCTCCAAGACAACCTGGGATCCTATAATGAAAGACGTCGGGAAACGACCATGTGCCTGCGGGATAGTCAAGACCACACCCGGAATCTCCTAACCAGCGCAGAAAATATAACAACAAACGCTCACATGGCCTATAGGACTATATCCACCCTGCATCATTAGCCAGAGGGCTTCACCATACGAACGCAACTTCCCTTATGATAGCGATTTAGAGAGGTGTGTAATCCATATTTTATTAATTATGAAAAACATTTATTTTTCCATTTTGAAAATATTCATTTATATATTTTCAAAATCATTTCCATCATCATATATATATACCTAAAACACACAGTATATACATATCCTATATTTTCTTCCTAGAATATATATAACCGGCCTTAGTGGCCTATAGCATCTAGCGATGACTAAATATCCCAAAGATTCCCTCCAGGAATCGTAATCATGCTTTCATGGTTGCATGATTCTAAATCCAAAGTATTTCTTACTTTAATAATCACTATATACTTCAATCCTATTCTAAGGATTTTATTGGATATCTCCAATGATACTATTCTCCTCTAAGTGAAGCATATATATATACCCCCAAATTATCCTAATTGGTAATTCAACTCCCCATACTCTTAAAGGGAGAAAACTAGAAATTCTGACCTAAGCGAATCGATTCGCCCCTTTAGCGAATCGATTCGGGTGGGCGAATCGATTCGGTTCCCAATCCGAATCGATTCGGAAAGTATTCTGCAAACAGGTCTGTAAATGGCGAATCGATTCGGTCTGTACCCGAATCGATTCGGCCCATTGCAGAAACCCAATTCCCCTTAGGCGAATCGATTCGGCCTGTACCCGAATCGATTCGGCCTGTTCGAGGGTCACAGTTTGGGCGATTTTTCAATCTCCAAAATACCCAAAATTCAATCCAATATCCATTTAAATCCTAACTTGGTTTTATTACTACAAACCCAAAGTTTTTATATCTCCTCAAATTCTTTAGAGGTCCTAACAATTCTTTTGAGAACCCCAAATATCTATCTCCAATAAGTTCTAACTAATGATTTCAGTCTCGGACAGCTTTCCGTAGAAAAATCACTATAAATCCAAAAAAAAATCAGAAAAATACTTGGTCGGTGCCCACGCGACCACGTCGAAAAGATCTACAATTTTTATTTTTTGACCAAGAGCCGAATCGATTCGGATCAGGGCCGAATCGATTCGGAAATCCCGCTGCTCACTATTCATCATCATCTCCAACGATCCCAAACCTCCATTAATACCCCTCCAAGCTTTTTATCGCCTTAGCCAATGTCCTACAACCTCAACCAACTATAGATACACATATATTAAGGGCTCTAAACATCCTAGAACCCTAAATCACCAATTAATTTCAATTAAAACCTAAGTTTCTCAAATTTACCATTTTTAGGGGTTTATTCGTTTTAACTCCCAAAAACCCGTTTTATCCACGAATACCCAACCCAAAATCATTAGGGTTTGTTATACCAACAATGATATGAGATATTTATGCATAAAAACAAATAAAGCAAGTAAACACTTGCCTCGTGGATAAAATCCGACGACCTCAAGCCGAATCCCGCGGAGGCTGGCCGGAATCTCCCCCTTTTTTCCTCTTTTCTTCCTCCTCTCTCTCTTCTCTCTCTTTCTCTTCTTTTCTACCTATCCTTATCTTTATAAAGAAAGAAAAAGCGGTTATACCCTTTAAAACTCAAAAACGACTCGTTTACCCATTTACGAGTTACTTTTACCTCTAAAATTACCCGAAACTCAATTTCGACAATCGGACACTCTTTTCCGACTATCTCGGCCATTCCGAGAATCATGGTGCAGTCGAAATTCCCATCCGAGGTACTTGACCGCAAATCACTATTCTAACCCAAAATAATTAAATGCGGTGTTCTACTCAAAATCTTACCTCTTTTGTCGCTAAACTCCACGGCGACATATAAATAAAATATTTCGACCTATTGGTCCCGAAATAATTGATAACACCCTTCAAAAATCATTAAATCCTCGAAAATCCCAAAAATCACTATTTCGAGAAATTCTCCAAATTCCAATTTATATCCAATTATGGAATTTAATCGTCTCCAAAAGGGCGGGTTATTACATACTCCCCCCCTTACAACAGAATTTCGTCCTCGAAATTCAGATGTAACCTACACCCTCTAACTAGGATTACTACAAATCCTAAAACCTCAAGGAAAAAAATACTAACCTAATGGTTCCTAACCATACACTATGCGGCTACCGCGATCATAAAGTAACTCTAATACGTCACTCAATACCCATCCTCTAAAATGCCTCTTGGCATGGATTTCAATCTCGTATACTACTCCTATCTTAACTAGGCGGTATATCAAACCACCTTACCAAGGTGCCCATACACCTTTCTAACTTGTGCATATCAGCACAAACATTACGAACGTCTGACACGCATCACTCTCTCCCAATAAGGATCTCCTTTCCTCGGTGTAATACTCATCTATGGGTCCTCCGAACCTGCGCATTTCAATATTCCTAACCTCGACGCTGCTAATACTAGTGAACCTATATCCTAAAAATGCTACGATCTATGCGTTACCCTACCTATTCGAAACTAATATAGTCCTAAGTATGTCCCTAGTGCCCAAGGCCTCTCTCAACTCCCGACAAGTGCTTGGTTTCATGCGTGGGACGTCTCGCCAAGGCGAAATCCAAACAAGGAACCCTCCCGTTACACTACTCCCTCGCGTAGTCGGTCATCGGGATATAACGACCCAAGGCACAGAAGCGGGACGTCCAAAATCCTTCTAGGCTAGCCTACGAACGCATTCCTACTATCTTATCCTTCCGCCCATACAGAAGGAAACCTACTAATCAAAGTGCCCACTTTCTGAAGAAAGTGTCACGAATATAATACCCAAAATGTAGCTCCTCAAAACTTGCCTTTTCATTAAGGCCTGACTATTGTCCTCAAATCAATTCTCTAAGTCCAACCTCACCCACCCATTTGTGGCGAAGGGACCACTTTAGTGCTTTTCCATAGCACAATATCTCCATAAGTATATCAACATCATGTGGCTCATAGCCTATAGTGGTTCATCCACACTATAAGACCTTTCCACAAAATCAACCTCCTTGCATCCCATAACAGCTCCCTACTCCCGACGCCGTTAAGAGTCATGGGTGGAGTGTCTCGCAAAGCGAAATCCAAACAAGGAACCCCTCCACACATTAACCCTTGACTTCGTTGGTTGTGGAGTTCCGTTATTTCAACATGCAAACGGGATAACCCTATCCCCTAATCCAACAAAAAGGTGATCTGAACTCCTATCTCTAACTAAGAGTCATACCACCCTGCGCTCGCACTCATTTAGTCCTTGCGCAAGCAATAATGAGCTAAATCTTACCGCTCAACAACGATTCTGTGGGCCTTAAATTATATCTATAAGGTTGCCACATATACCATCCAAAATAAGGAAGCCTCTGCTCATCGAGGTTCCATAAATCCATAATAACAAAGGTGTACTCAACCTGTATCAAGGTGAGACACCACAATAACAACCTGTTCCCTCCAGGAACTGCGGACACGATAGACTTGCCATCGTTAGCCTGCTATCGCTCCGTTACACCATATACCGTATACGTATATATATACAAAATATAATCACCCGCCTCTATGGCAAATGAAGGGAAATAAAATTCCGCTATTGCGGAAAACACATAGTCATACATTAAAATGTTATCGAGACCGCCACAACTCAAAATACACACACGAGTCTAGGGCTAATTAATACCGTGACTTTATCTAGTCACGCCAAATACTCACACCATATACCTCTGCTGAACCTTAGGCGAATAATTCCCAAAGTTGCATTCTTCTCATCCTGCTGATTCATGGGAACTCACGGTTAGAACTATCCGTAAGATCCCTTTCTAATCCTTATCTCCACGGTGAAATCCAACTTTAGTACCACACTCTATTACGGCGGCACTATGGTACTCGTAACTACTATGCTTTAGTAGTCATTGAGATAATTCTTAACAATTAACATAGAGAGAGTGACCTCTATTAAGGTACTCATCCCAACCTTCTACCAGCTGCACTAGCTAAGCCTCACCTCCTGCTGCCATCCAATCTCCGCACATGATTCTCAAACGAGCGCGCAAAATATTTCTATAATCTTCTAATATGGCAGGAGAACGAAATCTCACAATAGAAATCAACAATCCTAGTCCTGAGGCTCTATAACAAATGAGAGCAAAGCTGAAAGCGTAGTACGTCCGAACAGATTCCTAAGGACACTAGAACCTGATGCTCTGATACCATCTGTAACAACCCGCCTAATAAGATACCTGGCGATCACTCCAATATTAAATTAAAACAGGAGTCACAAATGGATCATCCTTAACATCACTGTCGATAATCCATTTAATTACTAATATCCTATTAGGTGGCCGTTAAAAAGTTTTATCTAACTACTCTTTTTAGCGCACAAATTAAAACATTCACAATTAAATGCGTAATGAACTGAAATAGAAAAGAAAGGAAATAAAATAACCGAACACTCGGTCCAAATAATACAACCATATCGAATACTGTACTGAAGGAATACATAAATGCAATTGAGCCATTGGCTCGAGTGTTTATACAATATCTCCTATCTAGAGTATAAGGAAAGGATCGTCTACCGATAACCTGCAAGCATCCACAGCTGCTGCAGCAGACGTCTGACTCGAAAGAGTTTCCATCCAGGCGTCCCTGTGTCTGGACACCTATATATATACAGTATAGAGAAAGAAAGGAGAGTAGACAAACGGGTCAGAGCCCGAATGTTTAGAAAATATTTTGCAAGTGCATAAATGTTTTATTTTTAGAAAAATAGTTTTATCTCATATTTTAAGTTGGTATCGCACTCTCATGAGATACCCCTCACCTCTCCTCTAACAGTGCACACCTAGCGCATCCCTAAAAACATCCTAGTCAAGCTACCCTGCTAAACTAGTCTAATACCCAACCACTATCTAACCTAGATAGTCAAATAAATGTACTAAGGGCTAACTTCACTTTAATCTCGACGCTATGCCATGTTCGTGCGTGGGGTGTCTCGCAAAGAGAAATCCAAACAAGGAACCCCCCCAATACACTACTATGCAGCAAGGTCGATCTTTGAGATCCGCCGTCCCTCAGTACAGAAAGATATATAATATATATATTCCATAGACATTTAATAATAATAGAGCACTAAGGATTAAACTTCTCCCCAGTCTCAACATAGTGCCATATTCGTGCGTGGGGTGTCTCGCGAAGCGAAATCCAAACAAGGAACCCCCCTGATACACTACTATGCGGCACGGTCGATCGTCGGGATTCATTAGACCCTCGGCACCCAATTTATACATATATATAAGTCTACAATATACTTCCGGATAATATAAATATCTCCCGGACTGAGGATTACTTGATATATAAAGTATTTATAAATACTTATCCTTTTCATTTCAAAAACTTCCATTTCCCTTCTCATATCCAGGAAATGTATTTATAAAAGCCAATTCATTATCATGAATTGCTTTAACAAACCATATACTTTTTGAAAGCAATTTTATTAACATAAAAAGCTTTTCCTTTATCTATTATCCCATTTCCCTTTTTATACTCAGGAAATGTATTCAAAGACATTTTCATTATCATAAAAATGCTTTGATCAAAACATATGCTTCCACATCCCTTCTTCCATCCGGGAAGTGTTACCGAAGACAAATTATATATAACCCATTTCCCTTCCTATATCCAAGAAATGTAATTAAAGCAAATCCATTATTATGAACTGCTTTAATATAAACGCGTTCTAAGACCGCCCGTCCGGATTTCTCCACTGTGCGCGCCCCTATATGGCTATCATCTTCCAGGGCCTCCAAGACAACCTGGGATCCTATAACGAAAGACGTCGGGAAACGACCATGTGCCTGCGGGATAGTCAAGACCACACCCGGAATCTCCTAACCAGCGCAGAAAATATAACAACAAACGCTCACATGGCCTATAGGACTATATCCACCCTGCATCATTAGCCAGGGGGCTTCACCATACGAACGCAACTTCCCTTATGATAGCGATTTAGAGAGGTGTGTAATCCATATTTTATTAATTATGAAAAACATTTATTTTTCCATTTTGAAAATATTCATTTATATATTTTCAAAATCATTTCCATCATCATATATATATACCTAAAACACGCAGTATATACATATCCTATATTTTCTTCCTAGAATATATATAACCGGCCTTAGTGGCCTATAGCATCTAGCGATGACTAAATATCCCAAAGATTCCCTCCAGGAATCGTAATCATGCTTTCATGGTTGCATGATTCTAAATCCAAAGTATTTCTTACTTTAATAATCACTATATACTTCAATCCTATTCTAAGGATTTTATTGGATATCTCCAATGATACTATTCTCCTCTAAGTGAAGCGCATATATATATATATATATATACCCCCAAATTATCCTAATTGGTAATTCAACTCCCCATACTCTTAAAGGGAGAAAACTAGAAATTTTGACCTAAGCGAATCGATTCGCCCCTTTAGCGAATCGATTCGGGTGGGCGAATCGATTCGGTTCCCAATCCGAATCGATTCGGAAAGTATTCTGCAAACAGGTCTGTAAATGGCGAATCGATTCGGTCTGTACCCGAATCGATTCGGCCCATTGCAGAAACCCAAGTCCCCTTAGGCGAATCGATTCGGCCTGTACCCGAATCGATTCGGCCTGTTCGAGGGTCACAGTTTGGGCGATTTTTCAATCTCCAAAATACCCAAAATTCAATCCAATATCCATTTAAATCCTAACTTGGTTTTATTACTACAAACCCAAAGTTTTTATATCTCCTCAAATTCTTTAGAGGTCCTAACAATTCTTTTGAGAACCCCTAATATCTATCTCCAATAAGTTCTAACTAATGATTTCAGTCTCGGACAGCTTTCCGTAGAAAAATCACTATAAATCCAAAAAAAAATCAGAAAAATACGCGGTCGGCGCCCACGCGACCACATCGAAAAGATCTACAATTTTTATTTTTTGACCAAGAGCCGAATCGATTCGGATCAGGGCCGAATCGATTCGGAAAGCCCGTTGCTCACTATTCATCATCATCTCCAACGATCCCAAACCTCCATTAATACCCCTCCAAGCTTTTTATCGCCTCAGCCAATGTCCTACAACCTCAACCAACTATAGATACACATATATTAAGGGCTCTAAACATCCTAGAACCCTAAATCACCAATTAATTTCAATTAAAACCTAAGTTTCTCAAATTTACCATTTTTAGGGGTTTATTCGTTTTAACTCCCAAAAACCCGTTTTATCCACGAATACCCAACCCAAAATCATTAGGGTTTATTATACCAACAATGATATGAGATATTTATGCATAAAAACAAATAAAGCAAGTAAACACTTGCCTCGTGGATAAAATCCGACGACCTCGAGCCGAATCCCGCGGAGGCTGGCCGGAATCTCCCCCTTTTTTCCTCTTTTCTTCCTCCTCTCTCTCTTCTCTCTCTTTCTCTTCTTTTCTTTCTCTTTTCTCCCTATCCTTCTCTTTATAAAGAAAGAAAAAGGGGTTATACCCTTTAAAACCCAAAAACGACTCGTTTACCCATTTACGAGTTACTTTTACCTCTAAAATTACCCGAAACTCAATTTCGACAATCGGACACTCTTTTCCGACTATCTCGGCCATTCCGAGAATCATGGCGCAGTCAAAATTCCCATCCGAGGTACTTGACCGCAAATCACTATTCTAACCCAAAATAATTAAATGCGGTGTTCTACTCAAAATCTTACCTCTTTTGTCGCTAAACTCCACCGCGACATATAAATAAAATATTTCGACCTATTGGTCCCAAAATAATTGATAACACCCTTCAAAAATCATTAAATCCTCGAAAATCCCAAAAATCACTATTTCGAGAAATTCTCCAAATTCCAATTTATATCCAATTATGGAATTTAATCGTCTCCAAAAGGGCGGGTTATTACAATACCACCCAAATAAAAATGACATGACATGGAACTTTTGTCAAGCAGCAACTTTATTACGCTTCTCTTTAATCTCTTTAGCTTGTATAAAACTATCTTTACCAAATACTAGTTTTTTAACTCGTTAATAAAATAAAATTTAAACGGTTTTAACTGTGTTAAAAAAACTGAAAATTGTATGGTGAAATACGGTTGATAGGTAATGAATGCGGTTGATATACAATTTCTTTTATATAAAAGGCAAACTTTTAAGAGTTAACTCATTTTATTTTAATAAAATTATTTGGTTTATTTTTGAAAATTTGATGTCTTAGAGACCTGCTTGGGTTCTTTTATTTTATTTTTTATGTCTCAAAGACGCGATTGATTAGTTCCGGGTTAGCGGACCACATAATTTAATGAATGTGGGGCTGTACCAGCTACACTAACCAATTGCATCTCTAAGACATCAAATTTTCAAAAAAACATATGTAAAAAAAGAGCACATAGTAAACACCATTTCATATTCATATTAGGTGGAAAAAAATAAGATTACGTAATATGTCTTATCATATCTAATTTTAATTAATTCGTATTTGTGTTTGTGTTTTCTTAAAAAATAATTAACAAATAAGTATTAAAATATAAATCAAATAAAGATGTAGGTTGTCAATAATGTTATTGAAAGTGTGAAATGTATTATTTACTTAAATTGTGCTTTGTTATTTAAAGTAAATAAATAATAATAATAAAAAGTAGTTGTTGCTAGAACCTTTTTTTTTTGGAAGAATAGTTGTTACTAGAACTTGGATGCTTAATTTCGGCCAATTTATCACTATCATCCCTTTAAGTGGTGAGTTCATGTAATAAATAAAGAGAAATCAAATGGGATATATTGTCATCTATCAAATTAGAGAGCAAGAGAGGAGCGCATGAGGGAATTGGTGGAGCGCCAATAGTTGTACCCTATACTTTTAGGGCGTAAAATAATATCAATTATGGATATAGGACAACAAAAATTTTATTTCCATTTTTAATTCTTATATTCAAATTATTGATTAACGTGGCATGCTATGATTGGTTGACGTTTTATTGAAGTGAGTCCGCACCCGCGACTTTATTAAAAAATATAGACTAAAATTATAAATGCAATGCTTGTTGTCCAATTTCCTAAATACATATTATAATAGACCCTAAATTTTTAAAGCCCCTATTTTAAAATACGTGATAATTGCTAGTGTTGAATATGTTTAGTTTTCATATATCAAAATAAAAGCAAGTGTCTGAATGTTTCCATGCATCTATGGTTTAAACTACGAAAAATGAATTGATTGTCATTTGCTCGATGCTTGTTCCAACTAATGTGAGGAACTTTAGTGTCTGGCATTAACTCGGGCTCCTTCCTATAATCATTATTATTGTTTATTAATTTATTAAACACTTTTGTGCCAAGGGGAAAGTATAAGAACAAAAAGTGTGGTGGGTGAGAAGAGATGAAACAACTCTTCTGCAAGTATAATATGTACTTTTTGGCACTCCACTCAGCAATTTATGAAGCATGTTTAAATTGAACATGTAATATAGATATTAAGTTGTGAACATTTAATATTGATATGAATTTTATTATTCTTTATTTCAATACACGGATCTTAATAGAGCTTGACATGCTAGAGCTTTAGCTTTGATTTCTTCCACACCAGTCTATTTAACAGATTTTTACACACTCAATTTAAATTGATGCATTCCTTTTATGCATTTTGGTTGATTTATGAGAGCAATTTTTTGTATTATGTAAAAAAACATGGAATGGATCGATATGTTCAGGGCCGGTCCTGAGATTGATAAAAATTGATAAGGTCCCGTGCAAAAATTGTAATGTAGGCCCCTTTTATGTCTATTAATATAAAAAAATGGACCCTCAATATATAACTAATAACAAATAGAGCGACGGGGGCTTGTGCGATCACCCACTTAGCACATGCTCAGGGTTGCCCTGGATATGTTGACCCAATGATAATCCGCTTGAAAGCAATGTTTAGTTATTGAAATTTAAATTCAGGACTGAGACTACAACAACAGTTTATGAACTTTTAAGAAATGAGAAATCAAGTTATCTGAAGAGGATAGTTTAATGTTTTTCTATTCTTACGAACATACTAGAGCACATATGATCATATTTAAGGAAAATAAATCCAAACCACTAGTATGTGGGTGCCCCAAGGGCTTCAAATTTTGTAAGCATATATTTGGCAAGACTGATTGGTAGCATATTTTGATACACATTGATGATTTGTGGCGTACGCCAGCCCCGCCATTCACATTTGTTGTTGATGCTATGTTTCCAATTAGAATCCCTGATAATATGAAAAATCATCACCTTTTTTAGATGTGATTGTCTAGTTTTTTGTATTCTAATTTTGTAAGGTTTCAGACCATAAAAATGTTTGTTATATAATAGTTAAATATAATTATGATACTACACACACAGTTTGGTCATTTTGGCCTTGTTTGGCTTAGTGGAAAGAAAGTAGAGGCCTATAACTCTTCTTAAAGATAAAGTCAAAGACAGAGGACCAAAGGAAATCAAAAGCCAACTTTGCATTGTAGCATACCGAAAGGGTTAATGGGACACTAGTCGAGTTTAAAGGAAAAATAATGCCAGTAACATTAAAGGCTCGTTTGGTTCGAGGTTTGGAAAGGGAATTTAGAATTTCTGGAATTTAAAATTCCCCTCGTCTAGAATTACAATGTTTGGTTGAAAATTTAGGAGGAACTTAGAATTCCTAGAATTTAAAATTCCCACAAAATTGGAATTCTCCTTTCCCCTCTAAAATGGAGGGAATCCTATATTCCCGGACATTCTAGCTTATGTAACAACCCTCACTTTTGATAGCCTATTTTATATTCATTTACTATGTGTAGTAATTAATTATAAAATGATGGATGTTGAGTAAATATTAATTTAATATGAAAAAGGTTAATATTTACTGAAATGTTGTATGATTACCTGATGAGTAGGTAAATGTATCCATGTTGTGATTTATTGTGTCATAAGAATTAAATGACATTTTGGTTAACGAGAAATCGGAACTTAAAATGAGTTATAAAATTTCCAAATGATAATTTGGAGGGTGTAGTTAGTCCCGGTAGGTGCGAGACAGTCAAAATAAGTGCCATATTGTATTTTGGCATTTCGGGCATTTTTGACTGGTTATAGCTTAAATGGGTAGTGCGTACCATTTTATCGCGTATTAGCCACTTAAGTGAGCTTTTAAGATTTAAGCCACGTTTAAGTCCCCAACCCCATTTCTATTCTTCCATTTTACACAATTGAGCCCGAGAGAGAGAGAGAGAGAGAGAAAGGAGAAAGAAGAGAACTTTGGAGAAAAGAGAGAGATTGGAGCTTGGATCTTGCTTGCATCTTCCTCAAATCTGATTTTTCTACATCAAGGAAAGTTATCTACTTGCTATTACATGATTTAAGGAGAGTAATTAGTTATGATAGTTGTGAATTAGTTGTGTTGATTCATTTTAGGATTTTGTTAGATTTTTGGGGTATTAACCCTTGGAAATTTATTTGGATGATAAATGTTGTTGATGATGGTAGATAGGTATGTTTATGATGTGTGGGCTGGAATTTATGATCACTTGGTAGCAATAAAGGAGGTTGGTTGGGTTGAAATTTGGCTTTGCGATTAGCTTGAATATAGGAAATATGGGTCTAGGTCTGCAATGACCGGTTGACCGCGTTTCTCAGACCGGTCGACCGGGCCTTCGGGAGAGGGCACACTACTTTCTTTCAAAGGCATAAATGTTGAGGTGCGGTCGACCGGACTTGCCGAAGTGAGGTTTCTGCTTTTCTTCTTAGGCAAAAATTTGAGACGCGGTCGACCGCGGTCTTGGGACCGATCGACTGGTCCCCTGTTTTCTTCCCAAAATATTACTTTTGCTTTTAAATCTTTTTTTTTATAGGGACTTAGGAACCTTCTTGAATGAAGTAAACTTTGGATTATAGAGTCCTAGTTGAGTCTGGTTGTCACCCTAGAGTGGAATGTATTTCACTTGGGGTTAAATTCCAAAAAGGGGGGGGGGGGGTGTTCCAAAGTGATGTTTAGGCATCACTCTTTTGGTTACTTCTTAATAGGAGGATAGGGGTTGTAGGCCCATGTTTGGAGACTTAAGGGCTTATAAAAATTATATGAACTTTGGGGAATTGTAGATCATAATGATCATTTGGAGAGTTTGTTGGGACTGGTATATTGAGGAATATTAATTAAAATATTTGAGGGGAAATAGGTTCGAATAAAATGAACCCAAATTATTTAAAGATGATAGTTCCAACTAAAATGAACCCAAACTATGTTAATAATGATTGGTTCAAATAAAATGAACCCAGTTGTTTAATGATGATAGGTTCGAATAAAAAGAACCAGACATATGGATATTGGTAATGGAATTTTGGAAATGGTAAATTGAAATGAAAATGAGATTTATATGGTAAATGTTAATTTACTTAAACACACCTCTCTAAATGACATCATAAGGGAAGTTCGCGCGCTTGGTGATGCCCCCTGTCTAATGAATGCAGGGTGGATATAGTCCTAGGCCATATGCGGGGTTTTTATATATTTTTCTGCGCTGGTTAGGGGATTCCGGGTGTGGTCCTGACTTTCCCGCAGGCATATGGCCGCTTCCCGACGTTGCGTTATGATCCCAGTCTGCCTTGTTTGATAGGCCCCTGGAAGATGATGGTCATTTAGGGGCGCGCCCAGTGGGGAATCTAGGAGGGGCGGTCTTAGAATCATTATATGTATATGAATATAACTTTTCTGCATCAAGTGGGACTTGATGGATATGTGCCATAAAGAGCACTCGATAAAAATGTTATTCCTATTAAGGAATGGAAAGATGAAATGGAAAGATAATTAACTATGGAAGTTAATAAATGAAAGGAAATTATATTTTCTTAATGTAAACCAAACAAATGGTTTTTAATTCCTATTAAGGAATGTAAGAAGGATATGGTAATTGGAATAAGGAGCAAAGGTTTTAAATTTAAATTACTTACTTTTCTTTCTTTTATGTAGACATTTCATTTCATTTCATAATTAGTTAAATTGTCGTTCAGATAACATGTCATTTTCATTTTATCATCCTTATCATTTATGCATAACTGCTCATTTCTATCATGCTTTTTATTTCTTCTGGTAATCATATAGAACCCGGCCCTGACCGGTTTACTTTCCTTGTTGCATAAATGATTGTATCTGCTCAGGTGCTCCACCGCAAGGACGCCCGTTTTGATGTTCCTATCCCTTTGCTTTCGACGAGCTGTAAGATTTTTGCGGGTTATTACAGGACATTGTATTAAACGCTCTCATCCTTGTGTTCTAGATATGATCGGGGCGTAACTCGGGCGAGTGGCCCAAACTTTGATATTTGATTAATGAATGTCTTACAAAAGATATTAAAGTGCTGTATGGTGTTCTTTGTAGCTGTGGACCGACAACTTATTCGGTCCATTTAATTACATTCGTTTTAGTGGTAATATATATATATATTCTTGTGGAATTACACCTTCTTATCAGAGTTGGGTTGTTTAAATTTAGTTTTCTTAACTGCATATTTAAAATTTTACACATTTTGGCAACCCATTTTCTGATTTATTGGGTGGTTTTCCCGTATACTTAATTTATTTTGTTGATGCTGAGGATGATATCCATCCATGATTCCTGTCACGTTTGAGTATCGGGCTGGCCACCCCTTATCTCGGATCGCGGGTTGTCACAGATGGTATCAGAGCATCAGGTTCTAGAGTCTTTAGGATCTATGCGGATTTGTCACGTTCTACCGTAGCGTTCTTTGATATAGAGCCTAATGTTAGGACTATGTAGTTGTTTATATTTGTGATCTTCTACAAGATAGATAGTTGCAAATGGTATTTTTAACTCTATTGTTTCTTCATCTCGAACGCCGCCTAGAGAGGACGCTCAGCGAGATGAAATAGGGTTGTAGAAGAGGGAGTGGATTCTCCACCGCCGCCACAAGGGATCGTTAATGCTACGGATGTAGCAAACACTATGGCTCAAACGGTTAACACCGCTAGGACCGCAGTGGTCCACGTAATTTCCAGGGACTCATGATGTTCAAGCTCCTATAGGACCTTTTCTGTGGAAAAGGGGTTTGGAAGTCCTTTATAAAGGGCAATTCCCCGGAATTCGAGGGAGGCATGGATGTTATTAAAGCCAATAAATGGAAATGGGACGTGCAACGCCACCTTCGAATGATAGAATGTAGCGAGGGGAAGAAACAAGTCCTTGCCATTTTTAAGATAGTCGGATCTGCGTTATACTGGTGGGAGATAATAACCACACCAGAGCAGAGAGACACAATGACGATCACTGAGTCCTGGGCTTTGTTTGATCGTGAGTACGTTCCTCCCTCAGTTCATAGTGAGATGAGAAGGAAGCTCCAGGGTGTTGTGCAAGGGGAGAGATCTATGGAGGAATATGTAGAGGAGTTTATACGGTTGACGAGTTTTATTGCCAGATGAGGTGACTCCGGAAGATAGGAAGATCTCACAGATTTTAGGAGGTCTAAACTGGAGAATCCTGCAACAATTGCTGGGTAATCCAGTTTTACAAACTTTTGGTGAGGTTATGAATGTAGCCTCATCGCATTGCCATGAGCATTGGTTATATACACCGGGTAGCAAGAAAGCTACTGTTGTGGGGCAAACAGGAAAGCTTGGAGAACATGGGATTTGAGGAGGAGCATTTCCCTCATCCCAATCTGCGGGTAGTAAGCAAAAAGAGAGGGGCCCTCGATAAAGGGATTCATCTAAAAGACAGCGTTTGGAGGGTTTATTGCGGGTGGAAATAACATTAGGCAAGGTAAGGATGCTTCACAACTTGGGGGTCGGGGTGGTCATGGGGGTAAGGACCATCTGGGCCAAGGCATTTCCCAGTTTAGAAATAAAGGGGGTCGAGGTCGAGAGGACATAAAGGGATGGTGCTTCCTATATAGGGAGACGGGTCACTACAAAATGGAGTGTCCTCGATTGTTTGGGGGTCAATTTCTAGGGCTCCGCAACAGCCGCGTGTTCAGTTCCCACCTCGGGTACCTAATTCAGTTTTTCCCATGCCGCTGGGACAGTTACTGTATGGGAGAGTTTATCAAATTCAGGAGGTTATATTTCCTCCAGTTTCGTTAGCACCGCCTGCTATTAAGGGTAAGTTTTATTTCTAAGGTACTTGAGTTACGTGTCATTCGATGCGGGTGTTACGCGCTCTTTTGTTTTATAAGCTCTTCTCAGGCTACAGATTTGATAAAATCTGTAGAGAGTTTTTTTACTAGCGTTGAGTTTTCTACGAGTGATGGTTCGCTCAATTCCTTGTTTGTAAGCATATAGGGATTTATTGTGGTACTTTATGCTTTGAGGTCGATTTACTCGTCCTTGACATGGTCGGGTATGATGCGATTGATATGCTTTCTCTCCACGACCGACAAATTCGAGTAGTAGCGTATAGGAGGGGTTCCTTGTTTGGATTCCGCTTTTGCGGGACGCTCCACGCGTGAACCTCGATGACGTTGGAAGGGGAGAGATGTTGTTCTTGCTTCTTTTAGTTGATTTTATTTTATTTTGTTTTACTTTATTTTTATTTTTATTTTTTTTGTTGGTTGTAAGGTTTAGCCGAGAATCACGTAGAAGAGTGATTAGTGGCTATTAAAGTGCGATTAGAAGCACTGTATACAGTTCTCTCCTCTGAACGATGCGAGGGAGACTGGGATGCGAAGTTGTTAGACTTCGGGTTATGCCTTGTTAAGAAGGCTATCTAAAATGATATATATATATATATATATATATATATATATATATATATATATATATATATATATATATATATATATATATATATATATATATATATATATATGTTGTGGAGTATATATATATATAAGGCTTTATGAAAAGTGAATACTTGATTTGTAAATATTTATTTATTTGATTGGCAATGTATATAGGTAGAATCTTTTCGGTCCCGAACATGTGTCTTAGACTTGTATATCTTGATGACCGACAACGCGAGGTAGTAGTGTGATGGGAGGGTTCCTTGTTTGGATTTCGCTTCGGAGAGACGTCCCACGCACGAAACCGAGCAAATGTCGGGAGTTGAGAAAGGTCTTGGGCACTAGGGATATACTTAGTAATAAGCGTATACGACTTAGATAGGATATAGTATAGGTAGGTAGACCTTAGGATTGTTTGGATGTAAGGCCTTTAGTATGTGACTTTAGTTCAGGAGGGATGTCGGGAGTTGACCACGAACAGATTGTGTGTTAGCTCTAAAAGGGATTGATTCCCTAGTAACGAGAAGTAGGAGATTTCGAGAAGATTTGTTGGTTAGGCCAAAGGAGGTGAGGCCTCTTGTAGTTAGAATGTTACGTTGGCAACTCAGCTTTCGAGAAGAGAAAGGTGAATTGATTTTCACTCCTGAGCTCACGTTGTTAAACTCGAGGGTGGATTCAATGGACAAGCCTCCGCCAGGATGGGGAGTGATAATACTGAAGCATAGACTTGTTGTTTATGCACCTCATAAGTTTAAACTTGTGGGGAGTATTATCCCATGCTTGAATTAAATTCATAGTGGGGTGATCGCCGTATAAGAAGGGAGATGCTACTTCCTTGGCAGAATTTAGTCTTTCGTGTGAGCAACACTTCGTTGCAAGATGTCGTAGGAGAGACAGGGGTGGTTAAGACCACATATACAAGCTGTTGATTTAGGAAACAGAACTCTGCTCTTGTTACCTTGAGGGTGGGGTGCGTTTCCATAAGAGAATTTGTGTCCCGAATAAGAAGGACTTAAGAAAGGCATATAGTGGAATCTCGTGGTTCTAAGTTTACGGTTTAGCCGGGTAACGACAAAATGTTTCAAGATATGCGCCGCTAATAGTAGTGGCTGGGCATGGAAAGGTTGTTGGACTACATGGGGTGTCCTTGATTTTAGTTTTCGACTGAAATAGAATGCTCATTTCCCATTTGTGGCAAGTTTCCAAGCCATGGGAATCGAATTATGGTTAAGCACTTCTTATCATTTTTCCACAGATGGCCAGTCCTAAAGGGTAAACCATATGTTGGGGCATATACTCCTTATGTGCGTGCTTGACTTCAAGTGTGGTCTGGAACGGTGTCTCCCACTAGTTGAATTCGATTATTATAATTTATATCGATTCACTATTGAGATGGCGCCTTATAAATCCTTGTAT
The DNA here is from genome assembly GCA_949130495.1 of Sambucus nigra. NCBI lineage: Eukaryota > Viridiplantae > Streptophyta > Magnoliopsida > Dipsacales > Adoxaceae > Sambucus > Sambucus nigra. Next base: position 128,963,773 of record OX422214.1, read on the forward strand.
CGTGGGCCTTATGGATCTCCCACTTGTTGGTTAAAGGTGTGAGATGATAAGTCTCTCGGACCTGGACTAATCCGAGGTACTTCTTCGAAAATTGAGCTCATTTGGAATCTCATTCGTATAACCAAGATCGACAATAGAGTTAAGTCGATGCGGGGAGAAGGCATGTGGAGTTTGAGGTCGGTGGACCAAGTGTTGGTGCGAGTGTCGCCTATGTAGGGCCTTAAGCATTTCAAGTAGAAGGAAGACTTGCACCACGCTACGTTGGACCTTTCCTAATAAATGTTAAGGTGGGTCCGATAACCCAATAACTTGCTCTACTAGAATGTTTGCAGCAAGTTCATGACGTGATCCATATCTCTTTTGTAAAGTAGTATGAGGGATGTGATGGTGCCTTTAGGCACATTTCTTTCGAAGATTTTGGATGCAACTTGTCGTTCCTTATGAGGATTAGTCGGTTGCTATTTCAGAGCGTGGTGACCTGCAATTGACATCGCAGGTACTACCTTTTGTTAGGTTGCAAGGTAGTCACCATAGTGTCGAGGAATCGACATGGGATCGCGAGAATGACATGCGGGAAAGGTATCTGCATTTCTTCTTGTGAGGTATGCCTGAATTTTGGGGGCAAAATTCCCTCCTAAGGGGGGGAATATGTAACAACCCTCACTTTTGATAGCCTATTTTATATTTATTTACTATGTGTAGTAATTAATTATAAAATGATGGATGTTGAGTAAATATTAATTTAATATGAAAAAGGTTAATATTTACTGAAATGTTGTATGATTACCTGATGAGTAGGTAAAAATATCCATGTTGTGATTTATTGTGTCATAAGAATTAAATGACATTTTGATTAATGAGAAACCGGAACTTAAAATGAGTTATAAAATTTCCAAATGATAATTTGGAGGGTGTAGTTAGTCCCGGTAGGTGCGAGACAGTCAAAATAAGTGCCATATTGTATTTTGGCATTTCGGGCATTTTTGACTGGTTATAGCTTAAATGGGTAGTGTGTACCATTTTATCGCGTATTAGCCACTTAAGTGAGCTTTTAAGATTTAAGCCACGTTTAAGTCCCCAACCCCATTTCTATTCTTCCATTTTACACAATTGAGCCCTAGAGAGAGAGAGAGAGAGAAAGAAAGGAGAAAGAAGAGAACTTTGGAGAAAAGAGAGAGATTGGAGCTTGGATCTTGCTTGCATCTTCCTCAAATCTGATTTTTCTACATCAAGGCAAGTTATCTACTTTCTATTACATCATTTAAGGAGAGTAATTAGTTATGATAGTTTTGAATTAGTTGTGTTGATTCATTTAAGGGTTTTGTTAGATTTTTGGGGTATTAACCCTTGGAAATTGATTTGGATGATAAATGTTGTTGATGATGGTATATAGGTATGTTTATGATGTGTGGACTGGAATTTATGATCACTTGGTAGCAATAAAGGAGGTTGGTTGGGTTGAAATTTGGCTTTGGGATTAGCTTGAATATAGGAAAGATGGGTCTAGGTCTGCAATGACCGGTCGACCGCGTTTCTCAGACCGGTCGACCGGGCCTTCGGGAGAGGGCACACTGCTTTCTTTCAAAGGCATAAATGTTGAGGTGCGGTCGACCGCGCCCCCCTTACCGGTCGACCGGACCTGCCGAAGTGAGGTTTCTGCTTTTCTTCTTAGGCAAAAATTTGAGACGCGATCGACCGCGATTGTAATAACCCTCCCTTTTGGATATGATTAAATTCCATAATTTAGTATAATTTGGAATTTGGAGAATTTCTTGAAATAGTAACTTTTGGGATTTTCGTGGATTTAATGATTTTTAAGGGGGTTATAAATTATTTTGGGACTATATAGGCCGAAATATTTTATTTATATGTCGCCGTGGAGTATAGCGACAAAAGATGTAAGATTTTGAGTAGAAAACCCGCATTTATCTATTTTGGGTTAGAATAGTGATTTGCGGTCAAGTACCTCAGATGGAAATTTTGACTGCGCCATGAGTCTCGGAATGTCTGAGATAGTCGAAAAAGAGTGTTCGATTGTCGAAATTAAGTTTCGGGTAATTTTAGAGGTAAAAGTAACTCGTAATTGGGTAAACGAGTCGTTTTTGGGTTTTAAGGGTTTAAACCCTTTTTCTTTCTTTATAAAGAGGGAGAGGGGGAGAAAATAGAAGAAAAAGAAGAAAGAAAAGAGAGAAGAGAGAGAGGAAGGAGAAAAGAGGGGAGAAAAGGGAGATTCGGGCCAAACTCCGCCGGATTCGACTCGAGGTCGTCAGATTTCATCCTCCAGGCAAGTGTTTACTTGCTTTATTTACTTTTGTGCATTAATCTCATATCATAGTTGGTAAAAATATGATTTTGGGGTTAGAACCCTTAAAATAAATTGGGTAAAAGTTGATTAGGAGTTTACACATTGATGTAGTGTAAACTCTTAATGATTTTTAGTGTCAAAACCATGATAATGGAGTATAAAATGGGTTTAAAGGTTAAGTTGGGGTTTTTATGGTTTTAGGGTTTAAAACTAAGAGAAATGATTTAATACCCCAAAATAATTGATGTGTTATTTGTAAAACATAGATTAGATGTTTATTGAGTTGTTGGGTGAGGTTAGAAACAACAAAAATGGAGAAAAATGGAGTTTGGGATTTTGGGAGAGATAATGAATAGTAACCCGTAGCCTTTGGGGTCATTTTAGGCCAAGAAGATAAATGATTTAGCTTTCGGCCAAAACACGAAAGTTGTAGATCTTTTCGATACGGTCGCGTGGGCACTGACCGTGCATTTTTTTTATTTTTCTACGATTTGATATGATTTTTACAAGATGACAGCTCCGGGTTAAAATCATCAACTCGGAAATCAAATCGGGAATTGGAAAAATTACGGCTACAATTAATGTCATAGATGTTCGGGATAATTTTTGGGGTAGTTTAGAAACCCCGAAAATGAATTTGGGTTGCTGGATTAAGGATTTGAGGAATTAAAGTTTTGACGACCTGGTGTGACCGGTCGATCGCGCCCCTATGGACGGTCGACCGCGTCAAGAAGAAAGGGCCTACTGCTTTGTTTTGTAGGCTTATTTATAACCCGCGGTCGACCGGGGGTCTAGGACCGGTCGACCGGTGCCCTGTTTTCAGCCCAAGATTTTGGAGATTATTATTATTTCTCCTCTTTGAGTTTAAAGTTTAAGGGCCTTCTAAATTAAAGTATATTAGAGGGTTATGTCCTAAGGGACTTGTAGATTTGGGAACATATATATATATGTATATTCACTTAGAGTGAATTATTATATTTGGAGATATCCAATAAATCTTTAAGAGTTGATTAAGGTATTTATTATTTGTCGAAGTAAGGAAATACTTTGGATTTAGAATCATGTTAATATGAATGCATGATTATGATTCCTGAAGGGAATCTTTGGGATTATGGTCATCGCTAGATGCTATAGGCAACTATGGCCATTTATATATATATATATTCTAGGAAGAATATATATAGGATATGTATATACTGTGTGATTTAGGTATATATATATGTTATGATGGAAATGATTTTTGAAAATATGAAAATGAATATTTTCAAAATGGTAAATAAATGATTTTCATAATTGATAAAATTGAGGATACACACCTCTCTAAATCGCTATCATAAGGGAAGTTTGCGTACGTATGGTGAAGCCCCCTGGCTAATGAATGCAGGGTGGATATAGTCCTATAGGCCATGTGAGCGTTTGTTGATATATATTTTCTGCGTTGGTTAGGAGATTCCGGGTGTGGTCTTGACTATCCCGCAGGCACATGGCCGCTTCCCGACGTCTTGCGATGTAGGATCCCAGGTTGTCTTATGATAGGTCCTGGAAGATGATAGCCATTTAGAGGCGCGCACAGTGGAGAAATCTGGACGGGCGGTCTTAGAACGCATTATATATTAAAGCAATTCATGATAATGGATTGGCTTTAATTACATTTCCTGGATATAGGAAGGAAAATGGGTTATATGTTTAGCTTCGGTAACACTCCCGGATGGAAGAAGGGATGTGGAAGCATATGATATGATCAAAGCATTTTTATGATAATGAAAATGGCTTTGAATACATTTCCTGAATATAAAAAGGGAAATGGGATATTTTGAAACGGAAAAGCATTTTATGATAATAAAATTGGCTTTTAAAAGTATATGATTTGTTAAAGCAATTCATGATAATGAATTGGCTTTTATATTTACATTTCCTTGATATAATAAAGGAAATGGGAAGTTTTGAAAAAGGATATGTATTGATAAATACTATGTGTATAGAATACACCTCAGTCCGGGAGGTAGATCCGGATGTGTATTATAAAATATAATTGATATTATGTAAACCTCAGTCCGAGAGATATTATCCGGATGTATATCGTGAATGCACACACACACACATATATATATATATATATATATATATATATATATACATTTGTGCATGCTACGGGCCTAATGGATCTCTACCATTAACCCTGCCAAGTAGTAGTGTATCGGGGGGGTTCCTTGTTTGGATTTCGCTTTGCGAGACACCCCACGCACGAACTTAGTGCAGTGTTGAGAATGGAGGGAAGTTTAGCCCTTAGTACATCACTTGGACTATCTAGGGTAGATAGTAGATGGGTAAATTAGACTAGTTAGGCAGGGATAGCTTGACTAGGGTATGTGTTAGGGTGAGCTAGGTGTGCACTACTAGAGGAGAGGTGAGGGGTATCTCATGGGAGTGCGATACCAATTTAAATATGAGATAAAACTATTTTTCTAAAAATAAAGCATTTATGCACTTGCAAAATATTTTCAAAATTCGGGCTCTGACCCGTATATCTACTCTCCTTTCTTTCTATATATTATATATATATATAGGTATCCAGGCACAGGGACGCCTGGATAGAAATTCTTTCGAGTTAGACGTCTGCTGCAGCATGCTGTGGATGCTTGCGGGTTATCGGTAGACGCTTATTTCCTTGCACTCTAGATAGGAGATATTGTACAAACATTCAGGCCAATGGTCCAACGTATTTTATTTATTATTCGCACGTTATTCGATATGGTTGTATAATTTGGACCGAGTGTTCGGTTATTTTAATTTATTTCATTTTCATTTCAATTTAATTACGCATATAATTGTGGATGTTTTAATTTGATCGCTAAAAAGAGTAGTTAGATAAAAGTTTTTTTTAACGCTCACCTAATAGGATATTAGTAATTAAATGGATTTTCGTCAGTGATGCTAAGAATGATCCATATGAGACTCCTGTTTTAATTTAATATTGGAGTGATCGCCCGGTATCTTATTAGGCGGGGTGTTACAGCGATCTTGGGGCCGGTCGACCGGTCCCCTGTTTTCTTCCCAAAATATTACTTTTGCTTTTAAATCTTTTCTTTTATAGGGACTTAGGAACCTTCTTGAATGAAGTAAACTTTGTCTTTTAGAGTCCTAGTTGAGTCTGGTTGTCACCCTAGAGTAAAATGGATTTCACTTGGGGTTAAGTTCCAAAAAGGGGGGGTGTGTGTGTGTACCAAAGTGATGTTTAGGCATCACTCTTTTGGTTACTTCTTAATAGGAGGATAGGGGTTGTAGGCCCATGTTTGGAGACTTAAGGGCTTATAAAAATTATATGAACTTTGGGGAATTGTAGATCATAATGATCATTTGGAGAGTTTGTTGGGACTGGTATATTGAGGAATATTAATTAAAATATTTGAGGGGAAATAGGTTCGAATAAAATGAACCCAAATTATTTAAAGATGATAGTTCCAACTAAAATGAACCCAAACTATGTTAATAATGATTGGTTCAAATAAAATGAACCCAGTTGTTTGATGATGATAGGTTCGAATAAAAAGAACCAGACATATGGATATTGGTAATGGAATTTTGGAAATGGTAAATTGAAATGAAAATGAGATTTATATGGTAAATGTTAATTTACTTAAACACACCTCTCTAAATGACATCATAAGTGAAGTTCGCGCGCTTGGTGATGCCCCCGGGCTAATGAATGCAGGGTGGATATAGTCCTAGGCCATATGCGGGGGTTTTATATGTTTTTCTGCATTGGTTAGGGGATTTCGGGTGTGGTCCTGACTTTCCCACAAGCATATGGCCGCTTCTCGACATTGCGTTATGATTCCAGGCTGCCTTGTTTGATAGGCCCCTGGAAGATGATGGTCATTTAGGGGCGCGCCCAGTGGGGAAACTCGGAGGGGCGGTCTTAGAATCGTTATATGTATATGAATATAACTTTTCTGCATCAAGTGGGACTTGATGGATATGTGCCATAAAGAGCACTCGATAAAAGTGTTATTCCTCTTAAGGAATGGAAAGATGAAATGGAAAGATAATTAACTATGGAAGTTAATAAATGAAAGGAAATTATATCTTCTTATCATTTATGCATAACTGTTCATTTCTATCATGCTTTTTATTTCTTCTGGTAATCATATAGAACCCGGACCTGACCGGTTTAATTTCCTTGTTGCATATATGATTGTATCTGCTCAGGTGCTCCACCGCAAGGACGCCCATTTTGATGTTCCTATCCCTTTGCTTTCGACGAGCTGTAAGATTTTTGCGGGTTATTACAGGACATTGTATTAGAAGCTGTCATCCTTGTGTTCTAGATATGATCGGGGCGTAACTCGGGCGAGTGGCCCAAACTTTGATATTTGATTAATGAATGTCTTACAAAAGATATTAAAGTGTTGTATGGTGTTCTTTGTAGCTGTGGACCGACAGCTTATTCGGTCCATTTACTTACATTCGTTTTAGTGGTAATATATATATATATTCTTGTGGAATTACACCTGCTTATCAGAGTTGGGTTGTTTAAATTTAGTTTTCTTAACTGCATATTTAAAATTTTACACATTTTGGCAACCCGTTTTCTAATTTATTGGGTTGTTTTCCCGTATACTTAGTTTATTTTGTTGATGCTGAGGATGATATCCATCCATGATTCCTGTCACATTTGAGTATCGGGCTGGCCACCCCTTATCTCGGATCGCGAGTTGTCACAGCTTACTTTTGTGGTGATATAAAAATACCATCTCATATAAACTCTCTCTCTCTCTCTCTCACACACACACACACACACACACACGCGTGCGCACACATACACACACACTCTCTCTCACTCGCGCGCAAGCGTTCACACAAACACATACTCTTTTTCTCTCTCACATATACACTCTTTCATGCGCGCACACACACTCTCTCTCTCTCACACACACACACACACACACACTTATCTCTCTCACACACACACACATAAACACACTATCTCACACACACACAAACACACATACATACGCATACTCTCTCTCTCACACACATACACACAGATACACTCTTTCTCACACACACACAGATATACACAGATATACACTCTCTTTCACGCACTCTCTCTCACACACACACATAAACTCTCTCTCTCTCTCACACACACACACACATGAACACATATACATACGCATACTTTCTCTCACACACACACTCTCTCTCTCTCTCACCAACACCCACACACACTCTCTCTCTCACAAATAAACTAACATACAAACACAAACTCTCTCTCTCACACCCACACCCACACATATACACACTCGTGTGCACACGCTCGAATTAAGTAGAAGGGTATTTTAATTAAACTAGTTGTGCCCACGTGCGTTGCACGTGTGGGTGAGTCCAGATATTCAACTGGATGAGAAGAAACAATGACTAAGAAGCTTTTGATTTCGAAATTGTTCATGTAAAACCAATGAATAAGAATATGTGAATTTCCAAATTGTTTATGTAGACCGTAAATGCTATAACAACTTATGTATATATAATAAATAGATTATGTAATTTTAGGACTTAAAATAATATTGATTATAGATATAGGACAACAAACATTTTGTTTCCATTTTTAGTCCCTATTTTGAAATTAAAGGGGCATGTGGAATGCTGTGATTGGTTGACGTTTTATGAATATGAGTCCGCGCCAGCGGCTTTATTAAAAAATAGAGACTAAAACCATAGATAAAATGTTTGTTATCCTATTTTCAAAATACATATTACAATAGGTCCTAAATTTACAAAGCCCCTATAATAAATTCAAGTAACCGATTTGTGTGAAACAATGTAGCGACACTAACGGAAGAATATATGAGAACGGACGAAATAGTAGAAATCACTGTAACGAAAGATCATATTCAAGTAAATGATTTTGAAGGTCGTTGCTTTAATTATTAAAAAAATGTGTATTTTTAGACTTGCTGTCAATTATTAAGTTATTCTAGATGATGATCAATCTTTGCTTCTCAAAATGAATCATGCTCACTATCTTAAAGATCTTTGGATATTTATGGTATACAGGGACGGAGCCAGGAACTTTTGATAGTGGGGGCTAAGTTAACAGTGATTTCTGAGGGTTCGGGGGCGGGAGTTCCTGAGCCGAATTTTTTGAGGTTATTTTTTAGTATTTACAAAAAAAATGTAATTTGTTTATTTTAATGGAAAGAGAAACAAATATTTAAATCAACATTTCGGCCCCAAGTTTAAACTTACTATCTTTAATTATCCCCTACAATTAACCCTAAAATACAAATCAACGACATTAAATCAAACTCTAACAAACATAACATTATTACCCTAAAATAAACCCCAAATTTTAACATCAATATAGTTAGTTCAATGCAACTTAAATTCAGTCCTAAAAATATCCTAAAATTCTGTTCTAGAATTTTCCCAATATTAACACAAAAATTTATCCCAATATTAATCCTAAAATTAAAGGCAAGAGAAATAGATAGAAAAAAAGAGAATACATACCCGTCAAAATGAGAGGAAGGATCTCTAATGGAGGATAAATAAATTTTGATTGACACAAAAATTGAAACCCTAAAAAATGAATGAAATCATAAAAATTAATAGAGTTAATGAGATAGAATAATATTTATATGAAAAAAATTAAATAACTTAGAATCTTACCAAATTTTGTCTTCTCTTGTAATTTTTAAAGAGGGAGCATGCACATCATATATGGATATTGAGAAGAAGAATGGAAGGAAAATATTTTGAAAGAGGGAGGCAGGTGTTTGTGTTTTGACGGGAGAGAAAATAGGTTTCAATGTATGGGTATTTAAACTATTAGTATTCATCCCTTTTACCCTAGGCTTTAAAATAATCTCTTTTTACCTCTAATTTTTTTTTTACCTACAATTTTTTTTTTTAAAACATGGGGGCTCGAGCCCCCACAAGCTCCCACCTGGCTCCGTCCCTGATGGTATATGTTAAATGTCCTAAAAGAGAGGGGAAAACTCCGTTCAGATCACTTGAAAGGTACAGTGATGTAGCTTATGGTAGTCCATTTATTATTATGGGAGACTTCAATGTTGTGGCTCCCATTAGCACGCTCAACCTTAGTTTGTCTTCGTGCAACTGTAAAGTCCCGAGGCGTCGATTGAATGGTGAGGAATTCTATGAGATAACTTACGGAGACATATATTAAAATGGGATATGAAAAGATTAGTTATATTACATTATGATACAACTGATTAACTCAATCATTTTGGATGAGATGAGTTCCTAAAAAACAAAAGCGGATGGAGTTCATTCAATCTTAACCAACAATGAAGCATTTGGAGAATTTCTAAGAACCATTAGACAAGTCCATCCACATCAGTATCTTTTAAAGAAAAAATCATTCTCGTTGTTTTCTGAATCAGGGATTGAGAGGTATGAATCATACGAATTTGAGGCCGTGGCTTACAAATGGAGTTTGTGTTTGTACCTTAATGGAAATAAGAAAGGAAATGGAAGCAATCATATCTCACTTTATCTAGCCATAAGTGATATATAAAGTCTTTCTCAAGGATGTGAGGCTTATGTGCATTTCAAATTTTTTGTATATGATCATATAAGGGATAATTATCAAATCATCCAAGCTGCAGATGGCAGATCAATGAACTTTCACTGGATGAAATTAGAATGGGGCTTTGACAAATTACTTCCCCTGGATTTGTTCAAAGACAATTCAAATGGATACCTATTGGATGACTATTGTGTATTTAGAGTTGAGGTTTTTCCTAATAAATTTGCTAGTAAATTGCAATGTTTATTCATTATTAAGGAAACCACCTACACTTGGAAAATAGATCATTTTTCGGCGATAAAAGAGGAACACTTATACTCGAGTGTGTTTGAAGTTGGAGAACATAAGTGGCTATTGATCTATACCAAAGAATGTGTAGAAGCAAAAGACAAAAGGCTGTTCCTCTTCCGGTGAGTAGAAGAGAGGGGAAGACTTGGTGCAGATCATTTCAAAGGTACAGTGATGTACCTTATGGTAGTCCATTTATTATTATGGGAGACTTCAATGTTGTGGCTCATAGCGCTGAGAAATTGCGATGAGGGGTGATCTAGATCATAATGTTGTGCACGATCTTGTATGTTAGCTTATATAAAAACTGTTGCATCCGAAATATGTTAATTATATTTCTTTTGTAATTTGAATTTAATATAAGGACTGTATGTAAAAAGGTTAGCTTACCCCCCAAAGCTCACGCAGAATGTTTCAATATAAAGTTTCCTTCTACTTATACATTCTTTATAGGAAAGTTATTAGTTGATCAACGGACCACTACTCAGTCTTGAAGCATAAACTGGGCATAAAGAAAAATAAACAAATTAAGTAGTCAACTCATCAATTTCAACAACCACTATGATAGTTACAACATGCATATAAAAAAAAAGAAACACGGAGAGCAACACAATGATATGGTTTCATTTATCCGATAAATCCCAGATTCATGTTTTCTGTGGCTCATAGAGCAATACACTGAAGTTTATCAGCTATACAGTTAGGAAATTTTTTAGTGTTCATTCAAACCCCCAATTTCCCCTACTCTCTATCCTCACATATTATATCTCACATCAAAATTCAACATTCTATATCTCTATCTTACCCTTTCATAACTCTCAATCACAAAACAACATTAACAACACTCGCTTCGACTCCTATATCTAATGCTTACGATGCCTCACCAAATGGAGACTCCAAAAAGACCAGACTTGCTTAGGTTTCCAAGAGATTAGAGAGTACTTCAAAGTATTTTAAGAGGTTGGGTAGTTTAGGATTTGGGGGGCAACAGGTGTGCACGATTGTAGTTATTACTTAGAAAATTACGTCACCTGCTACATTTTATGCTACTGCTGGTGTAATTGCAGTTGCTTTTAGTTCTTTTTTTTATCATTTGGCTATATTCGTTTATCTGATAGACTGCAGAAAACTTCTAATGATCCCTCGAAGTCTCCTCCTCGTTATGAGGTCGGAAAGAGATTGATGTAAAGACATTTTTGTCCATTAACAATTTATTATGTCGCACGTCGTTACACCGTTGAAGAAATTCAAGAATCATACATTCATCAACGGATCCGAATATCAAAAGAAGAAGAGGAATCAAGTCTGACAGACCGGACCGGTCCGCTTACAAGAAAAGAACCGATCCGTTTGATGCAGATCCAGTATACCCCGGACCGCAAGCAAACCGATGAAGCCTAAAATAACAGGACTAATCCACCCACTACCGGACCGATCCGCCTCAGAATAAAAGAACCGATCCGGTCAATCGGACCGATCCGCCCTCAAACCGGACCGATCCGCCTGGGATATACTTCGACAGATCTGCAGAGATTTTTTAGGCTTAAAGTTTTCTTATTTAAAGACAACTTCGGGGAGTTGTTTTTTAAGACTTTTCTACACGATTTTCAGAGTCCTAGATACTCTAAGTCTTTACCTATTGAACCCAAGACTCTAGGTTTTGTTATTCACACAATTGCCAAACCTTTGTGAATCTTTTTGGTAACCCAAGAACACAACCTTGTGTTTGTTCAACCCTTGTGGAGAAGCCGTTCTCTTCTTCATTGCTTCCCTCCTGGAAAGGAAAAATTCCAGCCGCCGACATAGGAACCGACACCTGCGGGTATTTCTGTGTCACACTGTTTCTAGCCGTTGCTTTGAAGGTTTACCGAAGACACCGTGCGTTACACTTGTGGGCGATTATCAGGTTGTATGTAAGTCAATGGTCTTGTAAATGCTTTAAAGTTCTAGAAATAAAAGGTTTTGCCCTTCGGGGATTTTTCCTTAACTTTGTGTCGCATGCTTTATATTTGATGGGTTGATTTAGATGCATGTTTAAGGGTTGATTTTATTTGGTTTAAAAGTAGGCGCTAATTAAATAAGGGTTCTTGGAAACTTACGAATTTAATCTAAATCAATTATCACACACCGAACCTATTCGTTTTCTCAAATTGGTATCAGAGCGGGTTACGCTAATTTATCGCATTTTTTCGAGGATTTACTTTCTGATACAATTTGTCTACTCACGTTCTCAAATTGGTATCAGAGTGGGTTACTCTAAATTATTGAGTGATCCTATTTTCCGCAAAATCATGTGATATAGATTTTTTTTAAAAAATCAGTTTTGTGAAAAATCGCAATTTTTCAATGGAACGCCCATTTAATGAGGAGCCTATATTTGAAAAAGTTCACGACCATGCTGAAAATTTAAAAAGTTTGAATTTGAAACTTTGCAAAAGAATTAAAGTGTTGGAAAAGGAAAATTCCTGTTTTAAATCCGCGATGGATCTTTTGCAAACGGTTCAAAATCAAAGAGATTTTTATCGTGAAAAACTTGTTTCCTTGGACCATGACTTTGTTTCTTTAAAATTGTCCAAGAAGGAGAGTGATGATAGGTTCCTAGTTTTAGAAAACGAATTAGAGGACCTTAAAAATTCGATGGTTTGTGTTTGTGCCAAAGATGAAAGAAATATTGTAATCAATGAGTTTGTGGCACGTGAAGAGACTCTTAGGGAAAAGTTTTCTTTAATTGAGGGGGAGAGGGATAACCTTTTAGAAATTGTTGAAAATTTGAAAAAGCAATCCCTGTCTTGGGAAGAGTCTAATTGGTTGCTTGAATCAAATATTTTGAAGATGAAAAATGATTTAAACGATTCAAGTAGGCTTGATTGTGATGGTAATGGCTCATTGTGTTCTCATGCTTCTAATGCTAAAGCCAAAACCATTATTTGTTTTAGAGGGTCAACTAATTCCAAGGACACTAGAAAAGATCACACTTTAGGTGTCATCCCACCCGTTTACACATGTTCATATTGTGGTAGGAAAGGTCACCTTAGGCGTTTTTGTTTTGATCTTGGAAAATGTCCTAGGAAGTTTATGTCTAGTGTTCCCGTGGTTTCCAAAGCCCCCACACGATGTTTCACATCTATTTGGGTTAGAAAATCACTTTTAGAGGCACTAGATTTTAGACAAGTTGATTCCCGGTTGCTTGCACATGATTCTTCTCTTGCCATATCATATAGATGATTGTGTTTGCATGTTTGTCACACGCTAGTTATGCTTTTTGATATATTTTTACTAGCGTCGTGACATGTACTTTTTGTATATATATATATATATTTTTTTTTGAAAAATTTTGAAAAATACAAAAAGATTTTTTTCGCGCCGTTTATGGATGAACACTTAGGATGACCAAGTCACAACATCATTCCATTATTTTCATGTGACTATTTGATAGTGTTTTGAGACAATAGGTCAATTCATCCATGTGCTTTATAATGTTTGGAGTAATTAAGATGTAATTAAGTGTTACTTCCTACATGTTTGACTCATGTTTCCTTTATTGCACATATGCACGGATTTGTTTGATTATTGTTCTTGTCTTATCACATGTTGGTTGGGTGTTTTCACTTCAATCCTGTCCTTAAAACAAACCAAGCGTGATAAATTTTGATAAGGAAATTGTGCATATAAAAACCGTTTTGTGAGTTTGTGTGTTTAATTGAGAACGGGGAGGGGCTGCGAAAGGTAATTATCTATCTTTTGTGCAAAATCCACCGTTAAAAAGGACCTAAAAAATTGAGGAATTTTTTTATCCGAGGTCCAAAGAGGTTAAAAGAGCCCGAAAAAATTGAATGGCAATAAAACGATATTCATGCCAAAAAGGGGCCATTTAGGTTTTTGCACCAATTCTCCAAAGTTTGAGAATTTAGATTACCTCTAAAAAGAATATATATATGAGGGAGTTTGGTTGGAGAATTTAAAACGGGTTTTCACGTCCTTGAAATGCTTGAAAATGCGCTACATAGTTTTGGACGTTATTGGTGTGGAAATCATTTTGACTTTGATTTGTTGATTTGCATAAGACGATGTCATTTAAATTCAACAAATGTTTTTTACACCTAAGGATACTTTTGATGTTCATTCGTTAGGGGTACACATATGCATCGTGCACATATGATTGATTGAGTTGATTTACCTATCGAATGTGTTCACACCCATTCATTCCGTTTTCATGACTTGGTTTTTTAAGTCTAAATCCATGGTGTGATTTTTGTATCATATTTGTTCATTTTGGTATCCTATCTTTGTATGACAAATTTGAAAAAATCAAAAATAGTTTGTGTATTTTTTTTGTATACCATGACACCCCGATTTTGCTTGTTTGATTCATTCTTCTTATTTGTCTATTTGGAGACATCATAAAAAGGGGGAGAAAACATTATCTTTTTATGGGGGAGTTTTGAAAGTTTGAGTTTGCTCATAAATTGGTATATATGTTTATCTCATTTCAAACTCGATATGTCACTTGGTATTTTGCTTTGTCTCATGTGTGTAGGTACTACATGGATTATCATTGTATTGCACACCCTGATGAGAAAAGCTTTGAGATTTGATGATTCCTGAAAGAGTTGAAGAGCAAACGTTGTAGTCTTATTCAATTGTATCTTTCCAGTTTTGGGTTCATGGAAGGGTAGATTTGTATAGGCATTTTTCGTTGTTTGATAATTCGAATGTTTTGATTTTATGTATGTACCGGCATAGACATAGGGGGAGATTTGTAAGGACATTTTTGTCCATTAACAATTTATTATGTCGCACGCCGTTACACCGTTGAAGAAATTCAAAAAACATACATTCATCAACGGATCCGAATATCAAAAGAAGAAGAGGAATCAAGTCTGACAGACCGGACCGGTCCGCCTATAAGAAAAGAATTGATCCGGCTAACCGGATCGATCCGCCTCAGACCGGACCGATCCGTTTGATGCAGATCCAGTATACCCCGGACCGCAAGCGAACCGATGAAGCCTGAAATAACAGGACTAATCCACCCTCTACCGGACCGATCCGCCTCAGAATAAAAGAACCGATCCGGTCAATCGGACCGATCCGCCCTCAAACCGGACCGGTCCGCCTGGGATATACTTCGACAGATCTGCAAAGATTTTTAAGGCTTAAAGTTTTCTTATTTAAATCCAACTTCGGGGAGTTGTTTTTTAAGACTTTTCTACACGATTTTCAGAGTCCTAAATACTCTAAGTCTTTACCTATTGAGCCCAAGACTCTAGGTTTTTTTATTCACACAATTGCCAAACCTTTGTGAATCTTTTTGGTAACCCAAGAACACAACCTTGTGTTTGTTCAACCCTTGTGAAGAAG
Organism: Sambucus nigra; assembly: GCA_949130495.1. NCBI lineage: Eukaryota > Viridiplantae > Streptophyta > Magnoliopsida > Dipsacales > Adoxaceae > Sambucus > Sambucus nigra. Next base: position 128,979,285 of record OX422214.1, read on the forward strand.
CCGTTCTCTTCTTCATTGCCTCCCTCCTGGAAAGGAAAAATTCCAGCCGCCGACATAGGAACCGACACCTGCGGGTATTTCTGTGTCACACTGTTTCTAGCCGTTGCTTTGAAGGTTTACCGAAGACACCGTGCGTTACACTTGTGGGTGATTATCAGGTTGTATGTAAGTCAATGGTCTTGTAAATGCTTTAAAGTTCTAGAAATAAAAGGTTTTGCCCTTCGGGGATTTTTCCTTAACTTTGTGTCGCATGCTTTATATTTGATGGGTTGATTTAGATGCATGTTTAAGGGTTGATTTTATTTGGTTTAAAAGTAGGCGCTAATTAAATATGGGTTCTTGGAAACTTGCGAATTTAATTTAAATCAATTATCACACACTGAACCTATTCGTTTTCTCAAATTGGTATCAGAGCGGGTTACGCTAATTTATCGCGTGATCCTGATTTTTTCGAGGATTTACTTTCTGATACAATTTGTCTACTCACGTTCTCAATTGAAAAATGGGATACTGCTGAATCTTTTGGGCATAGGTTCTACTATTCTTAGCATGCAAGCCATGGTAGTGTTTTTGGTGGCTAAGGTTCCTCAATCACATTACCATCCACAAAACACACTCGACTTCCCAGGGTTGTATAAGCCACTGAGACTTTTGGGTACCGCACTAAACAGACGCTAAACTTTTAAGATAACTATATTTGTCTAGCCATGGTTTTCATTGATGAGGATATTCAAGATCTTGTGATTGTAATATACTCCTATCTTTGTATTATCCTTTCAAGATCTTACAAACCCACTTCCCAGAGCTCCCGAATACAATTTTTTAGTAGTGTTCTTCATTTTGCAACAAAAAAATGCATAGTGTTACAAAGGATTACCTTAAGAAGAAATTATGCTCCCTGAAATTAATAGGGGGACGCAAACCCAAGCTTTGGAACTTTTTTTCAATTTAGAATCCAATTGACTTCCTACCTGGGTTTATAAAACCCGCTTGTACCATTGAAGTTCTACGATGCAACATTATGATTTGAGTTCAACTTAACTTCTTTGACCTGCAAAAAATAGTGTAAATCAATAATATATAGTACATTAAGACAACCCAATTAAATTAATAAAATAACTCGTAAACTAAAATCGGCCAAATTTGCTAGGAATTTTAGTACTATAATTAAAGGTTGCTACTACAGCGGTTCTCAATCCCCGATGTCGAAAGATTTCAAAAGATTTAGAACATGCCCGTTCCATCGTAACGATTGTGCTTTTGATTTAATTGTGCACATGAAAATTGAATGTCACATGTTGTAATTTCAAACACGATTCGTACAATTGGATGTCATGTGTTGTAATCTCAAATTCGATTCGTACAATTTGATGTCACGTGTCAACGGCATGCCCAAAAATCGTCCGGAGAGCCTATAAAAGCCCCACACCACACCTAACATGTGATTCACCACATCATAAAGGAAATGAAGGAAAATACTGACATCTTATGCAAAATGGTACAAACTTAGTATTATACTTCTTGTATAATAAAAATCCATACCTAATATCATGTTGTACTTTTATTTACACATCAACTTAAACACCATGCATAATGAAACCACTAACTTAAAATCAATGAAAGAAGAAAAAATATCTGACATAATTGAGCAAGGACGCGGTGGTAGGTCGTGGTCTTCAGTCACGGCATCGCCAAAGCTAAAGTTGAACATATATAAATAGGTGAAATAAAATTTTTAAAAAAAATCGAAATGTTGAACAAACATGAATATGCCCAACAACGGTATAAAATTGATCTTTGATTTATGTAGGGGACATTCTTTTAAGAGTTTAAAAATAATGCATAGTAGATTTTTATGAGACTTGTATAGTTGAAACAAGTGTCATTAAGTACGAGAAACAATACTAACATAAAAAGTAGCATGGAATTAAAATAGAAAACTAATGGAAAAAATAATTATCATCTGTTTCATACTGACACTAACAGAGTAAATATTCCAACACTCAATAACATTAATAAAACCTGTTATAACATTGTATAAATTATTATATTGTTTAATCTAATTGTATTAATTTAATAGTAGTGCATTTTCAAAACATAAAGTAGTTCATTTTCAGAACATGAAGTAGTGCATGTTCAAAATATGAATACAGTAAAACAAAGATATATCCAAATGTGTTGTTTTCATAATTCTGATAGTGAATTTTTTTAAGCACTTTGTAAACATAAATTTGAAGCAATTCATAGTAGAATTAACATAACAAAAGGTACTTGAACATATGTTTGGAGTACTGGGAGAATCAATGTGATTGTTTCTAGAAGAAATTGATAAATGCAACTAAATTTCAATCCAAAATAGTTTCAAACGTGCAGGACATATCTAATCAGTTAAAAATATGCCACAAATTTCAAAGCTAACTCAGTAGCACTAAGGGGGTAACTATGAAGCTTCAATAATAGTATATCATACATGTAATTTTGTGACATTCGAAAGTTTTTGAAATTTAATGAATGTGGTGAACTCCATTAAAAAGATAAATTTTAAATAAACATTACTTTACACAGATGTATATGAGCATAGCAATACAATATTTTACAAATATGTATATGAGCATAATCATTTGTCGGATTCATGAATCCTATGGTAACTCCTTTATATTTTCCCACAAAATTAACTAACTATTAATGAGAGCCAATTGGTTTGGTTATGTCGATTAAGATTGTTCCTTCTATATATACCTAGTCATTTTCAACAATAAAATGAAAACTACATAGGGAAGAAACCGAACAACTCTAAAAAAAGAGTTTTGAAAAAAAAGCTCATATAAATACAACACACCATGCGAGAGACATTTGAACCATGACTGGGCTTGCTGAGAATCATACAAACCCACCCCTATTTTGTTGACAATCATTCTTCCCTGCAAAAAATAATATCCCATAAAAGTAGTACAAACCAAGAAGAAATAGACGAATTAAAATTGAGAACATATAATATAACCATTTACACATCTTAATCAATGTGTCATTTCATCAAACAAACTGTATTCATAGTATGTAAACAACATCATACTATCCTTAAATTAATCAAAATGGCATTTCATCAAAACATTTTTTGCAAGAACAATAAAAATAAACCATCTAAGAAAATAATGAAATTGATAATCAAACCCAATCAGTTTCAAGATCAAAACCTAATTTTAAATTTACAAACATTAACTTGAAATGACTCCAACAATAACTTTTTAGATTTAAACCCGTTAGACCATGGATTGAACCTCAAAATTCGTCGATGGGTCAATCGATCAATTGAAAGAGAAAGTTACCCAGGTCGAAGATAAAAATTTTAAAGCTAGAAAAAAACTGAGCTAAGAAAATAGGAATTGGAACCCAATTGCTTAAGATCTTGAGGGTTAAGAGTTTCTAAAAAACCATGCCTCTCGAAGCCCTTCAAATCCATTTACGGTTGGTTTTTCATCTTCCATTTCAAAAGATGAATGAATCTGGACAGCTTATGGTATGATGAATGATTTGGTATTTCTCGTATGTGGGAATGAATTGGATAATGGGATGTGAATGAATTGGAGAATGGGACAAACGACTATTGATTTCTAGTTTTCAAAGATTAATGTATTTGGATGATTTGATGTGTGAATGAATAGGAGATTTCGTATGAGGTAAGGGAAGAGAGATGTCATAGTATTATTAAGGGTATGTTAAGAATTTCAAATTTAATGAGGGTAGTTTAGTCCCATCACAATTGAAGAGGAACTCCCCTCTTTTAAGTAGTAGTAGATGATATATATTCCTAATATGGGAAAGTAATTTTGATGCCGGGAAAAATGAATTCTTATTGGAACCAAACAATGGAAAGGAATTCAAAATGCCAGAAACTTAGAATTCTTGGAATCAAGAATTCCCATTCATTTTCCAAATTTCGAACCAAACGAGCTCTAAGAGTGTATTTTTTATGACTGTTTAATGCACACTGTCATTATAATGAAAAAGTAACCGTCGTAATAGGTAACTTTTATGACTATTTTATTAACATCCGTCATTTAAATAAGTTTATAATGATGGTTCAATGAATATGGTATTATCGTTAATGACGGTTTATATGACAAACTGTCTTAATAGGATGGTTTGTTATGAAGGTTTTGTAAACACCAATTTTATTACGGCACACAACTTTATAACGGTTTTTAAAGCTTCGAAAACCGTCATAAATAACCTTTTATGACCCTTTTTCCCCGTCATAAAAATATCTATATTTAGTAGTGAGTCCAAAAGCCCATAAGTCTCGATCGAATTCGATCTCACGCGTGGGACATCTCGCAAGAGAAATCCCCAAAAGGAACCCTCCTAATACACTTGATCTATCTTAGTCGTTTGTCAAGAAACAATGGCACAAAACATCTTAAATCGTCGTCCGTACAGAGAATACAGACCCTAACCGATGAAGCTCTAAACTAGTCAAAGAATGAAACATAAAAAAGTGACGTACGCACTCAAGATATCTAGGACACTAGAACCTTGAATGCTTTAATACCGTGGCACTTTAAAAAATACATAAATAGATTGATGAAGTCTAATATAAAAAAATAATGGGAATAAAAAATATTTGGTAACATTCTCAGCATAATAAACTAACTAAAAGTAGGTAAATTACAAAATGAGATAAAGTAAAACTGAAATTATATACAACCAACTTCGATACCAATCATATATGTAAGAAATCTAAAAACACAATAAGAGTAAACAACCACATAAATCCCTCAAAAGTAATATCTGAACAACAAGAATAAAAATAGAGTTAGCAGGCAGGATAAAGACACCTACATCCTTAGAATCTGCAACATGATGAGGTGACAATTAGCAACATTGATCAAAATGGCAGATCTTATAGCCTATGTCCTGAAATGCTAAAATCCTCAATGTTAACGTCAAGTCTATAAGGAATAAACTATTACTAGAATTATGATAAATCATAACTATGTATAGTCCTCTCGCATTTTAATACCTTTTAAGATTTATTCCAACCCAAATAACCTAAAATAACACGAGGTTCTAAATCCCGAACCCATTAAAGCTTTTGATCTTCATTCTTTAACCTTTACTTTATTATCTTTAACTTTTTCTCTAGCATTATACAACGTAAGTTGTGTGGTAGTCTCAAACCTTCGATATGTCTCACCAAATAACCAATGTACCAATATAACGCTTATAACTGAAGTTCGTACACATTTAACTATCTCTTGCCAATAATACGATATACATTTCCCGAATATAGGTGATATACGAATTCGAAACATAATTATGTAGGTAGATATCCCTATTATAAGTCATATACCTCTCTAGTATAGCACTTAACTTGGTGAAACTAACTCTAGTACCACCACACAATAATCACATATGGTAGGAGAAATACTCCGTCATGTCAAACATCCATACAAAGGTATCTCCCCCAACATGTACAAATAAATGGGTTATTCTCACTCCCTCATGCAATGAAGGACTATCCCTATTACCTTTGGGAATCACTCACTCGTACTGGGTATAACCTTAAGTTATCCCAATCCTAAGACCTCATTTCGATTGAAGGATAAATTACTATGTCTACCCATCATCTATATGGACCACTATACCAAAGACCACACTATGAAATCTCTCTCTGTATCCTCTCGATGCACACGTGATAGTTATTTTACCATGGAAAATATAAAATGAACTTCGCAGAACACTCAAAAAGGATTATTCAAATATACGTTATGAGTGATATATATCTCCTTTATGTGAGGTTCGACAAAGTGGCTTTAAATATTAGAAAAGATTTCATTATTTATAACGAAAAATTATAGAATCTAATATAAATTATTAAAAGGGGATTTAATTGACTCAGTGATTTATTTCAACAAACTGTGATGCCTATCTCAATTAAGAATCAATAAAAAACGGGATCAAAAAGGTTATATATGGATCAAATTTCGTTGGTGATAATTTCAAGAGGAATAGACGCATTCTTATTATTTCATGTGACTAGTCTCAGTTTGGGGATTCAGACGGGTAAACCCTTTTCAGCATTATTTAGAACTCTACATACTAATATCTTGTCGTAGATATGTTTGAAAATCTTCCCCTTTTTTGGTATAGGTTTTCATTTCTTGGCACTTGGAGAAAGAAAGGTGATGTTTCTTCGACCTACCACTACACCAAAAACAGGAATCTAGCACAGTTTAAAACTGTGCCAGGTCAAATCTGGCACGGTTTTGAACTGTGCCAGAATCAGGTGTTCCAAAATGGCCATTTTTTTCTAGGACGATTTAAAATTGTGCCAGATTTGGCCAAACAGGAACACTTCTGACACACTTTTAAATCGTGCCAAAATTTGATATTTCTGGCATACTTTTGGCACAGTTTTTAACTGTGCCAGATTGAGCACAGTTTGAAAAACTTTTGGCACAGTTCAAAACCGTGTCAAAATTCGATACACTTTTGGCACGATTTTGAACTGTGCCAATTTTTTTATAAAAATTAAAAAAAAAATATTTGAAAGTACAAAAATTCACAAATTGAAAATATTGCAAATTGTTGATAAACTAATGTACATACAAACTTCAAAATATTACAAGCCTTTAATAGTTCAAAGACCAAAAAAAATGGGCAGAGTTTCCTCTATTTTCTATACATTCCAAAACCTGCTAATACAAAACATGCCTAACATAAAGCCTGCATGGCCACAAAATATAACAATTAACTTGCGAAAGCCTGCACGTCCATAAAAGTTAACAATAAAACTACAAAAGCTCGCACGATCATAACACAAAAAAAAGAATCCTGAATAAACCCCTTATTATAAACCATTGAGTTCTCTGTGTGTTCCACGTGAATAAATGCCAACGATAAAATGTTATCCTGCAAAAAAAAAGATACAAAAAAGAGAAGATATTAGTAACCCAGTAATTTACACAAAAAAACTTACTCAAGCTAAAAAAATTACATATAGGAGTTGCAATTATTATTATATTCTAAAATTGAAAATCTTATGCAAATTATGACTCCCTGATCAGTTCGTACGAGTTACATTGATCCCGTGCGAGGTGTTCGTGCCTCTTATGGGGCCGTATGGGGGCTGGTTTGGATTTTCACCCTCTAATGGCTTATTTTCAAGTCCAATATACGTATTTTGAAATTATCATCATATTCTCAAACTGGGAGACCCAAGACTACGCGATCAGTTCGTACGAGTTATATTGGTCATGTGCGAGGTGTTCGTTCCTCTTACGGGGCCGTATGGGGGTTGGTTTGGGTTTTCACCCTCAAACGGCTTATTTTCAAGCTTAATCTACATATTTTGAAATTATCATCACATTCTCAAATCGGGAGACCCAGGACTATGCGGTTAGTTCATACGAGTTACATTGGTCCCGTACGAGGTATTCGTGCCTCTTACGGGGCCGTATGGGGGTTGGTTTGGGTTTTCACCCTCGAACGGCTTGTTTTCAAGCCTAATCTATGTATTTTGAAATTTTCATCATATTCTCAAATTGAGAGACCTGGGACTACGCAGTCCGTTTGTACGAGTTACCTTGGTCCCGTGCGAGGTGTTCGTGCCTCTTATGGGGCCGTATGGGGGCTGGTTTGAGTTTTCACCCTCGAACGACTTGTTTTCAAGCCTAATCTATGTATTTTGAAATTATCATCATATTCACAAATCGGGAGACCCGCAACTACGCGGTCAGTTCGTACGAGTTACATTGGTCCCGTAAAAGGTGTTTGTACCTTTTACGGGGCCGTATGGGCGGTGGTTTGGGTTTTCACCCTCGAATGACTTATTTTCAAGACTAATCTATGTATTTTAAAATTATCATCATATTCTCAAACAGGGAGACCCGGTAATATGCGATTAGTTTATATGAGTTACACATGTCCCGTGCGAGGTGTTCGTGCCTCTTACGGGGCCGTATGGGGGCTGGTTTGGGTTTTCACCCTCGAACGACTTATTTTCAAGCCTAATCTACATATTTTGAAATTATCATCATTACTTCAAACTGGGAGGCCCACAACTACGTGATCAGTTCGTACAAGTTACATTGGTTCTCTGTGTGAGGTGTTCGTGCCTCTTACGGGGCCGTTTTGGGGCTGATTTGGGTTTTCACCCTCAAACAGCTTGTTTTCAAGCCTAATCTACATATTTTAAAATTATCATCATATTCTCAAATCGGGAGGCTCGTGACTATGCGATAGGTTCGTACAAGTTACATTAGTCCCATGCAAGTTGTCTATGCCTCTTACGGGGTCGTTTGGGGGCTGGTTTGGGTTTTCACCCTCAGATGGCTTGTTTTCAAGCAAAACCTACATATTTTGAAATTATCGTCATTATCTCAAACCAAGAGGCCCGTGACTAAGCGATCAGTTCGTACAAGTTATATTTGTCCCGTGCGAGGTGTTCGTGACTCTTACGAGGCCATTTTGGGGCTAGTTTGGGTTTTCACCCTCAAACGGCTTATTTTCAAGCCTAATCTACGTATTTTCAAATTATCATCATATTCACAAATCGGGAGGCCCGCGGCTATGCGATCAGTTCGTACGAGTTACATTGGCCCCGTGCGAGGTGTTCCTGCCTCTTACGGGGTCATTTGGGGGCTCGTTTGGGTTTTCACCCTCAAACGGCTTGTTTTTAAGAATAATCTACATATTTTGAAATTATCATCATTATCTCAAACCGGGAGGCCTGCGACTACGTGGTCAGTTCGTACAAGTTATATTGATCCCGTGCGAGGTGTTCGTGCCTCTCACAGGGCCATTTTGGGGCGGGTTTGGGTTTTCACCCTCAAATGGCTTGTTTTCAAGCCTAATCTACATGTATTGAAATTATCATCATTATCTCAAATTGGGAGGCCCGCGACTACGAGATCAGTTCGTACAAGTTACATTGGTCCATTGCGAGGTGTTCGTGCCTCTTATGGGGTTGTTTTGGGGCTGGTTTGGGCTTTTACCCTCAAACGGCTTATTTTCAAGCATAATCTACATATTTTGAAAATTATCGTCATTATCTCAAACCGGGAGACCCGCGACTATGCTGTCAGTTCGTATAAGTTACATTGGTCCCGTACGAGGTGTTCATGCCTCTCACGGGACCATTTTGGTGCTGTTTGGATTTTCACCCTCAAACGGCTTGTTTTCAAGCCTAATCTACATATTTCAAAATTATCATCATTATCTCAAATCGAGAGGTCCGTGACTACTCACTCAATTCCTATGAGTTACATTGGTCCCGTTCGAGGTGTTATTTCCTCTAACGGGGTCATTGGGTAGTTGGTTTGGGTTTTCACCCTTCAACGGCTTAAGGGGGTTTTGTTTGGCGAATCTTGGTTACATGGGATGTTTGGTTTTAGTACCTAGTATATAATTGAATATTAAAGTGATCGTGTGCATGTGTAGAATGTGGAATGATGTTTAAGTTTGAGTTGATGATGTCCATAGTGTGAATTATGTAATGTGAGACTAAAGTTTAGAGTTCGGTAAAATTTAGAGCTTTGGCAAGGCTGTTATATATATATATATATATATATATAACAACCTTGTTATATGAAGTTAATGATGGAGGACCGTATTGCTAAGCGAGATGAGGACCATATTGCCAAGCGGGATGAAGACCAGAGAGATAAAAGGAGATAAAAGAATTATTTCGGTGAAAATATGCATATTACAACTTGTAATATGCACTGTAATATACATATTACAGCAATTAACTGTAATACGCATATTACAGTTGTAATACTCACTGTAATATGCATATTACAGTGCATATTACCGTGATATGCATGTTACGACCGTAATATGCATATTATAGCAGTTAATATGCCTAATATGCATATTACAGTTAGCACCAAATGGCAACAACTACGCAACCCCCTGGGCACACGAAAATTGCAAGCATTACGATTACTATGAGGACGTGGGTTGTATGGTGGCGGCGGAGGAGCGGGACTATTATCAAATGAGTTCCCATCATATTTGTTTTAATGTAAATGATATGTTAGATATATAGCACGGCAAAAATTCTACAACACATACTAGATAGCAGTAATATGATGTATAATTCTTACATAAATCTAGGGGTGGAAATAAGTTCCCATGGTATCCATCCATTGAAAGGGTTGTTTTGCTTCGAACTGAAGGAATTGGGAAGTTCTCCACTAAAGTTGTTGAGGGAGAGATCCCTGCATTACAGGTGGGTCAATGCAACATATAGAACATTAGAAGTAGTAAAGAGACACCTCTTAATAACAACACAATTTATGTAACATTAAGAAACATAAAAATGAGAAGGGAGTTGTAAATTAAGACACAAACTTCTACATTCATCCACACTAGAAGAAATCACGAGTGGAGATTTAAAATGTCAATGTTACATTTATATTTTTAAGAACGAGATTTCACCCCAAATCCTTTATGAGAACCTTATTAGGGTTCCTGCATGGTCTATTTAATTTCCAACTAGAAACTTATGGTGAAGTGCTAAAATAATTATGAAAAGAAATCCTAAGGCCTTATAGTGATGGCTACAAAAAACTAAAATGTTTGAATGAGTTTTGTACTTATAGAGCTTGGCGCCACAATCATCACATGATGAAAAAAATAAGTAAAAGTGGTTTTTTATGTGCTAGAAACATGAATACATCTATCAAGCATGTAATCTAAAACATGAATCCATCTATCAAGCATAAAATCAAAAAACATGAGCTAGTCCTCTCAATCATGTGCTGAAGCATCATTAAAATACATAAGGTATTATAATTCATCTCCTTAAGTTGATAAGGGGGGCAATCATACATTCTTGCATCTATATTAAGGTACACCACATATATCACTTAGCACCAGAGATTGGATGGACTCAAAAGTGTGATTCCGCCATTTGACAAAGTTGTGGCCAATGCTAGTATTTGAGAGTTTATCAGCAGGCTATTTCATTCTCTATAAATATGAGAACAAAAGAAATTCATATTGGCCGGGTATTTGTAAAATTATCCCATCCAGTCTTTAGTTGCCAAGGAGGGTGGAAGCATGTACCTAGAACAAAGTTATTAATTATACTATAGCAATTTAAACAATCACTGTAACAAACTAATGAAAAAAGAAAACAGAGTGAAAAAACTTAATGTATATGAAATTCGCTCCTGCTTCACTCACAGCAGCCTTGGCAATCAATGTTTTATCACAACCCGGAGGTCCATGATGCATAAACCATGTCTCTAGATTAAATTTAACTTCCTGAGAATATGAAAATAAAATTTGAAAGAAATTTTCACTATCTTATCAATTGAAATTGCTATGCACTCAAGTCAAATTGAATGAGAACACCAAGGAAATAATGCAGCAATACATACATGGGCTACAATTGCACTACCAATTCTTTCTCAACGTAATTTATTGCAGTGAGAGCACGAAAGTTCCCCATTGACCTGTTTGGTAAATCAAAATCACAAAACCAACGTGAATACCAAATATCACAAAACCAACGTGAATACCAAATATTACAAAACTAACATGAATACCATATTGGACAACGGCTTGAAGGCGTTGTCGTTTACCTCTGATATCTTTAGTCACTACATTCATTAGCCACTGCATTCGTTGCTGAAATAGGAAGTACTGCATTCAGTATCCACTACTGGCTCGAAGGCCCTGCTGGTCAACTATCTCAATGACTTGCTTTGGAGATATCCTTAGCCACTGCATTCATTGCTGAAATAGGAACCACAAAGGAGAGAGCCGACAATGTTATAAATGTTTTAAGTGTTTATTTGTAACAAATGTTACATAATTTTGGGATGTTATATTGACAAACATTCATATAATACAAACACACACACACACACAGACATATATGTACAGTTCTATATCAAATAAAACATTGTGGAATGCTATATTGACAAACATTGATCACTCTTACCTCAATATTGTTGTTAGGTCCAAATATGGGCTTGTAACTCATTTTATTATGTGTGTACCAAAACAAAGAGGTGAAAAAATAAACAATTCATGTCAATGTTAATCTATGTTTACCTAAAAAGAGAGGGCGATAAGGAAAAGATGAAACGTGGTTGTGCTAATGTAGCAATTGAAGACAGAGTCACTGAAATGGGCACAAATACTACAAAACCAAGACAATTACTATGTGTATGTGAACTTTACCACAAAACCAAGAAAATAAATCAATATAACTACTCACTGAATACCCACAACATCATGTTCGCGTAATGAATGATGCATAACTTATATTGTTTTACCTCATAGTACAACATTTTTCCATTGATCACTACTTCCATCCATATATAATCCCTAAAATCCGAGATTAAATAAGAAACTTAAGTAAAAGTTTAAATTGAAAGCTGAACCATTTGAATTAAACATGAATATTACACAATTATCACAAACTAGCAAATAGGGCAGCATACAAAGTCAATCTCAACCACACAAACAATTCAGATTAAAGAATGGCCTCAAATGTTAGAATAATGCATATATGTAAGATATGGATTCCCAAGATATTTTTCAGGTGTATTACATGAATGAAATAACTAATAAACACCCACTTAGGCAAAATAACTATGTAGAAAAAAAATTGAGATCAACAATGAGATGGAATCTGACATTATGAACACACCCCTGCTTCATGTGATTCCCCATGAAATCACATTAAGTTGTGGTTGATATTAAGTTGCTCGACGAGTCCACTCGAACTGGTGTCAGATTATGATATATGCCAACACCAATATGTCAGAAATTATAAAAATTATCAACACACCTCTTCTTCCTCTCTCCCATTCTTTGAGCCATCCACCATAACTTGAACCTAAAGCACGCCAAAAACCTAACATAGTTTAAAGTCCCCAGCGACACCACGTGTCTGCTTTTCTCTTCATCAAACACGCGCCAATAAAAACACCGTCCACGGCATCGGTGCTAGAACCGAAAGTCGATATCACATTTTTCGGTACGTTTGTTAATATCGTCCTATTTTTTACCACCAATTTCCGATCTGAAACTTGAACCCCCCGTGAGATTGTCATTCTCCAGACATGCTTCCATATTAAGTTGTTCGACCAGCCCAATCGAACAACTTCAAGGGATAAATCAATGTTAATTTAGCTATATAATGGAATTTTTGATGCTTTAGTTTTCTCACTGCTAAGAACAAGGGATAAAATGAAAAACGGGTCTCCTATGTTAATTGTTGGATTTCTAGGCTCTAGACTCCTAAGAACAATGCAATACTTATTTGTGTTTGATTGTAAAGATGAAAAAAATGTTGTCAAGACAGAAACTATGGTGTATATATAGGGGGTAAGTTTTCCAATGTGGGATGTGTGAAAATAACAGTGGAAAATTGACATAATAAAGCTTTAGTTAGTCATACAACACTACCAAAAGTAAGAAAACGTCAAGGGCGGTCGTGTTTAGCTGTAAGAAACTATATCTGTTTTCCATTTTCAGTTTTCATTTCTATTTCTGATTTTCATTTCCACAAAAAATTAGGGAAACAAATTCTTTTGTTAAACTTTCTAGTTTTCTATTTGGAAAAATATTAAACTTTGAACACATTTTCCAGCTTTTCATTCAGTTGAACTTTTCTTGGAAAACAGGATTTATTTTCCACAACTGAACAGGCCCCAAAATTCCTAATTTTCCATGGAAAATAACAAGTATCAAACTAGGGGTGGCAATTCGTGTGCGTCGTGTCGTGTTCGGGTCGTGTCATGTCAGGTTCGTGTCAAGTATTAGTCAACCCTAACCCGACCCATTTAACTAATCGTGTCAGATGAGCAAACACTAACCCGACCTATTTATTATCGTTTCGTGTTCGGGTTGACCCGCATAACCCATTAAGTAAAATATAAAATAATTTTTTCATCTCTCTTAACCAATCATACCAATCATAGGCCTACAATAACTTAAATTTAATTAATTTCAACTTCTTTCAACACATAAATAATTTATCATCCGATTCTCCATGAATTTTATAGAATGCCTAACAAGATATATAAATTATCTAATATATTCTCCATAAAATACGAGTTAAGCGGGTCTATTCGTGTCATTTTCGAGTTATACGTGTTTGACATTAACCCAACTCGTTTATTATTCGTGTTGGCGGGTTGTGTCATGTTCGGGTTCGTGTCAAGAAATTGTCAATCCTGACCCGCTAACTTCGTGTCGAGTTCGTATCGGGTTATCGTGTCGTGTCAAAAATTACCACCCCTATATCAAACACACCCTCAAATATCAATTGTACGACTACTTAATCTTTTTTTATCAAATTTGCTACTAGATATAGTGCAATTAAATCAAATTAACAACAAAAAACCTTCTTACCAAATCAACATAAACACATGGTACATAAACTTTAACAGATCAATAACTTACCCTAATTCTAGAACTTTTGTCCTGTCCAGACTCAAGAAATTGAGCCAATTCTCTCTTCATCTGATTCAATTGTACTCCCTTCTTATTCTTCATTAGCTTCATCCGAGATGTAGCTAGTTTCAAAGATGTTTTGCTGCACAAAATCATCCAAATTAACCAACATATAGATATATAATGATCATAAATAAATCATTTATGAGTTATTAAAATCATCTGAGGTTACATACCATTTGGTGGGTTTGAAACTCCTGTGAAGCATAATTGATCAGAAAAAGTAGTTCTTGGTTCAGTTTGGTTTTGGTTTGTTTTAATTGTGCGATTGAAATTATATACCAAAATTAGGGCTTGGTCTTCTAAGATCTTATGCGTGTAATAAACGAATAACAAATAACTATGACGGAACTGTTTCCTGTACCCCAAAACCTCAAGCACCAGACCTTCCCACAGTCGAATACCCAACTCAGAGAGACCCGCTCCACGGATTCTTCGTCGCCACCTAGTATATTCAAGATTTGATCTAGTAATGGCTTTTTTCGGGACGGATTTGAGGCGAATGAGATAAGCTATGGATTTTCTTGAACGTGAGAGAGAGAGAGAGAGAGAGAGATAGAGAGAGAGAGAGGGAGGGAGACAATATTTGTA
Source organism: Sambucus nigra (assembly GCA_949130495.1). Taxonomy (NCBI): domain Eukaryota; kingdom Viridiplantae; phylum Streptophyta; class Magnoliopsida; order Dipsacales; family Adoxaceae; genus Sambucus; species Sambucus nigra. The sequence continues at coordinate 128,994,357 of OX422214.1, forward strand.
AAGGAGAGAGAGCGGGAGAACAAAAACCTTATAGGGGAATTAATTTTTTTAGGATATTTATATTTTAGTGAAGTGTTCTCAATTTTGGCACACTTTTAAACAGTGCCAAAATTTGGCACTGCTTAAAAGTGTGCCAGATTTTTAATAAACAGTGCCAAAATTTGGCACAGTTTTAAACTGTGCCATATTTTTAATATCAAGGTGTGCCAAATTGGTGTTTTTGGTGTAGTGTACTTTGACATGCTTAATATATCCTTTAAAGATTACAGAGGTTTTTTCTCTATTTTCCTTTATCACTTACCACCATAATATGATTGTTCATTTCATCATATTGTAACTTGATCGCAAGTCATAAACTTAAATTTGTGTATAGGTCATTAGCGGGCCAAGTTCAGTGTACAATTGAACTGATATGCCGAACCTCAATTGATTATGGTGACCTTTATAATGACGAGTTGTGTGAGGAGGATGGATTTATGTGAGCTCATAAAGATGTTTGACAAATGCAGTTGTCAAAGCACATGCCTACATACTTTGAAGGTACTAAATTAGCTTTTTTATGTTTTTCCTTATTATATTTTATCATCGATATTGTAAAATAAAGGGAACATATATAGATTTTTATACGAAGTGAGTTTTTCATTTCATTGATCTAAAAATACTAAAGGGGCATTACCCATATTTGTAGTACAAAATAAGGTAACCCAATAGACACCTTATTAAGTGTGGAACACCAGAGGTCTAGAATGCAAGTGGACAACCACTTAATAAATATTTTATAACAATCCCCCTTGGATGTACACTGTATCCACCATTCAATGATTGTTGCCTCGTTTAAATCTTATTAAGGAACAACCCAGCGGAAAAAAACCAAAGGGAGGGAAAAAGAGTACAACTTTTGTGATAATTGAATTGATGTTGGACACGCTTAGTGTTGCCTTGTTAAAACCTTTAATTGGAAAAGCCAATGGAAAAAAACTTAGTTAAAGGAAAAAGATACAACACGCGCATGTCCAAAACATCATGTTCTTATATTCTCCCCCTCATCAAATGCTCCCCCTGATTGGATACTCCTCATGATTATGATAGTTCTCTAATGATTGAGTCGATACATATCAGTCTCATACACAACCTCGAGAAATATATATTTGACATGGTGAATAGATTTGATTGGATGTTACTTCAATTTCATTTTCCTTCATAATCTCGACTTTTATAAGACTTGAATGAAGAGGAATGAACATGTTACTTTATTAGATGTATTTGACTTCAATAGCATAACTCTTTTAGAGTTTATTAGTTTCACAACCCTTCTTGAGTTCATGGATATAGAAAAATTGAAAGGTATTAATCGTATCTCCTTGATGTATCCTTTTTGAGAGTGGGTTACACAAGAACCATTGCCTTCATAAGTACTAATAGGGACATATGTTATTTGAGAAGAGTCATAAGTGTTTTGATAGTTCCTTATGAGGTTTCTAGAGATAACATGCATTTATATAACTAACTCGACATAAATAGTTAGATATAAAAATATTATATGATATAGTTGATATTAATCCAATGCAATGAAAGTCAATGGTAATTATTTCTTGCTAAGATACTGACTGTAATTATAATATCCAGTATCATGCATTGTGTTATATATATGCTAATGGCATACAAGTATGGTACTTCAAGACCATATACTATAATAACATACACATATGGTACTTCGTGTCACAACCCGCCTAATAAGATACCGGGCGATCACTCCAATATTAAATTAAAACAGGAGTTTCATATGGATCATTCTTAGCATCACTGTCGAAAATCCAATTAATTACTAATATCCTATTAGGTGGCCGTTAAAAAACTTTTATCTAACTACTCCTTTTAGCGCACAAATTAAAACATTCATAATTAAATGCGTAATGAACTGAAATAGAAAAGAAAAGAACTAAAATAACCGAACACTCGGTCCAAATAATACAACCATATCGAATGATGTACTGAAAGAATAAATAAATGCAATTGAGCCATTAGCTCGAGTGTTTATACAATAACTCCTATCTAGAGTACAAGTAAAGAAACGTCTACCGATAACCTGCAAGCATCCACAGCTGCTGCAGCAGACATCTGACTCGAAAGAGTTCCCATCCAGGCGTCCCTGTGTCTGGACACCTATATATATACAGTATAGAGAAAGAAAGGAGAGTAGACAAACGGGTCAGGGCCCGAATGTTTACAAAATATTTTGCAAGTGCATAAATGCTTTATTTTTAGAAAAATAGTTTTATCTCATATTTAAATTGGTATCGCACTCTCGTGAGATACCCCTCACCTCTCCCCTAACAGTGCACCCCTAGCGCATCCCTATAAACCTCCTAGTCAAGCTACCCTGCTAAACTAATCTAATACCCAACCACTATCTAACCTAGATAGTCAAACAGATGTACTAAGGGCTAAACTTCACTTTAATCTCGACGCTATGCCATGTTCGTGCGTGGGGTGTCTCGCGAAGCGAAATCCAAACAAGGAACCCCCCCGATACACTACTATGCAGCAAGGTCGATCTTTGAGATCCGCCAGTCCCTCAGTACAGAAAGATATATAATATATGTACCATAACATTTAATAATATAAGAGCACTAAGGATTAAACTTCTCCCCAGTCTCAACACTGTGCCATATTCGTGCGTGGGGTGTCTCGCAAAGCGAAATCCAAACAAGGAACCCCCCCAATACACTACTATGCGGCACGGTCGATCGTCGGGAATCATTAGACCCTCGGCACCCAGTTTATACATATACATACATCTACAATATACTTCCGGATAATATAAATATCTCCCGGACTGAGGATTTCTTGATATATAAAGTATTTATAAATACTTATCCTTTTCATTTCAAAAACTTCCATTTCCCTTCTCATATCCAGGAAATGTATTTAAAAACCAATTCATTATCATGAATTGCTTTAATAAATCATATACCTTTTCAAAAGTCAGTTTTATTATCATAAAATGCTTTTCCTTATCAAATATCCCATTTCCCTTTTTATACTCAGGAAATGTATTCAAAGACATTTTCATTATCATAAAAATGCTTTGATCATAACATATGCTTCCACATCCCTTCTTCCATCCGGGAAGTGTTACCGAAGCCAATTTAAATATAACCCATTTCCCTTCCTATATCCAGGAAATGTAATTAAAGCAAATCCATTATTATGAACTGCTTTAATAAACGCGTTCTAAGACCGCCCGTCCGGATTTCTCCACTGTGCGCGCCCCTAAATGGCTATCATCTTCCAGGGCCTCCAAGACAACCTGGGATCCTATATCGAAACAGGTCGGGAAGCGGCCATGAGCCTGCGTGGTAGCCAAGACCACACCCGGAATCTCCCTACCCCCGCAGAAAATATACAACCATAAGCGCTCCCATGGCCTAGGACTATATCCACCCTGCATCATTAGCCAGGGGGCTTCACCATACGAACGCAACTTCCCTTATGATAGCGATTTAGAGAGGTGTGTAATCCATATTTTATTAATTATGAAAACATTTATTTTTCCATTTTGAAAATATTCATTTATATATTTTCAAAATCATTTCCATCATCATATATATACCTAAAACACACAGTATATACATATCCTATATATTCTTCCTAGAATATATTTATACGGCCATAGTGGCCTATAGCATCTAGCGATGACCAAATATCCCAAAGATTCCCTCCAGGAATCGTAATCATGCATTCATAGTTGCATGATTCTAAATCCAAAGTATTCCTTACTTTGTTCAATACTAATTACCTCAATCATCTCTTAAAGGTTTATTTATCCTTAAAACCCTTATTTAGGAATCCCCATAAAAATCCTAAATGGTAATTCAACTCCCCATACTCTTAAAGGGAGAAAACTAGAAATTCTGGCCTAAGCGAATCGATTCGCCCCTTTAGCGAATCGATTCGGGTGGGCGAATCGATTCGGTTCCCAATCCGAATCGATTCAGAAAGTATTCTGCAAACAGGTCTGTAAATGGCGAATCGATTCGGTCTGTACCCAAATCGATTCGGCCCATTGCAGAAACCCAATTCCCCTTAGGCGAATCGATTCGGCCTGTACCCGAATCGATTCGGCCTGTTCGAGGGTCACAGTTTGGGCGATTTCTCAAACTCCAAAATACCCAAAAATCAATCCAAATTCATTTTCGTGGTTTCTAATCTACACCAAAAATCATCCCAAACATCTACACAATAGTTTCTAGCCTTTATTTTTCCAATTTCCGATTTGATTTCCGAGTTGGTACTTTCAACCCGGAGCTGTCATCTTGTAAAAATCATATAAAATCGTAGAAAAATCAGAAAAATACGCGGTTGGCACCCACACGACCGTATCGAAAAGATATACAACTTTCGTGTTTTGACCGAAAGCTAAATCAATTCTTTTCCTAGTAAAAAATGACCCTAAATGCTGCGGGTTACTATTCATCACCTTCTTCGAGAAGGTTTCAGCCATTAAAGCTTCTCCCAAGCTTTTGACGCGTCACCCAACGTCCTACAACCTCAACCAACTACAAATACACCTATATTAAGGGTTCTAAACATCCTAGAACCCGGAATCACCAATAAATTTCAATTAAAACCTAAGTTTCTCCAATTTACCATTTTTAGGGGTTTATTCGTTTTAACTCCCAAAAACCCGTTTTATCCACGAATACCCAACCCAAAATCATTAGGGTTTGTTATACCAACAATGATATGAGATATTTATGCATAAAAACAAATAAAGCAAGTAAACACTTGCCTCGTGGATAAAATCCGACGACCTCGAGCCGAATCCCGCGGAGGCTGGCCGGAATCTCCCCCTTTTTTCCTCTTTTCTTCCTCCTCTCTCTCTTTTCTCTCTTTCTCTTCTTTTCTTTCTCTTTTTCTCCCTCTCTTCCTCTTTATATATAGAGAAAAGGGTTTTAACCCTTTAAAACCCAAAAACGACTCGTTTACCCAATTACGAGTTACTTTTACCTCTAAAATTACCCGAAACTCATTTTCGACAATCGGACACTCTTTTCCGACTATCTCGGCCATTCCGAGAATTATGGCTCAGTCGAAATTCCCATCCGAGGTACTTGACCGCAAATCACTATTCCAACCCAAAATAATTAAATGCGGTGTTCTACTCAAAATCTCACTTCTTTTGTCGCTATACTCCGTGGCGACATATAAATAAAATATCTCGACCTATATGGTCCCAAAATAATTTATAACACCCTTCGAAAATCATTAAATCCTCGAAAATCCCAGAAATCACTATTTCGAGAAATTCTCCAAATTCCAAATTATACTTAATTATGGGATTTAATCGTCTCCAAAAGGGCGGGTTATTACATACTCCCCCCCTTACAACAGAATTTCGTCCTCGAAATTCAGATGTAACTTGCACCCTCTAACTAGGATTACTACAAATCCTAAAACCTCAAGGAAAAAGATACTAACCTAATGGTTCCTAACCATACACTATGCGGCTACCGCAATCATAAAGTGACTCTAATACGTCACTTAATACCCATCCTCTAAAATGCCTCTTGGCATGGATTTCAATCTCGTGTACTACTCTTATCTTAACTAGGCGGTATATCAAACCACCTTACCAAGGTGCCCATACACCTTTCTAACTTGTGCATATCAGCACATACATTACGAACGTCTGACACGCATCACTCTCTCCCAATAAGGATCTCCTTTCCTCGGTGTAATACTCATCTATGGGTCCTCCGAACCCGCGCATTTCAATATTCCTAACCTCGGCGCTGCTAATACTAGTGAACCTATATCCTAAAAATGCTACGATCTATGCGTTACCCTACCGATTCGAAACTAATATAGTCCTAAGTATGTACCTAGTGCCCAAGGCCTCTCCCAACTCCCGACAAGTGCTTGGTTTCATGCGTGGGACGTCTCGCCAAGGCGAAATCCAAACAAGGAACCCTCCCGTTACACTACTCCCTCGCGTAGTCGGTCATCGGGATATAACGACCCAAGGCACAGAAGCGGGACGTCCTAAATCCTACTAGGCTAGCCTATGAACGCATTCTTACTATCTTATCCTTCCGCCCATACAGAAGGAAACCTAACTAATCAAGTGCCCACTTTCTGTGGAAAGTGTCATGAACATAATACCCAAAATGTAGCTCCTCAAAACTTGCCTTTTCATTAAGGCCTGACTATTGTCCTCAAATCAATTCTCTAAGTCCAACCTCACCCACCCATTTGTGGCGAAGGGACCACTTTAGTGCTTCTCCATAACACAATATTTCCATAAGTAAATTAACATTATGTGGTTCATAGCCTATAGTGGTTCATCCACACTATAAGACCTTTCCACAAGATCAACATCCTTGCATCCCATAACAGCTCCCCACTCCCGACGCCGTTAAGAGTCATGTGTGGAGTGTCTCACAAAGCGAAATCCAAACAAGGAACCCCTCCACACATTAACCCTTGACTTCGTTGGTTGTGGAGTTCAGTCATTTCAACATGCAATCGGGATAACCCTATCCCCTAATCCAACAAAAGGTGATCTGAACTTCTATCTCTAACTAAGAGTCATACCACCCTGCGCTCGCACTCGTTCCTAAGTCCTTGCGCAAACTAATACTGAGCTAAATCTTATCGCTCAACAACGATTCTGTGGGCCTCAAATTATATCTATAAGGTTGCCACATATACCACCCAAAATAAGGAAGCCTCTGCTCATCGAGGTTCCATAAATCCATAATAGCAAAGGTGTACTCAACCTGTATCAAGGTGAGACACAAGAATAACAACTTGTTCCCTCCAAGAACTGCGAACACGATAGACTTGCCATTGTTAGCCTTCTATCGCTCCGTTACACCATATACCGTATACGTATATATACAAAATATAAGCACCCGCCTCTATGGAGAATGAAGGGAAATAAAATTCCGCTATTGCGGAAAACACATAGTCATACATTAAAATGTTATCGAGACCGCCACAACTCAAAATACACACACGAGTCTAGGGCTAACTAATACCGCGACTATATCTAGTCACGCCAAATACTCACACCATATACCTCTGCTGAACCTTAGGCGAATAATTCCCAAAGCTGCATTCTTCTCATCCTGCTGATTCATGGGGACTCACGGTTAGAACTATCCGTAAGATCCCTTTGGAATCCTTATCTCCACGGGGTAATCCAACTTTAGTACCACACTCTATTACGGCGGCACTATGGTACTCGTAACTACTATGCTTTAGTAGTCATTGACATAATTCTTAACAATTACCATAGAGAGAGTGACCTCTACTAAGGTACTCATCCCAACCTTCTGCCAGCTGCACCAGCTAAGCCTCACCTCATGCTGCCATCCAAGCTCCGCACACTATTCTCAAACGAGCGCGCAAAAGATTTCTATAATCTCATAATATGGCAGGAGAACGAAATCTCACAAGAGATATCAACAATCCTAATCCTCGGGCTCTATACAAATCGAGAGCAATGCTGAAAGCGTAGTACGTCCGCACAGATTCCTAAAGACACTAGAACCTGATGCTCTGATACCATCTGTAACAACCCGCCTAATAAGATACCGGGCGATCACTCCAATATTAAATTAAAACAGGAGTTTCATATGGATCATTCTTAGCATCACTGTCGAAAATCCAATTAATTACTAATATCCTATTAGGTGGCCGTTAAAAAACTTTTATCTAACTACTCCTTTTAGCGCACAAATTAAAACATTCATAATTAAATGCGTAATGAACTGAAATAGAAAAGAAAAGAACTAAAATAACCGAACACTCGGTCCAAATAATACAACCATATCGAATGATGTACTGAAAGAATAAATAAATGCAATTGAGCCATTAGCTCGAGTGTTTATACAATAACTCCTATCTAGAGTACAAGGAAAGAAACGTCTACCGATAACCTGCAAGAATCCACAGCTGCTGCAGCAGACGTCTGACTCGAAAGAGTTCCCATCCAGGCGTCCCTGTGTCTGGACACCTATATATATACAGTATAGAGAAAGAAAGGAGAGTAGACAAACGGGTCAGGTCCCGAATGTTTAGAAAATATTTTGCAAGTGCATAAATGCTTTATTTTTAGAAAAATAGTTTTATCTCATATTTAAATTGGTATCGCACTCTCGTGAGATACCCCTCACCTCTCCCCTAACAGTGCACCCCTAGCGCATCCCTATAAACCTCCTAGTCAAGCTACCCTGCTAAACTAATCTAATACCCAACCACTATCTAACCTAGATAGTCAAACAGATGTACTAAGGGCTAAACTTCACTTTAATCTCGACGCTATGCCATGTTCGTGCGTGGGGTGTCTCGCGAAGCGAAATCCAAACAAGGAACCCCCCCGATACACTACTATGCAGCAAGGTCGATCTTTGAGATCCGCCAGTCCCTCAGTACAGAAAGATATATAATATATATACCATAACATTTAATAATATAAGAGCACTAAGGATTAAACTTCTCCCCAGTCTCAACACTGTGCCATATTCGTACGTGGGGTGTCTCGCAAAGCGAAATCCAAACAAGGAACCCCCCCGATAAACTACTATGCGGCACGGTCGATCGTCGGGATTCATTAGACCCTCGGCACCCAGTTTATACATATACATACATCTACAATATACTTCCGGATAATATAAATATCTCCCGGACTGAGGATTTCTTGATATATAAAGTATTTATAAATACTTATCCTTTTCATTTCAAAAACTTCCATTTCCCTTCTCATATCCAGGAAATGTATTTAAAAACCAATTCATTATCATGAATTGCTTTAATAAATCATATACCTTTTCAAAAGCCAGTTTTATTATCATAAAATGCTTTTCCTTATCAAATATCCCATTTCCCTTTTTATACTCAGGAAATGTATTCAAAGACATTTTCATTATCATAAAAATGCTTTGATCATAACATATGCTTCCACATCCCTTCTTCCATCCGGGAAGTGTTACCGAAGCCAATTTAAATATAACCCATTTTCCTTCCTATATCCAGGAAATGTAATTAAAGCAAATCCATTATTATGAACTGCTTTAATAAACGCATTCTAAGACCGCCCGTCCGGATTTCTCCACTGTGCGCGCCCCTAAATGGCTATCATCTTCCAGGGCCTCCAAGACAACCTAGGATCCTATATCGAAACACGTCGGGAAGCGGCCATGAGCCTGCGTGGTAGCCAAGACCACACCCGGAATCTCCCTACCCCCGCAGAAATTATACAACCATAAGCGCTTCCATGGCCTAGGACTATATCCACCCTGCATCATTAGCCAGGGGGCTTCACCATACGAACGCAACTTCCCTTATGATAGCGATTTAGAGAGGTGTGTAATCCATATTTTATTAATTATGAAAACATTTATTTTTCCATTTTGAAAATATTCATTTATATATTTTCAAAATCATTTCCATCATCATATATATACCTAAAACACACAGTATATACATATCCTATATATTCTTCCTAGAATATATTTATACGGCCATAGTGGCCTATAGCATCTAGCGATGACCAAATATCCCAAAGATTCCCTCCAGGAATCGTAATCATGCATTCATAGTTGCATGATTCTAAATCCAAAGTATTCCTTACTTTGTTCAATACTAATTACCTCAATCATCTCTTAAAGGTTTATTTATCCTTAAAACCCTTATTTAGGAATCCCCATAAAAATCCTAAATGGTAATTCAACTCCCCATACTCTTAAAGGGAGAAAACTAGAAATTCTGGCCTAAGCGAATCGATTCGCCCCTTTAGCGAATCGATTCGGGTGGGCGAATCGATTCGGTTCCCAATCCGAATCGATTCGGAAAGTATTCTGCAAACAGGTCTGTAAATGGCGAATCGATTCGGTCTGTACCCGAATCGATTCGGCCCATTGCAGAAACCCAATTCCCCTTAGGCGAATCGATTCGGCCTGTACCCGAATCGATTCGGCCTGTTCGAGGGTCACAGTTTGGGCGATTTCTCAAACTCCAAAATACCCAAAAATCAATCCAAATTCATTTTCATGGTTTCTACTCTACACCAAAAATCATCCCAAACATCTACACAATAGTTTCTAGCCTTTATTTTTCCAATTTCCGATTTGATTTCCGAGTTGGTACTTTCAACCCGGAGCTGTCATCTTGTAAAAATCATATAAAATCGTAGAAAAATCAGAAAAATATGCGGTCGGCGCCGACGCGACCGTATCGAAAAGATCTACAACTTTCGTGTTTTGACCGAAAGCTAAATCAATTATTTTCCTAGTCAAAAATGACCCTAAAGGCTGCGGGTTACTATTCATCACCTTCTTCGAGAAGGTTTCAGCCATTAAAGCTTCTCCCAAGCTTTTGACGCGTCACCCAACGTCCTACAACCTCAACCAACTACAAATACACCTATATTAAGGGTTCTAAACATCCTAGAACCCGGAATCACCAATAAATTTCAATTAAAACCTAAGTTTCTCCAATTTACCATTTTTAGGGGTTTATTCGTTTTAACTCCCAAAAACCCGTTTTATCCACGAATACCCAACCCAAAATCATTAGGGTTTATTATACCAACAATGATATGTGATATTTATGCATAAAAACAAATAAAGCAAGTAAACACTTGCCTCGTGGATAAAATCCGACGACCTCGAGCCGAATCCCGCGGAGGCTGGCCGGAATCTCCCCCTTTTTTCCTCTTTTCTTCCTCCTCTCTCTCTTCTCTCTCTTTCTCTTATTTTCTTTCTCTTTTTCTCCCTCTCTTCCTCTTTATATATAGAGAAAAGGGTTTTAACCCTTTAAAACCCAAAAACGACTCGTTTACCCAATTACGAGTTACTTTTACCTCTAAAATTACCCGAAACTCATTTTCGACAATCGGACACTCTTTTCCGACTATCTCGGCCATTCCGAGAATTATGGCGCAGTCAAAATTCCCATCCGAGTTACTTGACCGCAAATCATTATTCCAACCCAAAATAATTAAATGCGGTGTTCTACTCAAAATCTCACTTCTTTTGTCGTTATACTCCGTGGCGACATATAAATAAAATATCTCGACCTATATGGTCCCAAAATAATTTATAACACCCTTCGAAAATCATTAAATCCTCGAAAATCCCAGAAATCACTATTTCGAGAAATTCTCCAAATTCCAAATTATACTTAATTATGGGATTTAATCGTCTCCAAAAGGGCGGGTTATTACACTTCGGGGCCAAATTATTTTTGTCATCCTCTTTAAGATGACATGGATAATTTAATATCCAAATACTGAGGGCCATGGGTATACTAAAAGTGTATGATTAATATATGCTAAAGCATTGTCGGACTTTTCAATCCATTTAACTAATAGATATGAGTTTAATATAAAATGTGCTCGATATGCAGGACGAGACAAAAACTAGTTACCCCAAAGTCATTCATTTTGAATTCCATATTTGCAAATTTTGCATTTTAGTTGAGCTCTTCAGGAGCACATCCATTTAAGGATATTCTTTTATTTCAGTTGAGATTTTCAGGAGCACATCCATTAATGATATTTTACAATGGCATATTTGCATATATGATTATTTTCATACCATTTCGTAGACAAATATTTACTAAAACGATTGCACATATATCCATTTGGATTGCCTGTTGTACAATAAACGTCCTAGTGCATTTGAGTACGTACTCATTTTCTTTTCTTCAAGCAAAGAAAATCCTTCTAATATATATTCTTTGTCTAAGTCCGTTATAAATAAGAAGTTATAATATTCACGAGTCTCATATAATATGTTTTAAAAAAGCTACTAAGCTAGTCTGATATCTAAAAATTATTTACAGCCTTAACGAGATGGTAGGTACGTATAATTAACCTCCGATTTCTGTAAGAAACCTTATGCCACGTGTCGTTCACTTTTTAGCGAGATTATCACTTCGCTTTCTTATTAACACCCATCCATAACCTTGAGGGTTAACATCTTAATGAGGTTTCACTACAGGTCAAAATACACCACGTATATTAAGAGACTCGAATTATACCATCATGGCATTTTCACATTTGGGCTAGTATATTATTTGTCTATATTCATTAATAGTATGTGAATTTGCAGTGTTATTTCCCTTTGATTTGTGTATAGCTACAAGATATATAATTATATCATTGACGGTCGTCTTTGTTGATCCAACTTTTCTCTTATATATCTATAAGACATAGATATCTCATTTAATACTAGGAACCTTTGCCAACTTCAGACGCTTTATAGTCACTTCTGGAACTTGTGTCTTTTCATAGATAATAACTTCTTCTGGGGTTTTAGAGAAAGTGGATTTTTTGTTCATAACCTCTTCTGCGGCGTTATGTATAACGTTTTCTAGGCATGATTTTATTTGACCTCCACTTCTTGAGGAATCAAGTAGTTATGACCAATAGGTTTGCCACGCTTCTGCTATGCAATAAATTTATTTACTGTTGAATTTATTTTATCCTTCTGGGACAATGATTTTGGCAAATACATTTGCAACAAATCCACATGACATTTGATGTTGCAATATATTTTTTACTTCGTTTTCACATTGAGTGATACAAAGGATTGTATGAGATAAAGTGAATGTATTCCATGATAATTCTCGTCATTCTTCAGGAACGAACTGTTCTTTAAAAATAATTTGTACTTTTTGTATGTTGTATCCTCCCACTAACGACGAGAATAGTGTCTCATCAAAATAAAATTGCATATATACTATAAACATTGTATTTATCACTGGTTTAATAAAGGGTGAATCATAAGCGAGAATAGTGTCTCATCAAAATAAAATTGCATATATACTATAAACATTGTATTTATCACTGGTTTAATAAAGGGTGAATCATAAGCTTCATATATACCCTTGTGATGAATATCATTTGCGTTCACAATGTCTTATGAAAAATAATTAAGGTGACCAAAATGGTCATTACATAATAGTAAATAATTGAACCATGGAGTTGCAGGCTCATGTCGAGACACAAGTTTACAATGTTAAATTTTGTATAGTATAACCCCTTAAATAATGTAATGATTGTGTGCCAGTGTAAGATTTTAGCTTCTAACATTAGAAGGAATGCAAAATTACTTCTCATTATTTATTTCAATATAACACCCATGTATACTAATGCCTATAAAACAAATAAATTTACTTTAGGAATATCTTTTATATAACTCATCGCATATGTGTGGGAGGATACCAAATAAAAACATCACGCGTGCTCTTCTGGAGCTTTAGGTTCAACTATGGTTGAAACATTTACTATATTACACACCAAGTTAGCAAAAACTTCTTATTATAGATAAAAAAAACTTTTCCAATTGAAGTTTAAAACTTTGGGTTGATATCTAATGAATCAAAAGTTCATAATCTTATGATATGTGAGAGACTTCAGGATCGAAATTAAGAAACTTTAGGTTTCTAATACAAAACTAGGGCTATTAAATTAATTGTGACAAATATTTTTTTTTAAATTAATGAGAACTTAAGGTTCTCTCTTTAATGTCACATGTGTATGAATCGCGGTGTTCATATAAATTATAAAAGTAAAATCTAGGGCTTCAGGTCCTACATTAGGATAACTCACGAAGTGCATGTTACGAATTATGTATAAGACTTCAAGTTTTTATCATTCTTATGTGAGAACATTTGGTTCTACAAAAATAGTTGAACCTTAAGTTCAATATTAGAAATGTCAAAGGACAATAAATTCTCTACCTTTTTTTATTAAAACTTAATATTAGAGACACTTTTAAACAATTGTTGAATATTTTTATTAACTCCGACCAATAATAATCCAACTTCCTTATTAGAAAAACTGAGGGTCTTAATTTTTCAAATTCTCAAGGCTATGTGAAACGAGTTAATATTGAATACCATTAAAAGTACTTTAATACTCAAATGAAGCGAAACACCAAGAGACAAATGTTTAATGGTGAAACCATTAATATGATAGTTAAAGTGACACTTAACCATTAAATGAGTATTTAAAAAGGCATTTCATTTAATAAAGAAAATGAAAAGGCAACAACTTGAAAAGATATGTTTAAATATACAATTTATTTTGAAACTAATCCCAATAAAAATAATATATTTTGCACTTCAGGTCCAAATTATAAATAATTATTTGAAAACTTTCAAAATTCATACCCTATGAATAATCCAAAATTCAAGTTTTAATTTATGGTATATTTTAGTTGGATCTTCAAGTGCAAACAATCAGAAATAACAAGAGAGTTTCCGACTTCATATTTTATATCACAATTCAAAAAAATATTTTGTGAACGTCTAGTCACAATATTGAATATGAATCTTCATATCACAAATCAATGATAATAGGAGTAATCTTTGTCTATACCCTTTCAAAATGATAATTAAAACTTCACGTTTTATTGTGATATATTTTTTTTTGACAATTTAGGTTCAAATAATTTAGAAACTTCACGTTCCAAATTATGAATAGGGACAAAATTCAATTTCTATATCTGGATAATGATTAAATATTGAGGGAGTTTAATGTAATAACCCTCGCTTATGAGAACGTATTTTATATTAATTACTAAGTATGGTGATTAGATATAAATGTTGGATTATGAATTGAGTACTAATTGCATGAAGAAAGTTAATATTCACTATGAGTTTGCACATGCATCATAACTATGGGTGAATATTGCCATGTTATGTTTTATTATATCATATGAATTTAAAATGATATTTGGCTTAATAAAGAGACCGGAACTTAAATTGAATTATAAAATGTCCAAATAATAATCTGGAGGTTGTAGTTGAATCCGGAACATTCGAGATAGTCAAATAATGTACCATATTGTATTTTGAGGTTTTGGGCATTTCTGACTGCTTATGCCTTAAATATGCATTTGCGTATTATTTTATCGCACTATTGGTTAATTAAGTGGGACTTTTGTCTTAGGCCACGACTTAGTCTTACTAAGTCTTCTAATTTCCCTCATTTATATTTTCTAAGCCTAGAGAGAACTAGAGAGAGGAAGAGAAAGGGTAGAAAGAAAGAAGAGAGATTGAAGATTTGAGAGGGATTCTTGCTCCTACACCAAAAAATCTGCAATTTCTGAATCAAGGCAAGTTTCTACTTGCTATTTGTGGTTTAAGATAAGTGATTTGTTATGATAATGATGTATTGTTTATGGTTTAGCTATTTTAGGGTTTTCTTTATGATATTGTGGGTTTTGACCCATTCAAAGATGATTGGGTTGATTGATGAGGTTTGAAATGGTCATTAGTAGAGTTGATGATCTATTGGTATTGATAAATGAGTTTAGTTTGAGAAGATTTGAGTTGGGGTAGAGATTGGAGTCCAAGACACCATGGCCAAAACTTGGCAAAATCGCAGGCCTGAATCGATTCGGCCCTCTGGGCGAATCGATTCGGTTAGGTCCAGTGCTCAGGTCTAAGTGAATTGAACCGATTCGGCTTGGTCCGAATCGATTCGGCATTTATGCAGAAACTCAACTTTCCTGACCGAATCGATTCGGTCCTCTTGGCGAATCGATTCGGCAGTTATGCAGAATCCCATACCTTCTGGCAGAATCGATTCGGCTAGGACCCGAATCGATTCGGAAAGCCTGCACTTTTTCAAATTTTTCTTTTTCAATTTTAAACCCTTTTCTTTAGGATTAGTGAGTAGGGGCCTTCTTGAATGAAGTAAACATAGGGTTTTAGAGTATTAGTTGAGTTGGGTCGACTCCCTAGACTCGAAAGGGTTCATCTAGGGTTCTTTTAAGGGATAATTTAAAGTAATGTTCAGGCATTACTTTCTCGTATCGTTGTATATGAAGCCAGGAAATCTCATAGTCAATTTTAGAGACTTTAGGAGTCAATTTGCACTAGATCTTGATTGATGGTTTGGGATAAAGTCCAAAAAGGGACATTTGGGAGAAATAACTTGGGAGTTAAATATTCTTCGAGGTTATTAGGATGATGTGAATTTTATAATCATAATGCATTTGGTAAGATGTAACATGAATAACGTAAATGATAATTTACAAAATCATGTAATGGGAATAAATAAAATGGATGTTACACACCTCTCTAAATACCATCTTAAGGGAAGTCCGTGCGTGAGGTGAAGCCCCCTGCCTAGTGAATGCAGGGTGGATATAGTCCTAGGCCATATGAGCGCTTGTTTTATATTTTTCTGCGATGGGTAGGAGATTCTGGGTGTGGTCTTGACTACCCTGCAGGCATATGGCCGCTTCCCGACGTTTGCGATAGGATCCTAGGTTGTCTTATGTTAGGCCTTGGAAGATGATGGTTATTTAGGGACGCGCACAGTGTGGAAACCCGGACGGGCGGTCTTAGAATCGTTATATTTATATTTATAACTATTCTATTATCGAGTTGGACTCGATGGAACATAAATGCCATAAAGAGAAAATGATATGCCACAAAGAGCATACTATTGAGATAAGTGCCATAAAGAGCACATGGTAATAAATGCATTCCTGATAAGGAATTTAAAGAAGATGGAATTGAAAATGATGTAAGATGAAAAAGGCTTATAAGTACTTTTAATTCTTGTATAATTGGATTTCATTTTGAATAATCATTTATCTTTCTTAGTTCTTTATATGATGTTACCATGCTAGAATATCATCCATGCTTACCTGTACATTATTGTCATGCATGTCATTTATCTAGTGATCATATCAAACCGGCCTCTAACCGGTTCTTCTTTCTTGTTGTATATGTACATACTATCCGTTCAGGTGTTCCGCCGCAAGGTCGCCCGTAATGACCTTCCCATCCCTATGTCTTTCGAGGAGCCGTGACATTTTGCGGGTATCACGGGATATTTTGTGTAGACGCCTCCATTATTGCTCTCTAGTTATGATCGGACTGTATTCGGGCGTGTTGCCCAAACTGTTGTAATTTGTGTAATGGATGTATTATGTAACACCTGAGACCTATTGTGTACTGTATAAATTTTATTGACCGATGCTTCATTCGTTCATTTCCTTATTATTGTTTATGTATATATGCTTGTGGGAGTTTCCACCCCTCTTTTCTATTATGGGTTGTTGAAAATGTTTTCTTTAAATTTCAAAACTAAAATTTTTGATAACCCGTTTTCTGGAATACGGTGTGGTTATTCCGTATACTTTTTATGTTTACTGTGATACTGAGAATGATATCTATCCATGTTTCATGTTTCATCGGGGTATAGGGCTGGCCACCCTTTATTTCGGATAGTGGGTTGTCACATTTAAATGCCCGCCCAATTATAGTCGAACTTCAAGTTTGATAAGGGGTAAAAAAATTTGGAACCTTAGGTCCAAACTACAAATAATCATATTGAATCATTCAGTATCCTCATATTTATTATATAAATAATCAATGATTCATGTTTGATTACAAAATTATTGCGGCTTCGGGTATCTATAATTATTATGGGAATTTTAATACCACTTGCCCTGTTATAGAAATAGTCAAAACTTTTGGTTTGCTTTTAGGGAATATTTCATTGTCAAGTCCAATAATTAAATAATAATTAAGAACTTCAGTTCCCAATTCTAAAATAATTTGAAAACTTCTGGTCCCAAATAAGAAAATTTACATGGAATCTTCTGGTCTCAAATGAAAATTTTACATGGAAACTTCAAGTCCCAAAATTAATAACTATTTGGGAACTTCATGTCCCAAAATGTAGATAGATATTAGAAACTTCAAGTTCCTAGAAATATCAATTGGGAATTTCAGACCCCAAATTTTAAATAGTACTGGAAATTTCAAGTCCCAAATATAAATGATAATTAGGAATTTCGAGTCCTAATAAAAGATATGAAATTTTTGGTTCCATAATTTAAATAGTTAGGGAACTTCACATCATAAATTTAAAGGTAAAACTTAAATTTCAAGCTTCAATTATTATTGGAAACGTCTTTAGTTTTTTTCGTATACAAAAATTTAGGCATGATGTAGTAATTTTTCACAATTAAATATTCAAAATGTGAATATCTAAAAACTTTATAAAGGATCAATATAAAAATAATTAAAAGTATAAGCACATGTAATTACCTTTGAGTATTGAAATGTACTCATTGGTGTTCACATAGAATGACATCTTACTTCTTCATACCTATAATGGGTTATCACTGAATTAGCCACATGAACATTCAAGTCATGTTGTATAAATGTTGTATTTTCCTTAAACAACAAATTTGGGAGCACTCGTGCTAATAACGTGTTGTAAAATAAAGGGGAGTTTTTTATTTTATTGATCTACAATTACGAAAGGGACATGACCCAAATTTATAATAGAAAAGAAGACAATCCAACAGATACCTTAATAATTGTGAAATAATATGGGCCGGTTTGGTTCTGTATTCAGAAAAATCGATTTAAATGTTGTTTTTTAATATAGTTTTAAAATTCAGTTTTTTGTGTCTATAATTATTGGTGTGTGTTTGATAAACTTGTTTTTAATTACAATTTTTTTAAAAAATTGACAAACATGTATATATACATATGTGTGTGTGTGTGTGTGTGTGTGTGTGTGCATACATGACACATGAATGTACACGTATATACAGACATACATTTATCATAAATTATACACATGTACATTTAATATAATGTATTTTTATGTATATTTAATGAGGTATATTGGTGAGTTTAACTATAACTATATATATTAAGGTATTATGTATTATAAAATTACACACATATTAATGTATTATGTATGTATATTATTTATTAAGATATAGATTTATTAAAATATTAAGAATAAATAATTTTGAGTTGAAAAATAAAAAACAGAAGTTATTAAGTACATTTTTACCGTTTTCTGAAAAACTTGATTATGACACCGAAATATTATAATTTAGTATTTAAAAACAAGTTTTCAAATGCAAATTTTTATCAGAATTGTATTAGAAACCAGAATTATAGTTGCAAACCAAACAGACACTATAAGTCTAAAATACAAGTGGACATCCATTTTTTTTGGTGAAATGTGAGTTAGTTAGTAGAGGCAAGCCTAACGTTAATGGCGAATATAAATTAATGGTTGTGATTTATATTATGGTTGTGATTTATAAATTAACTAGGCGTAAATCCGCGCGATGCGCGGACTAGACGACTGCGCAACAACCTTTTTCGTATCCCTTTGGCAATAAAAGAGATCTTAGCCCGCAAACATTTTGAATGGAAAACATTTTGAATGATCATGAGATTGGTTAAAGTTGGGAAACAATTGAATTTATCAAACTATTTTGGTTTGATGCCACTGAAACTCAACCCTCCCTCACTTCAACAAACACTTATTTACAGATTCTCAATTTTGGGGACTCGTGTTTTGATATGTCTGTAATCACTGTCAAAACATCATTGACAATGACCTCGGTCTTGTTACCATTTTACTAATACCAAAACACCATTCCCATATTAAGCTAGTAATGAAACAAAGTTCTATACGTAACAATGGTAGCGGAACCCCATTGTAAATGGGGTGGGCAAATGCCCTTTGCGATTTGAAAAAAAAACAGCGCTTTTATATTAAGGGTGTGGTTGATTGTCGTGAAATTTATTTTCCATTGAGATTATCTGCTATGAAACACAGCCAAACCTATAAAAGTATAGAACCTTTAGAATTTTTTTTCATGGAAAACGTGTGCTATCAAATTCACATTGAAGATTGATTAAATTCAAGAATTAGGTTCTTGATGTGGTCCTTCCCTCCATATACTGGTTTGATTTTGCAATTATAGTATAGTGTTCAGGTATCGACTACCAAACTTTGATCAATGGTAATCCTTACAAACTTTCTGAAAATATAAAAATGAAAAGTGCCTTCCTTCAAGGAAAACCAAAACAAATCATATACATGTTATTGTTTTTTTTTTCTCATGGAAAACCCAAATACGGTTCTTACTATAGAGTGTCCTTTAATGCTACATATTCTTACCAATGTGTCTCATAATGTTAGAATAAAAATTGATGGGTACCCAAAAAAAAGTGGTTGCCATAATAACAATAGATTCCAATGTAGTCGTTCTTTGATTAGAAACATAGAAACAAAATAGGTGAAACATAAGAGCTACAAAAACCAAAATTGATTCCTATTCTTCATGTGAAGGCAAAAGCCAATAACCTTTGTATCATTTTCTTGCATTCTGGACAACATACACCCCTTCCATAAATCTCGAGTGCGTTAAGTCCCACAATTTATCTCCATCAGTTGGTAATGATTACCACCATGGTGTTCTCAGACCAAGCCTCGGGGCTTAGCACGTGATCTAAGGCAGCAACAGGCTTTGGCGTTAACGCGTCACATTCGAGAAAAACACAACTTTATCATGTCGAAATGAAGAGGCCACAACAAAACATATATATGAAATAGAAGGCCGAATATAAACCTTATACTGATCGTAGATTAGATTTAGTCGCATTATCAATGAGCAATTCCAACATCACAATAAATCCGTCTCCATCTGATATAGCTAAGTTGTTCTACACATGCATAAACGAAAAGAACCTGAAGAAACTACGAAAGCTCATCTCCAATGATTGCTTCTTCAAAGAATTCTCCTTTTGTAAACCATTCCAGGGGAGAGAGGTCAAGTTCATTCCTACTTAAGGAATCAAAGACATGTATTTTTTTTTAGATTATGTAATTTTAGGACTTAAAATAATATTGATTAGGGCTAATTATATTTAGGTTCATTTGTCGGGTCAACATTCTTATAAGTCCCATTGACTTTTCAACATTCTTATAGGTCCTATTCCAACTTTTTAGGGATTTTTTTCACAATTTTACTCTTTTATAACTAATCATCCGTAACTTCCCTTAAGAAGTTACATAAGTGGTTGGATTTCTTTTTTTAATCTTTAAATGATCATAACTTTTGATTCACAAATCCGTTTTTCACAAAATTACTATTTTTGAAATATGCTCGACGAGATCTATCAAACAAGATCCATGAAGGAAATTCCAAAGAAAAAAATTTACACAAACAGTAAACTTTACTGTATGCACTAGAATATGTAATAATTTTATATGTGTGACATTTTCACAAACAGACAATAACATTTAATTTGGAAATACTACACAGTATATATATATATATATATATATATATATGGGGATCCAAACCCTCTTTTTTTTAAAATACCTTATATTTAAAGGTTCACGCTAACGGCATCCAATTCTTACCACCATTGTTGGAGCTTCAACGACTTTCATCAGAACTCCGATTTGGGGTGGGTAAGGGTGGCATGTGTTGCCGCTGGCGCGGACCTTTAAAAATAAGAGACTTTTGAATAAATGGGTTTTGGATCGACCGGAGTGTAATGGGGTACCGCTGGCGCGGACCGTTGAAAATAAGATTGGATAAATGAGATTTGGATCGTATTGAGCGCCGGTTTGGGGTAAGTAGGGGTAGCATTAGGTGCCGGTTGTGCAGAGCTTTAAAATAGGAGCATATTGGATATATATATATATATATATATATATATATATATATATATATATATATATATATATATATATATATATATATATATATATATATATATATATATATATAATGTGATAACACAGTAAATGCTGTCGTTTGTAAAAATGTCATAGATATTAAACTTTATTGTATACACCAGAAAATGAAATAGTTTTATATATGTGATATTTTCACAAACAATAACACTTACTGTGTTAATATATTTATGAACAAGTTTTATATACATAACATATTCACAAACAGTAACATTTACGGAGTTAATATTACACAATATATATATAGTATTTTCACAAATAGTAAAATTTATGAGTTAATATTACACAATATATATATATATAAACACACACACACGGTAGATCTAAACCTCATTTTTTTTCAAAATTACCATGTTTTTAAATGTTTACGCTAGCGACATTCAATCCCCACCACTACCCACCCCATTATTGGAGCTTCAACGATTTTCATCAGAGCTATGATTTGGGTGTGTAGTAGTGACATAGGGTGCCGCTAGCGCGGACTTTTCAAATTAAGAGAATATTAGATAAATGGGGTTTGGATCCACCGGAGCTCCGATTTGGGGTGAGTAGGGGAGACATTGGGTTAGGTTTATATTTATAACATTTTCACAAATACTAACATTTACTGTGTCCATATAACACAGTATATATATATATCCAAACCTCTTTTTTCTGATATTATCTTGTTTTTAACGGTTTGCGCCAGCGGCATCCAATCCCCACCACCACCCACCCCCTTTGTCGGAGCTCCAACAACCTTCATCAGAGCTCTGATTTGAGGTGGCATGGGATGTCGATGTAACATTTTCACAAACAGTAACGTTTATTATTTGTGAAAATATTACATATGTAAACCTAACCCAGTGCTACCCATACTCATCTCAAACTAGAGCTCCGGTGGATCCAAACCCCATTTATCCAATATTATCTTATTTCCTAAGGTCCGCGTCAGCGACACTCCATGTCACCCCAAATCAGAACTCTGATGAAGGTTGTTGGAGCTCAGACAATTAGGGTTGGTAGTGGTCGGAATTAGATACCGCTAGCGCCGACCGTTAAAAATAAGACAATATCAGAAAAAAGAAGTTTGGATCCACCGTATTATATATATATATATATATATATATATACTGTGTTATAACACAGTAAATGTTATCGTTTGTGAAAATGTTATAGATACAAACCTAAGCCAATGCCACCCCTACTCACCACAAATCGGAGCTCCGGTGGATCCAAACCCCATTTATCTAATATTCTCTTAATTTCAGAGGTCTACGCCAGCGGCACCCTATGCCATTACTACCCACCCAAATCATAGCTCTAATGAAAGTCGTTGAATCTCCGACAATGGGGGTGTGTAGTGATGGGGATTGAATGTCGCTGCGTAAACCTTTAAAAATATGGTAATTTTAAAAAAAAAAGGTTTAGATCTACCGTATATGTATATATATATATATATATATATATATATATATATATATATATATATATATATTGTGTGATATTAACTCAGTAAATGTTACTGTTTGTGAAAATGTTATATGTAGTGAGTTAATATTAACTCAGTAATATTATATTTACTGAGTTAATATTTACTGAGTTAATATTAACTCAGTAAATATAACATTTTCACAAACAGTATAATATTAACTCAGTAAATATAACATTTTCACAAACAGTAACATTTACTGAGTTAATATTACACAATATATATATATATATATATTGTGTAATATTAACTCAGTAAATGTTACTGTTTGTGAAAATGTTATATATATAAATCTATTTCATAAATATATTAACACAGTAAGTGTTATTGCTTGTGAAAATGTAACAAATATAAAACTATTTTATTTTCTGGTGTATACAATAAAGTTTAATATCTATGACAATTTTACAAACAATAGCATTTACTGTGTTATCACATTATATATATAGAGAGAGGAAGGCTCACCTACATCATGCACTATACATCACACCATATATCACACCTAATTCTAGGCCTTAGAAAAAAAAATTCAAATTTTATATTTTTCCCTTAAAATTAACCTTCCAATCAACACATATGAAAAAAATTAGGTCAAAATACATTTTGTAGCTATTTTTAAAAAATTCACAAAAAAATGCTGGCGCAGACCCTTGTAAATAAGGTATTTTTAGCAGTTTTTTGTGAATTTTTTAAAAATAGTTACAAAATGTATTTTGACCTAATTTTTTGCATATGGGTTGATTAGAAGGTTAATTTCAAGGGGAAAATATAAAATTTGAAGAAAAAAAAGTTTTTTAGGGCCTGTAATTAAGCGTGATGCATGGATGATCTATAGCGCATGATGTAGGTGAGCCTTCTCCTATATATATATATATATATATCCAATATGCTCTTATTTTTAAAGTTTTGCACCACCGGCACCTAATGTCACCCCTACTCATCCCAAATCGGCGCGCCAGAGGAATCTGATCCCATTTATCCAATCTTATTTTCAAAGGTCCGCGCCAGCGCCACCCCATGATACTCTGGTAGATCCAAACCCCATTTATTCAAAAATCTCTTATTTTCAAATGTCCGCGCCAGCGGCACCATATGCCACCCTTACCCACCCCAAATCGGAGCTCTGAGGAAGATCGCTGAAGCTCCAACAATGGTAGTAAGGATTGGATACCCCTAGCGCGGACCATTAAACATAAGGTAATTTTAAAAAAAGAGGGTTTGGATCCACTGGATATATATATATATATATATACTGTGTAATATTAGCACAGTAAATGTTACTGTCTATTTGTGAAAATATTACATATATAAAACTATTTCATATTCTAGTGCATATAGTAAAGTTTACTGTTTGTGTAAATTTTTTTCTTTAGAATTTTATAGCCTTCATGGATCTTGTTTGATAGATCTCGTCGAGCAAATTTCAAAAATAGTAATTTTGTGAAAAACGGATTTGTGAATCAAAAGTTATGATCATTTGAAGATTAAAAAAAAAGTTCAACCACTTATGTAACTTCCTCAAGGAAGTTACGGATTGTTGGTTTTAAAAGGGTAAAATTGTGAAAAAAAAGTTCCAAAAAATTAGGAGTGGGACTTATATGTAAGAGAAAAATATGGTGGGACTAGAATGTATATAAGAAAGCCTAATAGAATCTAAACGTAAATGCCCCTATTGATTATGGATATAGGACAACAAACATTTCGTTCCATTTTTATTCCCTATTCTCAAATTAAAGGGACACGTGACATGCTGTGATTGGTTGACGTTTTATGAATATGGGTCCGCGACAGCGGCTTTATTCAAAAATACAGAATAAAATCAAAAACAAAATATTTGTTGTCCTATTTTCAAATTATATATTACATTAGGTCCTAAATTTAGAAAGCCTTTTTTTCTGCTTTTTTTGCCACCAGTATGTATGTTTCTCTTATATTTTGATTCTTTAAGGCCCTGTTCTCAAACATTGCAGGAGGGTTTGACGATTTTGGAGCAGCTAATAAAATCTATGGGTCATATTATAGAGTTCAAGGTAGGGCAGGTTTGCGAAGGAGATGACTTTATAGCTGGAGTTAATTGGCACTTCGGTATTTCCATCAATCCACCATAATCCACTTGAACTCAAGGCTATTGTATAATCCACATGCTTTCTATTGATAATATATATATATATATATATATATATATATATATATATATATATATATATATATATATATATATATATATATATATATATATATATATATATATATAAACGTTGATTGAAAAACTCTGTTATTCAGAATGGAACAAGAACAAGACTCCTTTCACAACGGACTAAAATTTTATAAAATGATTAACCAAGAAAACTAAACATAGTCAAATTGGAAAAAAAACTAACAGAATTTAAATTTAACAAAAACCCTGATTAAAGAAAACAAAAATATCCCATATAATAAAACCCATAGAAAAATGATTAACCGAGAAAAGCTAAACATACCCAAATTGAAAAAAATAAACAAAATTTAAATTTGACAAAACCCAGATTGAAGAAAATGAAGAGAACCTCCATTGTGCCGTCAACAAAAAAAACAAACCCAAACATAGATTCATACACCTAACTCCTTAGGTTAAATACTATTTCAAATAAAAAAATTAATAGCATCAAACAGATATGAGGGTCTTCATACTCAAATAATAAAGAGTTCCTTCATAACATAAATCGTGATACACTGTTCTTTCTGGGTTTCAATATATATATAAAGTATATGAGGGTCTTCATACTCAAATAATACAAATCGACTCTAAGGTATATATACGGACATAAGTTGGAAGAAGATGAAAGGATTATTATAGAGAAGTAGAGCCGTGAAGTAGCCAATCCGGTTAGTTGCATATAATGTCCACGTGGGCAAAATGCTCTTCAAAATGCTAGCATAGCGTCAAAATGCTCTTCAAAATGAAAGCAGAATTAAAACTCTTGGATAATCCTACATGAAAGCATAATTAAAACTCTTCAAAATGCTCTAGATTAGTAGAGGCAAGCCTAACGTCAAGCGTCATTCCTCCCACCATTTATAACCCAAAACCTCTCCCCTTTCTTTCTCAACAATGGGGAATTTTCTCATCGATTGGCCCAACGATCCAAACGCTCCAAATCTCTAGCAGCCCAACAACTTTCCCCCGGTGGGCTACTGTTTCACGGGAAACAACCACTCTTTGGACACTGAAATCTATCCCAACATCTTAGAGCCAACTTCCCCAGAAAGCTTAAACGATACTTTCCAAGACATCTTAAACCTTTTTTTCCAAGACAACTTAAGCTGTATTTTGCAAGATAACTTAAACCCTATTTTCCCAGAAAACCTATATGACCATCTTGAGCAGAATTTCAGACGGCTCAATCTCTCTACCCAACCTCATAAACCCCGTGTAAACAACTCTTTGATTGATTCCAACTATCCAAATATGGATTTGCAGAGAAGGAGAATTCAATCTACTGTGACGAGAAATATGAGCTAGTATAGGCCATTGCCACCACCTCCAAGTAACACTTCGAATTATTCTAATGTTGTTTTTCCTACTGACAATGAACCTCGTAACAATATGTACAACGAAGAGAGAAGTTCAATCCGAACGCCAACTAGAACCCCTTACAATCAAAACATTTCGATGACTCCTGGGTCTAGATTGGGATCGAAAAATCTTAGTGTCTTGATGTCTTGTTTGTATAATAACAATAGTGATAATATGGCTCGATCACCTTCACGGAGGCAGAGAATAAAGTATGGGTGTTTGGAGGAACTGAGGGGGAGAATTTTCTCGGTGGCCAAGGAACATAATGGGTGTCGTTTCTTGCAAAAGAAGTTAGAGAAAGGGAAGGTAGGGGCGGTTGACATGGTGTTTTTGGAAGTGAAGGATCATGTCTTTGATTTGATGGTAGACTAGTTTGGGAATTATTTAATTCAAAAGCTTGTTGAAGTTTGTAGTCATCGACAGATAAGTCATATACTTATTTCGATCATGAGTGACTATGAGAAGGTCGTCGCTGTTTGTTTTAATATGTATGGAACTTGGGCTATGCAGAAATTATTAGAGCATCTGAAGACGAAAGACCAATTGTCTTTCGTAGTATGGATTCTAAAGAGCGTCACTGTAACCTTGAGCAAGAACAAGAATGCTCATTTTGTCATTAAGCGTTGTCTAAAACTCTTCTCTCCGGAAGATATGGATCCTCTTCTAAATGTAGTAGCCGATCATTGCCTGGATATCGCAATCGATAATAATGGGTGTAATGTGGTGCAAGAATCTATGGCACATGCTCTTGGAGAACCCCAAGAGAGCATTCTGGCACAAATAATTGCAAACGTTTTTATCCTTTCACAGAATGCTTATGGGTGTTATGTTGTGCAGTATATATTGGGAATGGGGATCCCGCGTGTTAAAGAGGATATACAGACGAAGCTTAAGGGGAATTTTGTAAATCTGTCCATGAACAAGTACAACAGCCTAGTGGTTGAGAAATGTTTGAAAGAAGGTTCTAAAGATCAGTCAGCTAGGATTATCCATGAGTTGATGGATACTTCACACTTCATGAAGCTTCTCACGCATGTTTATGGCAACTATGTTATTCAATCCGCTTTAGACGTATCTGAGGGGGATCTTGGGCTAGAATTGGTCGGTCGCGTTAAGATACATTACCCATCCATACACAACCCCCCTACATGAAGAAGGTGATACTAAAGAGCAAGGACGCCAAGGCACGTATCATCAATAATTTGTGGTTTTTCTAGACATCGTTAAGCATGTTGCCCCTATCGTGTTCAAGTTGTTTCGGGTGTCCACCCACTATCTGGCTCTGAAGTGAGGTAAGTATTTTAAATAGTTTATATACTTTTGGATAGGGCTATTGTTGCTCCTCCAAAGTCCTAAGACCCTCCAAATTATTGATTGAATCATTAGTATACCATCATATATTGTTCGGTTTAGTTAAATTTATATTTTATAAAAAAATACTTTGTTACCTATATATTTACCATATAAATTATTATATTAGAGTAATAAACTAAAATATGGCATGTTATTAATTATTTTCCTTATTTTCATAAAACATTATTTTTTCTAACATTGGAGATTTATATTTTTCCTAACGTTAAATTTATCATAATTACAAAATACAAAAAATTTATATTTTGTCAAATCATTTTTTGTTGTTAATGTTTGTTTTTCATTGACACACCATCTTTACTTTTTTATTTAACACAACACAAATGTTGTGTTACGTGTTGTGTCCCTTTTTAATTTGTTTGTATTTGTGTTTGGTACAAAAATAAGATTATGTGTTGTGTTATTTTATTTGAGTCACTTATGTTATGTAAAAAAATAAGATTTTTTGTTATGTCTCTATAAGGATGTTCTTATTTGAGTCCCTTTTCTTCTGTATGATTTTTTTTTTTGCTTCTGTATGATTTTTTACACCTCTGAGTGCTGTTGGGGAGTTTTTTTTCCAGATCAGATCTGATCTCCGTTGAAATCTCCGGCGGTGGGAATTGAAAAAACGAACAAGAAGGCAAAAACAACCCCTAAAAAGAGAGGTTAATAAGTGAAAAACGATCTCCGGTGAAATCTTTTGTGCCTTTCATAAAAACTCTGATATTTTGGAAATAATACTTAGGTATTACTTGGATAAAAATGAACAATATGTGATATTTTGGATTTTGATTTGCCCTACAAATCTCAGGTATACGATTTTTTCTTAATTATTTTGTTTTAGGTTCATTTTTTTTTGTACAAATCTCAAGTTTCTCTCTTATGATTTGAGGAACTTTCTTCTTCAAATCTCAGGTATACGATGCATCTTTATTCTTGCTAATAGTTCATCTTCGGGCTTCATCTTTGACCAAAGGTGTTGTATTTTTTATTTCCAATTTTTATTATTGTTGAGTTTTTTTATCAATGTTCTTATAGTTCAACGATGTTGAATTTACTCCTTTTTGGACACATACACACAAACTCAAAGTTTTCATTTCATGGAGAAAGATGTTTTTATTTGTTTTTGGTTAATGGGAGGTATGTTCAAAATCAAAATCTCTTTGATTTGTTCTCTTATTCTGAGTTTTTGCCTCTTTGATCTAACATGTTTTGTCTTTTTTTTTGGTTTTTGGATCTAACAGTTTGTTTACTTTTGAGTTTTTGGAGCTAACAAAGGCTTTACAGGATCTATGAATAATAGAGAAGATATGAAAAATATCTTACCAAAAAAAAATAGTAGAGAGGCTATGATTTCTTGAGTGTTGTTTTGGGTTATACTCAGTATGTTAGAGATCCTTCATTTTCTGCTCATCTTTGTGTGTGTGTTTCAATGAGTTAGTGGATGTTTGAAGGTTTCATTGTTCTGGCTTCTTATATTTGAAAAAAATGCATATTATTTTTTGTTCGTTATCATTGATGAATCTTTTTTAATTTTTCAGGTGATTGGGCTATTGTTTAATTTTTATCGAGATTCTCCAATGCAATATGGATATTATACTAGCTGTGCTTTTGAACTTCATGTCTTGTAATTACTCATAGGGATCTTGAGCGTTTCCAAAATGTTAACCCCCCCAAAAAATCACATCCCTCCTACGCAATAAATTTTGTACAAAAGTTTATATGGGGTATTTAATACATAATAACAGATCACGATTTGGGGGAGTACAACCCTGTATAATCATAGATCACACTTTAATAAATGATAGATTTTTTTTTTTTTGTAACTTCATGTAGTTTTACTGGATTAATTTACTTTATCTATATTTATGTTAAACTATGGTGCTTCTTACCTTTTATTATTTAGAAATAGTGCATAATACATGAGATGTATTTTTTATGTTTCAATAGATTTATTTTTTAAAATTATTTTTTAAGGATCTTTTAAATTAACGTGTTTTGTTGTGCTATTGACGTGTTCTGTTGTGCTATTGACGTGTTTTGTTGGAGGTAATCAAGAACAATGTTTAAAAAGGTGTCTCGCGATGCGAGGTGAGGCGCAAATCTCGAATTGTATTGAGGGCGTAAGCATCACAGAAAGAGTAAAATAATATTTAAAAAATATTAATAAAATCATACAAATAAAGTAATAAAGAAATATAAAATAAAACTAGCCAAAGCAAAATATTTTTGAAGTCTTTCTCACATAGTTTTAAAAAAAAATTCTTTGAAATGACTTTTTTACATATTGTTAATTTTATAATATGGTAATAAATTAATCAATACAAAATCAAATTAATCAATGAAAAATCAAATTGATAGAATCAATTTTTTAGGTTTCATTCATGTATTGGTTCTTTTTTTAAAATTTCTTTAAGTTACCATAGTAATAGTAGAAGTCAACTGCACTTCTAAAAGAAAAAAAGAAAAAGAGTTGGTAGATTAACACGTCTTTTTTGTAAGTTACGCGCAGTTTTAGAAAAATGGAGAAATTTAACTTAAAAAAAATAAACTTCGTGATGGAAGAAGGAAAAGAGTTTTTTTTCGCGCTTCAGCAAAAAGGCGCGAGTCGAGGTGTAATTGAAGTGTCAAATTCAACTCCGAGGCTTACGCCTCGAGGCATTTTTTGCTCGCCTCGAGGAGCGATTTGAGGTGTACGCCTCAACTGCTTTTTTAAACATTTATAAGGAATGTCGTAGACATGTTGCACTGAATAAATTTATCACGTGAAAAAATTTGTCGCTGTGCCATCGGCACGAGTAGAAAATATCACAGGAATAAATTTATCACCGTGCCATCGGCATGGGTACACCCTAGTATATATATATACCAATGGGATAGCGTATACTCTAAAGTGTACCCAAAACATCCGAATCTCCAATCACCGGATTGATTATCACATTTCTAGGCTTATTAATTCTTCTTATTATATACTGCATCGCAAGAAGGCCACTACCTTCGATGTCCATCTTGTGCCTCTATCGGTAAGTCTGTAGTAACCCAGCACCTAACGGGTTAAGCAAAACACACATAAGCAATGGAACAATCACCACGAAGCACACCAATGCTAGGTCCCATACCAAAACCCTTTGAATGGATCCAGCCAACCAATATTCTCTTATCATGAAGCAGTGACTCATATGCATGATCTAGGAGACTTTCAAAGCTATCCTGCTCCAATCAACTAGGCACGCGACCTCATGTCCAACGTACACAACCTGAATCGATAGATTCCCCATGAGTCTGGTTATGTTCAGATAATCAACACAATATATATATATATATATATATATAACGCATACACTCAAGCGTACCCAAACAACTAAATCTCCACATTGTGGGATCATCATCTCAATTAGGTTTACTATCTTTTAAAATCAAGTCAAATATATATAACCAAGTAGGATACTGCGTACACTCAAGCATAAGCCAAATTATCTATATCCCTAAACACCAAATAATTCATTATGTTCTTAGGTTTATCAACTCTAAATCTCATTAAATTCGACTATTAGTTTATTATGTCTGTAAACTATGAGTACATTTATCTTTATATATACACTCTCTCTCGTAACGTACATTTATGTTCCCTTATTTAATTACTAAATTAATTACACGACCGATAATCTCTCAGGACTTGAATTAATTTCCTAAACACATTAACTTTTTACTCTCTAATCTTCATATATACATACGACCATAGGATACCGTTCACTCGTGTGTTTACCCATTCTAACCCAATCCTAACACCGGTTGTAAGTACAATAGTTCAAGGGTCATATCTCTAACCTACATAACTATCCTCAATATTAACCAAGTGTAATCATCACTAAATTAGGTGTAGTAATCCTAAAGGAAAGTCCTAACTAAAATCACAAAATTCAACTTTTGATCTCGCGCACCGTTTAGTAGAAAAATCATATCAAATCCAAAATAATATCAGAAAAATAGGAAACCAGGGCCCACGCCTTTATATTTCGATTCTGCACAACCTAAATAAAATTTTAAAGTTGTTAGAATGAGAATGATACCTCATTGGAATGAGTAATGCATCTCATTCGAACGAGGGACGTTCGAACGAGAAAGGCACTTCGTTCGAACGAAAACGCCTCAAAAACCTTGATTAAAGCCCCATTAAGGTCTACAATCGAATACGCATCATACCAGAACCTAAAACTAACATCTAGGGGCATGAATCATAATGGTTTCTAATCTTAAAATCGAATTTTTTACATGATTTAAATCACTAATCAAATTAACCCAAAATTCCTCAAGAACAATTTACAAATCCCTAATTTCTTTCAATTTATATAAATTTGATTAAAAAGTAACTACAAACCTAAACATGGATTCTAACATGGTTCAAATTCGATTTCACCCAACATTCTCGGAATTAATCACCAAAATCATTACTTTCTCAATAATAGATTTATTTCAAATTAATCTAAGGAATACCAAATTAACAAATGATTGTTCTACACGAAAATCGAACCTAATATACTCCAAAATCTCAATTAAAATATGGAAGAACAAATATTCTAAATCAATGAATGATTACAGTAAGGTTGCAAGAAAATTCTTGCTTGAAATCGAAGAACAATAAAGAACTCTAATGAACTTTAGCCTCCTGCCTTCTCCCAATTTCTCCCAAGTCAAAAGGCTGCTAGGGTTTTCTTTTTGTTTTAATTAACGCTTTAATTATTAACCTTAATACTTATATAAAAGTTCTAATCCCGAAACTCCCCAAAATGGGGCAAAAATACTACTGAATTGACCTAAAACTCCTCATATGGGTATAATTACCCCTTGGGCCCAATTTAAAGCGGTAGAAATACATAAACAAACATCTGTGTCACGCCAAAGTCCAGTCTAAATGATACTGCCCACACCACACATTAATACCCCCACGACATCCATAAATTATTCATTTTATTATTCTACACGTGTACATAATACACAATCATATAATTAAGGTCACTAATTAATTATCCCCAAATACACTTTACAAATATCATATCACATGCAAAATTTAATTATTATCTAAATTGTGCCGATTTATTATTTCTAAGCCACACCAGTAATAATGTGTCCCATTTATTTATTTATTTCTCACTTAATAAATAATAACTATAGTCCACGAAAATATGAAATATTACATCACGACTGTAATTTTTGAAAATAACTTTCATGTTTGTCAATACACTAAGCTAGCTTGCTTTTCAAATCAATATTGAAGGTAGTCTCTTTTCAAAACCCAACCTCACACTTTTAGTAATTGGCAATACTTAATCGTGTAATACTATCCAAAATATACAATTATGGAAAATTGTCATGTGTAAAATTTTTGAATTATAGTGCTATATAATTGTATTCTTATAATACTATGCCTATGCACAGAAAATTCAAATACTATATTTGAATTCTTTGTTTTACTTCATTATTTTTATTATTTTTTTGTACTTTCTGCAACATCCGATGTGACTATGGTACTATTTATTATTAGACTATATCCAAAGTATATGATTCGCTATCACCACAATAATAATATTTTTTTCTTATATCATCCTTTCATTGTTTGGAATGAAAAATAACAATGTTACCAATATAAAAATCAAATCCCACAATCTTCCAATCAAACTCATAGATAGGCAAACAAAATTGTCTAGAAATATATGGCAAAAGATGTATTACACAAACAATTAAAGATGTAGTAGGTTTTCTGATAAAAGGGCCAATTTAAAGAATAATGACTCTTACGAGTACTTAGTACCCGGTTAGTACCAAATACGCTTTATATGACTTATACTCTAGCAGGTTCCACACCATAGTACAAGTCATATAAAGCATATTTGATACTAGCCCGATACTAAGTACCGGTAAGAGTAACATTATTCATTTAAAGATGCATTTGGCTCCCTAGTACATATGGGCGCCAATGACACATATATATTATTTAGGACTAATTGATCAAGAAAGTGCAACACACAAATTACACAAACCTAGAGCGTATTTATAAACAACTAAACCTACTACACATGATCAATGCGTATTTTGTTGCATCCAACCGTTTGAAATACAATTATAAAAAAGTGTAGTAATCCAGGGAAATATAACAAATGTACTACAATAAAAAAAAATGTAACCATCTTTATTGAAAATACATAAGAATATAATATACTTTATCTAAATACATGACATGTTGTGCTCATACCAATTTAATGCTTTCATCCATTTTTTTTCCTTTTAAATCTAAATGAGTGTGACAATTAGGAATCGTGTTAGTCAATTCTTGTCATGTTTTTAATGTATTGTGTTCGTGTCTAGTAAAAACACAATGTCGTGAGTGGTCTCCATATTTTGACAGGTTTTATTGTTATAACTATAATGTGCCTATAACATGCTAAGATTATATTATAGGTTTCACAGAAATAAAACAAATTTAATATAAAAGTGTCATTTTACATTTTTCCAGAAATAAATTTGTAAATATTAGATGGCAATTTGAGTTATTCAAAAAAATAATTTCACGTTACCTGGTTAGAGACTGGACACTTCGATCTTCAAAAGGAGAAGAAACACAAGAAACAATTAACATGAGCATTGTTGCTAGTAACACCAAAACAATAAATGGTCAGACTCTCTGGAACTTTATTAGTATCTATGAATGGCAATTACAAACAATATGTTAAAAATCCCTTCATAATCACACACATATTCAAACAAAACATATACATAGTATAGGGACAAAAGGTTATAGCCGTACTTCTATTGTTGTCCATGACTTCTATCGAACTATTTCATCGCTGTCAAACAATCTGTTCAGCGAAAATAAAAACAAAAAGTTCATGAATTTCATAGAGAGGATTAAAAATGGAATACGATGCCCCCCTTGAACAATTATCAAACATATTTGTAAAATCAATCAAATTAAAAAAAGTCAAATCACTGTGGGACTGCTCTCCAGCAAACACACATTTCTCTACTCTCATATATGAAACGTCTTTTGAATGAGGACCCAAAATCTGAACTAAATGCAAAAAAATACAAAACATAAATTAAAATAATGGGTTTAAAACCTTAAGAACTTGACCCAAATAATTATGAACCCAAAAAAGGGACTTTCTTGCTTTAATACGTTACTAATTATTGATTTTAGACTTAAATACAATTTTAATTAAAAAATTGACTTTGTCCAAAATTGTTAGAAAATCCGTGAGAATTTAACAGACACGTGTCATTTAAAATTAAAAGTAATTTGAAAATCATAAAAAAAAATATCAAAAAAACTAAAGACAACTCAACAAACTAAAAAAGCCACAAAAGAAAATTAAAAACAAAACCAACCCAAACAAAACCAAATTGTGATAAGATCGCACGAAACCCGGCCAACCCAACTCCCCCCCCCACCCCCCACCTCCAATTACCTCCTCACTCCCCACCCACCGCATCCTTAACCATCCCAACACCACGGAAACCACCTGCACTCGGACCAAAAACCCACCAGATCCAAAGCATTAGAGAAAGTTAAATCTAAAACAAAATCTAAAATCTAAATTTGAATAACAAACAACCACAAAACAACATTTGGGTTTAGTATAAACCGATGAAATGGATAATGTATAAACTCAAACTGAGTTTAAAATAATAGTTTTACTAACCCCAAACTGAGTCATACTAAACACCCTAGAACCCCAAGAAAAATAAGAACTTTTTGAGGTCCTGAAACTTGACCAAAACACATCA
This sequence comes from Sambucus nigra, assembly GCA_949130495.1. Taxonomy (NCBI): domain Eukaryota; kingdom Viridiplantae; phylum Streptophyta; class Magnoliopsida; order Dipsacales; family Adoxaceae; genus Sambucus; species Sambucus nigra. Next base: position 129,030,084 of record OX422214.1, read on the forward strand.
GACAAAAACAATTCTAAAACCATTGCCAGAACAAAAAAATCTCAACTAAATACAAAAAATACAAAACGAAAAAACCCTAAGATTTGGAAGTAAAAGCCCCTAAATATCTATAATCCAAAGTCTAAAATCCAAAATAGAAAATAAAAAAATAAGTTAAGGGAGAGAGAGAGAGAGAGAGAGAGAGAGAGAGAGAGAGAGAGAGTTTAAACCCCCAACTGTTCAGGGTTTGGGGATCAGATCTGAAACCATACCAAATCGCCAAGACTTTGAATAAGAACGAAATTAGAAGAAAGAAGTAAAATACATGTTTAACAGTTGAACCAACTAGGCAAAATCATAAAAAAAAATGTATCAATTTAACATAATAACCAACATATTGCAACCAAAAAACAAAAAATACCTAAAAGGGGCGTGACAGAACCTGGTTATGAATTTAACGTAATATCCAATATATCAATTCAAGAGATAGAACTGGTGAGAATAATAGAAGGAAGACAGATGCAGTGAAGGAGGGCGTGACAGAACCTGTGAAATACTAAGATTGGTAGAGGAAGAGAGAGTGTGGCTTTTAAATCAGAGGAAGGAAAGGCGTTGGGAAATGAAAAGTCGATGGGTGGGGAGGAATGAGAAGGATTGAAATTTGAAATTCAAAATTTCAAAAAAGGAACACTTAATATCATCCCTTCATTTTAGTGAGGATGTGGTACAATCTCAACCCTTATTGTGCTCACATAAATAAAAAACTTTCGTATCTTATTATTATTATTATTATTATTATTATTATTATTATTATTATTATTATTATTATTATTATTATTATTATTATTATTATTATTATTATTATTATTATTATTATTATTATTATTATTATTATATACGATGGGTAATTTTTGTAAAGAGGACATTGTATAACAAATCAAAGAAGAAACACATAATCAATATAGAAAGGACGGGGGCTACACAACAATAATAGAACCATTTACAAATGAACCCTTGGATTTTTTATTTGCCTAACTTATATTTGTTACATCCTTTTATCATTGTAACGGTTAGAAACTAGTATTTTTTTGTAATAGCAACACAGTTCTAACTAAAAACTCACCACACCTAATCAACCAGAACGCAATCAATAATTTTTTTCTACTAACAATTCACCTCACCTAATCAAACATAACATAATCAACAAATTTTTACAACAACCTCCACCAATTTCCTTGGCATCACAATAATATGAAACATTACACGTGATATTCTATGATGCTGGACGGGACATACCTCAAGTAAATGGTCCCTAGACCTCTCACAATGGGTTGGGCTTACCAACAATAAATTGGGTCTTACGAATAAAATAATTAATAAACGATACTTTATTTGAATTGCTTACAATTAAAAAAAAATATGATGCACTAAACAGTTGCAATTAGGATGGAAAACATCATTTTTATAATTAGTATCATTTTGGAACATGAAACTGATTATAAAGTTGTGAATAATATGCCCTTGTTAATAATAACATCATTACCATCGTATGATTGCTCAATTAATGGTGGTTTCAAAGAAGTAGAGTGATCACTCATCGATGAGTAATTTCATTGTGACTACTGAAAACTATTCTTATAATTGAAGTAATATATTCTTCTTATTTTGCAAATATTTGCTACCATAGTGGATCACTTGGGTAAAACCAATTTAGTCACATACAGACATCACATGGCAACAAAGGCGTAGATAATTCATCAAGCATTCTTTACCAAGGAATGAGATAATAAGAAAGTATATTGCATATAATTAAAAGAGTAATAATATGGGTACAAAGCAATTAAACAAAAAGACGTGGCATTGCAATGGAACATTGTACATCACTCATCCCAAGACATTGTACAACACTTTATTGCACTGCCACATCCGTTTATATAATTTTGTGTGTACTTTATTTGCACCCGTGGCATTTTTTTAATTAAATGAATTCCTATATTTACATGGATCGCATAGAGTGAATATAGGGTTTTAACACAAGGGTGTTCCTGTTGTTGCAGGGACGTTGCTAAATGAGAGTTGGAACCTTAATTTGGAGATATTTTCAGTCAGTCATAATAGTTTAACAGGCAACATTCCAGTCAGAATATTTAATATCTCAACAATAAAAACTCATGACCTAGGCTTCAATCAATTCTCTAGCTATCTTCCATCAAGCATGGGCCTTTGGCTTCCCAATCTCGAAGGGTTTTACCTATTCAAAAACGATCTTAGTGGAATAATTCCAAAGACTATCGGCAATGCTTCTAAGCTTTCCATCCTAGCCATGGACAATAATTCATTTACAGGCTCTATACCCAATACATTTGGTGATCTAAGACTCCTAAAAAAACTTTGCCTCGAAAATAATTATTTGGCCAAAGAATATCATAGTCTAGAATTGGGGTTTTTCACTTCTTTAACAAACTGCAGACAACTGGTATATTTGGACGTATCACATAACCAACTAAATGGTACTCTCCCAAGTACATTTGGGAATCCCTCCACCTCTCTTAAACATTTTGAAGCAATTGGTTCCAAAATTAAAGGCAAAATTCCCATTGTAATTGGAAACTTGACAGGCTTAGAGTACATAGGTTTAGGCGGGAACAAGTTGATAGGATCAGTCCCCGCAACACTTGGAGGATTAACACATCTACATCAAGTATATCTTAGACAAAATAGACTGCAAGGATCCACATACCAAATGATCTGTGTATGCTAAAAAACTTGGGAGACCTTGATTTAAGTGATAATGAGTTCAATGGGTCTATACCGACATGCTTAGGGGATATTAAATCTATCAGATCGTTGTACTTAGACTCCAACAAATTGAATACTATTATTCCATTGACTTTGCGGAGATCGAAAGATCTCGTGCATCTAAACCTATCCTCATATTTTCTAAGCGGATATCTAGCATCAGATATTGGAAGTTTGAAGGTTATAATTGAAATTGACTTATCAAGGAATCAGTTGTCAGGAAGCATCCCAACCACCATTGGAGGTGCACAATCGCTGAGTTGCCTCAACTTGTCGTATAATAATTTACAAGGATCTATTCCTCAATCAATGGGAAATTTGATAAGTTTACAATTCTTGGATCTTTCAAATAACAATTTATCTGGAGTGATTCCAAAGTCCTTGGAGGAACTGAGGTATCTAACAAACTTCAATGTCTCTTTCAATCAATCAGTGTTTTAAATAGCTCGCTATCGCGAACGCAATAGCGCGCTATTGCCTTTTGCGGAGGTAAAAGGCAACGCAAATGGGTCTGCTAACTGGGATGTTGCTGTTGCGTGCGATATTGGGTGCAATTTGGCGCGATTTAGCCCAAAAGTGCGCTATAGCCACGCGATGCGTGTTTTTTTTAAACCCTCTGGCTTACCAAAACGGAGTGATTTTGGTAAGTACAAAGGTTAAAAAAATGCAGACACTTCCTTATTCACTTTTGACAGCCCCGATCTAAAACAAAATCTTCCTTATTATAGTTTTGACAGCCCCAACTTAACAAAATCCTTCCTCAATCACTTTTATCAACCAAGATCTTGAAAACAAAAAAAAAAACTCATTTTAACAGTGCTCCGGAATCTTCCTTCCACAGTTTGGCAACCCCGATCCAACTTTGGTAAAAATTTACACAATTCTTTTTTCTATTTTTTATGATTGACAATTTTTGAAAAACCTCATTTGGTGTTAATTTATTTTTGAAATTCCATGCCTTTGAGATTTTTGGAAGAATATGATCCTATGTTTGGAACAATATGGTCCTACTTTTGTGTTTTATTTGGAATGTTGTAGCACTTTATGGCTTTATGACTATATTTGAAATGATTTGGAGTGTTTGTTTGAGCTTATTTATTTATTTATATTTGTTACATGTTTTTCAAATTAAAAATCTGGAATGCAAAAATTGCTTGCGCGATACGCAACGCTATTTGCGCGACGCGATTTTGGAACCAAAACGCGACACCCTGCGCCACCGCAATTTAAAACATTGCTTTCAATAAACTAAAAGGAGAAATTCCCAATAATGGACAGTTTGACAACTTCATAGCCCATCCATTTATGGAAAACGATGAACTATGTGGTTCACCTCGGTTTAAACTCATCGACTATCAATAACAAAAGTTATGCGTCTGTTGAAATATATTTTACCCCTTATAACAGCAACAATGGTTGCAGTTTCCCTAATATATGTGTTCACAAGATGTACAAAAAGGAGGTTGAAATTATTAGCCCACAAAGATTCATTACCTCTTGTGTGAAGAAGGGTGTCTTACCATGAACTTGTACAAGCGACAAATGCATTTTGTGAAAGTAACCCACTTGGTATGGGGAGTGTTGGTTCAATGTATAAAGGAATACTTTCGGACAGGATGACGGTTGCGGTAAAAGTTTTTAATTTAAATTTAGAAGGATCATTCAAGAGTTTTGACATTGAATGTGAGGTAATGCGTAACATTCGCCATCGTAACCTTGTCAAAATCATCCGTACCTGTACGAACTTGGATTTAAAGGCCTTGGTTCTAACTTAAATGCCTAATGGGAGCCTTGAGAAATGGTTGTACTCTCATAATTATAGTTTGGACATTTTGACACGGTCAAATGTAATGACAGATGTTGCAACAGCCTTGGAATATTTACATCACGGCTATGCAACACCTATTGTTCATTGTGATCTGAAGCCTAGCAACATCCTGCTTGATGAAGATATGACTGCACATGTTGGCAATTTTGGTATTGCGAAACTCTTAGGTGGAAAGGAATTAATTGAACAAACTAAGACCCTGGCAACAATTGGGTATATGGGACCAGGTGATGTTTAATTTTCTCATATTTTGATAACTTGTACTTACTCAAACTTCCTATAATAATTCAATTCTATTGATTAATTTAGATATCATGAATATTTTGTCTTGTAGAATATGGAATGGATGGAATCGTCTCTACAGATGTCTATAGTTATGGTATTGTATTGATGGAAACATTCACAAGAAAGAAACCAACCGATGAAATGTTTTCTAGTGGGATGAGTTTGAGGATTTTGGTTCTTAAAGCATCTTATGGTTCAGTAATGAATAATGTTGATACAAATTTCATAGAAATTGAGGATGAATATTTATCTGCCAAGGAGCAATGTTTGTCATCCATCTTTTCTTTAGCCTTGGAATGTTCTACAAATTCACCGATAAAGAGAATCACCATGGAACATGCTATGGCTAGACTCATGAAAATTAGAAGCACTTTTCTAGCAAATACATGAACGAATTTGTGAAAAAGGTAAATGATAATAACAATTTACTATATTTAATGCTTACATATCAGTATCATGCTTTTAAATTATTAAACTTCCTATAGTTTAAAATCTCTTTTGGTTGTCAAACCACGTAATTGAGTCATACTCTAGCTACATATGATAGTCATTTGAATAAATTACATATAAAATTAAAACTAGTCATAACATCAATTTTAAGCAGTGTTTTTAAAAGCGCGCTATTGCCTTTTGCGAAGAGAAAAAGAACGCTATTGGGTTTGCTATTCAGGATGCTTCTGTTGCTATTGAGTGCAATTTGACGCAAAAGGGCGTGATAGTGCGCAATAGTGCTCAAACAGGCGCAACAGTGTGCAATCAGTGTGCAATTTGGGTTAAACTTTAACCCAACCCTTAACCCCTCAAAAAACTCACGGGCTGTTAAAAATAAACTTTTTCCTCACACAAACAGATATCCAAAAAAAAACCTAAAAAATACTCCATACCAGTCGCTGATTGAGTTCAGAGGTCACTCTGCTGCTGACTTTTGTTTGTAAGTTACGTTTACACTTTTTTTTTAAGATACCAAGATGCCAACTCCTGTTTGGGAGCTTTTTAACACCTTTTTTTTTTTAATTTCTCAATATACTGTTTTTCCAGTTAACTTTTTTTGTTTGGGTGCTTTTAAAAACTCACTTTTTTGTAACTTTTTTTCAATAACTCTCACATTTTTATTCATATCTCAGGGTAAATATTTTCTATTTTTTATTTTTCTGTTTCAAAAATGGCAAACAAAAAAGATTATGGGTGAAAGCATGCATATGAAAAAAGATTATCAGTTTAAAATGTTATTTATAAAATTTCAGCTTAAAATGTTATTGGTTTTATAATTTTTATTTTAAAATGTTATTTGTTTTTATAATTTCAATTAGAATGTTAATATTTTTTAATTCTAAGTTTAAAATATTAAGGGCCTGTTTGGTTTGCAACTATAATTCTGATTTCTATGTTTAAATACAATTCTGATAAAAATCTGCGTTTGGCAACCTGTTTTTAAACACTGAATTATAATATTTCTGTGTTATAATCAAGTTTTTCAGAAAATAGGTTGAGGGTGTTTTATAACTTCTGTTTTTTATTTTTCAACTCAGAATTATTCATTCTTAATATTTTAATGCATTTATACCTTAATATATAATATACATACATAATACATTAATATGTGTGTAATTCTTATAAATAAAAAATATTTGTGTTTTTAAAACTGTATTTAAAAACAACGTTTAAATCGAATTTTCTGAATACAGAACCAAATGGGCCCTAATCTTTTATAATTTTCAGTTTAAATGTTACTCGTTTACAAAAGTGGAGCCTAAAATGTTATTATTTTTTTATTTTAATTTTGAGCTCAAAATGTTATTTGTTCTATAATTTTCAGTTTAAAATGTTAATTATTTTACAAATATCAGTTTAAAATGTTATTTTATATGTTTTTCTAATAAAAAACTGAAATGCATGAATTGCTTGCGCGATGCGTGACGTGATTTGCGCGATGCAACCCGGGAGACAAAACGCGACACCTTGCGCGACCGCAATTAAAAACATTGATTTGAAGTACTAGAAACGTGCCTCACTTTACTCAATGCATGTGCAATTTTATATACGGTCATTTGACTTGTGTCCTCAATTTATAAAGGGTCATTACTTTCGGTACCAAAAATTAAGGCTTTATCTCTCTTGGTACCATTTTCATTTTTTGGCGTGTATTTTTACACTATTTGTGCGACACTTTTTTTTCCACAAAAAATGAAAGTGTAATTTTCTTACAATTTATACAACTTTAACTTGCGTTAGTATTTATAACATTACAAAATGTACAGGTGTTTTTTTTTTAATTTTCAAGGTTTCTAAAGATAATTTGTCACGAAAGTGTTGCAAAAATTGAAAATGGGCCCCAAAGTGTAAATAGTAAAAATTTGGACCCCAAAGTGCATTACGAGGAACTAATGAACCCCCATGTATAATCATAACATAGCTACAATCCAACTGTTGACATTATGCATATATATATTTCTTAAGTATAAGCATATATTTAAACCTAATTATTTATCCCATTTTGTTAACTATGTATTCTCAACTTTCCCACCATAAAAATTAGAATTTTAAACTCATTAAAATCAAAATCCATAACTAAACCGGAAATATAATATAGCACAATTGAGATAATTTGCCTACATTAAAAAAATAATTTATGTCGAAGAAAACGTATAGAAGATTGCAAGAAAGACTCCAAATGATGTGGAACATGAAAAAATCATCACATAAAACAAAAAACAAAACAACTAAAATTAGAAAGTGTGGAGAGAGAGAGAGAGAGAGAGAGTATTTGAAAGCCAAAGCAACACTAGTAGCAAAGTCATAGGTAAATTCAATTTTTCTGTCTTCCACCAAAAATATATTATTAGCATCGAGATTGTTCCTACCGAATCCAAATATTTACAAGTTCTCATGTAAAAAAAAGACAGCAAGATATTATACAACATAGGCTTAGCTGTCATTTTAGCTCATGCATTGGGAAGAGAATCGACCCTTAGCTTAATGGCCAGACGATATACTTCCAGCTAATTTACCAGTCCATGTTGCTCCACATCATCAAAATCTAAAAAGCAGTGACATGATGAAGAAAACAAATCAGAATAATTCACATAACACATTCAACTTAAAGAGACAAGAATATTCCACCACCTAAGCATACTTATCAACGCAATTACATAATCCAAGTATCAATGTTTTAAATATAGCCTAACATTATGATTAAAAACACTTGTTACAAAAGTGAAATAGTATAGTGAAGCCAAATTTACTAAATCGCAAAAACAACATTCTAAATGATTTACAAAGAAAAAAAGGAGGGAGTGTTACTAATCAGGGATTTTTATAATAAACCTGTCATAGTCATGTCACTTTCTAGCAAATGTTTCTCCATATTGAAGGCTTGGAGGTTAGAAGAATCATCAACAGATCTGCCATCATAGATATTTCCCCATATTGCTATCATCATTGTGCTTTAAATTAAAATTTCTGCCAACAATTACTAAGCGATATACAAAGTAAACGTAAATTCTAAGTAGTTTCGCTGATTTATACAACAAGATCTAGTTTTCTAGCATGGATGAATGAACAAATAACAAAGAAAAAATAGAGAATGAGTCATTTCATTGGGAACTGATTAATAATATGATATTCACAAGCAATGGACTTTTTATCTTGTTTCCCACTTTAAATCACCTTAACTCCCAATCCCAATACGCCTTGATATTCTTCCCAATTTTTATATTCTTGAAGAGGTTCACTAGCTTTTCATTTCTTATTTTTATCATCTTCAATTATAAATTTCCTTACGCGTATATATACACATGTATAAACAGTTTGTTGTGTGAGCGTGTGTGCCTGCAAATGTGATATTGCACTTTATTTATATTTGTGTTACACTTTCCAATTGGTGATTATGAGTTTTTGAACCTTCTGTTTTTGCAGCCTCTTTTACTCATAGTGCACCCTGGTATGAGTTTCAGTATGTGATTTTATTTATTAAATGAAAATGTTTGTGTTACATTAGCGTGATTTGTATAAAAAAATTGAATTTTTGGTTAGTGTGCATACAACAAAGCTTATAAATAACAAAATACTTCATATTTCCCAAATTAGTATATATAGCGTGAATTCAGATTCCAACTGAGATAATATGGATTCTGCAACACCTCCTCATGCATAAAAATATGATTTGTTTCTAAATTTATTTCAACTATATCTAGTTTTTGGATCGTATAACGTTGAAATGAAGCAAGAGCTATTATAAACTTGTTAGTTTGCATATCAAGAATTCAAGTAAATGAAGCTTCTGGTATTTGTTCTTCTTTAACATGAAACAAAATTATATTCAGTACCGTAAGCACGAAGTTGTCTTGCTGTCTTTCTGGTATTTGTACAGTTGTTCTCCAATGAATTGTCTATTAGAACTATTTAAATCATACGCAGATCTATAATGATCATGTTGGACGCCTTAAGCCAAGTTGAGTTTGGTGGAATGAGATTTTTATAAATATAGTGTGTTTGTCCTTCAATAGATCTAGCATGGGGCCTTGATTGATAGAAATGACTATTTATATAGGATAAGACCAAAAACAAAGAAGCTCTAAGCTACCTTTTGATTTATCAAATATTCATCTTGATCTATCACACACAACCTTGATCTATTGGGGTGTTGCTCTGGCACCTCAACTTTAACGGAGCAGTTTAGTTCAAGTAAGAATCATTCCTACACAAAATCAAAAGAAAATTTACAAAGAAAACTTGCATGTGCTAACATACTCTATATTATTGAACACCCTAGATTTAAAAAAGAAACTAGAAAAATTCTATGTAATGTTGAGTGCATAACATGCATGAAATAGTGCACATTTGATTCTGGCTATTGTACATATGCTTTAGAAGCTGACTTGGACATGATGGATTGTGGGGATTCATCGGATATGATTTTTTTTATAATGTTAAGATATTGGTTTTAAGGTATTTAGTCATGTTGTAGTATGAAAACAGGCGGGATCAGGGTTATGAGTTGAGATACCTGAACCTCCATAGGGAAGCACCACTCTGGTTACTTATCACCATGTAGTAAGTACCCGTTAAACATTCAGTTTATACACTACAAGGAATTGTTAATTAAAAAGTCATCGGTCGTTTAGTGCTCATAGTTAAAGTCCATGAAACTAGCTATATCCAATATTAGACATGAATTTTTACCATAGCTTGGTAATTTGATTACTGGACTGATTATGAATTGACAGTCTAGGTGCTATACCCATCAATACATAGTGTGCATATCATTGTGTAGGAGGGTAGTGAGCCCACTAGTAAGTTCTCCTCAAGAGCCTAGATGTCACTCGCCCTGTAGAACTTGTACTGAGACTAGAGAGAGACTCTTAGGAGCTATGCAATGGAGGGTGAGAGAGTAGGTACCTCAATAGAGAACCAAGTTGAGACGAGGATTTCAACACTTGGTATGGTGGAAAGATGGGCATAATGGGTGTTAGTTGGTAATTAAGTTCTTAAAGTCAAATGGAAAACTAGGTAGGTGGGAATCGATGAACACGTATTAATGAGGCAGGGGGGTATTTACAGTGAGGTTTTGTGTATTTAGGGTCATTGGATCTTGGAATAGTATCATTGGTAGTGATGTGTGATGTCAGGCACATTAAATGAAAAGTCACACCACTTATTTGATAAGGTATCAACAGGTGTTGGGGCTAAGGTGACATAAAAGTATATTTGGTCTGTAGGTTTGTCAAGGGGGGGTAAAGTCGATTGATCTTTGTAACGATTTTGCTTTTTTAGGCTTTAGGTGTGAATAAAGTCATGTACCCTAAAGGTTCCTAAGAGGGGGTGAGACCTGGGCCCTACTTGCGCCCATAAGCCCTATGTGGTGGGGGTTAATCACTTTGAGTTTATAGCAGTTCATACCTAATGTATTTTTTTAGTAATTTGTGATTGCCTTTTGTATTTGTGTTTGTATCTTCGAGTGTGGTATTTGAGTTTATCCAAGCTGCCCTTGCACTTAGAAGGTGTACCAAAAGTTTTTGACTTTTCTTGTTCTTTGTGAAGTGATATTCTTGTGTAGGTGGGTATCGAGAGTAATTATCAACATAACCCTACACATTGTATAGTACTTTTCTGTTAAATTACTTGCATTCATTGTTGTATTTTATATATTCTTATTAAATTTAGTACATATTCACTTGCATATAATTCAAACATTACCCCACTTTTGTACTCTACCAAAAAACTAGGCTCACTCATATTTATTTTATAATTTTGCAGGCTACAGTGGAGGAGGCAAAGGTAAGAACGTTATGGGCCGTTCGAAGTATACACAGTTTTTATAAGATTTTGCCCCTTGTCATAGTTTGGATGACCGTGTAATGTATTTCACTAGTGACTTTCCGATGGTTGTATGACTTTTATCTTCTGATGTGGATTTATGTATATAGGAGACATGTTTTATGCACAGTCTCCTTATTTAAAACTTCACAGCAAATTTTGGAACTTGAATTTGGAATAACATAATTTGGAGAAAGCTCTAAGTTGGTTTCATGTGTATGTTGGGTTCAATTCCACGTAAGAATCATCTATTAAGGTTTTAATGATGTTGTTGGATCCTTGGAGGGTTGAAATAATCAAATGGGCCTCACATGTCACTTTGTGATGTGCCATTGTTTTCAAAAGTCATGAAACACCACGCGAACTTTTACACCTTGTATTTTTCTAGGATTTGAATCCCTAAATATTTTTAAATTTGCCTCTTTTGGACAATGAAACTTCTCGATACAATTTTGCATGTGGGGGTTTAAATACTCTCCTTTAAACAGTTGGTGGAACCCATCATCTTTATGCGCATAACTCATGCAACTCCAGTCCACCCTCCACTAAAGTTATTACATTCACCACTTAATCCTCACTGCACTTAATATGTTCTATCCATACTTAATTATTTATTTCCCTTTTAGGTTACTTTTTTCTTGGTCAATTTCTCATAAGTTTAAACCGTTATAATCTTTGCACTTCTCTTTTCTCTCACTCAATTATGTAATATTCCCAAGAGAGTTAAGGTACTGGATGATAAAGTTCATATTTCCCATTAAATTACTGTTTATACTACGTCGATCATAAAAGGGTTTAAGATTGTTATATTTCCCCTCCATATCCCCATACATATCCCAAATTACAATTTCACATTTGAAAGTCAAACTTTTATATGAAATTGAGTTTTAACATAATTGATGAAAAATATTAAAACTTGGATATAGTCGAATTTGCTTCATTGATATTTAAAGTTTATTCGTATTTGGGACGAGAAAAATAGGAAGACAAACTCTTAATTTTGGAAGGGAGTAGGATCATCTTTTGGACGAAATTAGAAAATTCAATCATTAGAACTCACCCTACGCACTAACTATGCATCAGACCTCAACAACAAATCTTTAGGGGTAATACATAAAAAAGTATATTGACTCAAACAATTAAAAATAGAAAATATCCAATTACTACCCCCGTCACAAATTGATAGTCATAATTTAATGGTCAAACATTTATGAAAAGTTTTTACTTTTCAAATTTATCCTCCTAAAAATGGTGAAAACCTATGTACGCAAGACATGCATTTGGATCACTGTTCTTTTATGGATATTGTTCGGATGGTTAACCTTGTGATCTCACCTAGTTTTAGGTAATGTTTTTAGAAACACAACTATTAATTTGGGCCCGACTATAAATAAAACCCGACTACTAATCTGTGTGTGTGGGGGGGGGGGGGGGGGGGGAGGGGTTACCCAAAAAAAAATTAGTCTAGAGATTAAGTCCAACCTGAAGTCAACAAATATATCAGACGTGGGCAATCATCAAATAATGGCTAGAGTTGGTGACTAAATGTCGAAGGAAATTGTACTAACTAAATCTTCCAAGTGACTACTATGCACCCCAATGAAAAAAATAACATTATGGGGTACGACTGTAAATATAGGAATGAAAATAGAAACTGATTTCATTTTATTACAGTATGTAAAATAAGGAGAAAATTATTTGCTTTTTCACACATATAAGGGACAAACTCTCCATTTACAAAGATTGCAAGTATACATTACATTGAAAGTATTACATGTAGAACTCAAAAAATACTATTGCATATCACTAAGAATCCCACAAAAATCTCTACAAAAACTGGCCAAATTCCTAACACCCACCCCTCCCTCCCTCACAAGTTTTCATACCTCCCAACTCACCAAAATATTATACCTTTTCTGTTTTTTTCTTTGTCATATATTGATTATTGTATATCTCTTCTATACGGGTTCCTGCCCCCTTAGGTAGATTCTTCTAATATACTTTGCTTACTTATCAAATGTATATGTATATATAATTGCGGGAAAAAAACACTCTACTTGAAACCCAACAGTCCCATTTACCTTTTTGGTTCCACTAAAAAAACCTTGCATATTTATCCTCTCATCCGACTTAAAGTTATTTCAAGTATTAGCGAGTATGAGAGAACAAATAACTGATCATTGATGCCAATATTTTTTATTTAGATTCTAACCTATGTAGAAATGAGGACGAAAAATTTTATTTTAAAAAATTCACAATATGATCATATAAACGAAAGAGGATGGAGAAGAAAAGAAGAAATTGTTTTCTCTTTTTATTTTTTTTTATAATTAAAATACAGAAATGAGGAACTCAACACAATTACAAGGAATATTCAAAAGACGCGTATAAATCTGAAACAGAGGTGTAAAAGAATACACTGAAATACCTAAGATTAAGAATAAATCTTCGGGGCAGCCACTAAATTGCGATTCCACAGATCTGATGACAACTTAATAACTACAAAAGAACAATATTCCATACATTAGCCTCATCATAACACAAAATTTAGATGCTTGTGGGAACTCAATCTACAAATGTAATGAATATTAATATATAACCTTTTAACAGAGAAGGAAAAGAACCCAACTCAACTATGAAAAATAATGTGATAAACTTTAACAATTATTCGCAGTTTATCAAGCCAATTGCACTAGACAGATCTCACAAATACAAACCATGCAAGAATACTGAATGCATATTTCCACTGATTTATAATCACAGTCAAATTTTAGAAATATCATAAAAAGGGTTCCAGGAAAGGTAAATAGGAAATGATAGTGACCAGTAATACCTATGTGCATGAAGGAATGAAAAAAATCGTCAGACAGAAATCTATCTTTCTAAAAGAAGATAATTAACATTAACTTTGTAACAAGTGAATATGCAGTAAACAATCAAATATGAGAACCCATGGCATAATTTTCACGCCCCACCTCACTTCTATACAAACGTGTTTGTGTACCTTTTACCCGGTGATCCCATTCGGAGGCGTATAAAAAGTGCACATATCTTAAAAGTAGTTCCATAGAGGTATACAATTAGTTCTAGTAATTTTAGCATGGATGAATGAAAAACAAAAAGAAATAGGAAACAGAGAATGAGTTATTTCCATTGGGAGCTGAACTTGAGAAAATATTTTCATTGGAACCTCACCCAAGATAAGGACAAAGTACACCTCAACTTCACTTACCAACCATTCTCAACAACGATATCGAAGAAATCTTTGACGCAAAATCCGGCATCATCCTCCTTAAAAATGGGAAAGAAATCCATGATAAGAAACACTTCAGCGTAACGGAATTTACACATTACTCATAGTGACATTAATCAATAAAAATAGGAAAGAAGTCCCCGATATCTTATGAATTGTTAATTTATTCTAACAATAATAACGCAATAACACAAAATAAGATACAATTATTTCTCATGAGCCCATGTATACATCACTTTTATGACTTCTTAATGTTATGTGAGTGTTCTTAATTCCGTTACAAGTGTTTAATAATAAACATTCAATTTTATCTCCCATTAGCTTTGGAATATTCTTTTTTTTAGTAACTCTGAACCTCCACACGAACGAGCCCTTTGGACTCCTCCATGCGAACTAAACAGTGGGTACGTTGTGGCAGAGCCACCATAACACACGCCCCGCTTCAAGTTTGGTATCCTTTTAGGGGTTTCGAACTCGAGACCTGTGGCATTTTTTTGTCCGGACCCTTCTAATAATGGGTAAGTAGATAATTAATATCTTTATTTGTCCATTTATGTCCTTTTGATCTTTTTATCAGTAGCCATAATCCCAATGCTATGATTTGGGTCTTGGCACATGGATTATTTGGGTTTGCTTTTGAGGTAACCCGAGGTCTCTTTATTTTGGGGGCATTGTTTTTGGAAAACTTTTCAAAAGATTGGATGCATGGAAGAGGAGTAGCCTCTCTAAAGGAGGTAGACTACCTCTGGTGCACTGTATTAGAGTCTTCCCATCTACTTTTTATCCATAAGTTCCTCGTCACATTGCATATAAATTGAAAAAACTAATGAGGAATTTTCTTTTGAGAGGGGAGTGGTGAGGGGGAAAAATAGCACCTTATTTCAAGGGAAGTGATTTGCGAACCTAAAAAGAAAGGGGGCTTGGGCAGTGGTAATTTAAGAAAAAGAAATTTAACTCTCTTAGGAATTGACAATGGAGTTTCTCTCAGAAAACGATTTCTTTTGGGCATCCATAAATTGAAGTGAATATGGGATTCGTAACGACCGATGAGATGCTACGATGATTGATAGAGCATCTCTCCGTAGTTCAAGGCTTCAAAGCATTTATCAATCTTATCTAGCTTTGAGTGAGAGATGGCGAAAGGATTAAAATTCTAGGAGGATTTATGGATTGGGGATTCCAAATTTGCCTCATTGTCTCCTATATTCCATCGTTTGGCTAGTCATTCTCGCGGGTCATTGCATCATTAGTTATATGAAACTCTACTTTCAATTATTCTTAAAGTTTAATTTTAATGATAAATCTCAACGATCGTGATTTCGTTGATTTCATTTCCCTTCTTGGTATAGTTAATGGGACTCCTCTTTCAAAAAAAATATTCTTGATATGAGAATTCGAGTGGGTAATTCTTGTGGAATTTTACCTGTAAATCTCTTTTTTATATTCACAAGGAAAGAAAAAAAATCTCTCGTTTCCCACTTTCAAAACATACTTATTAGTTAAAAGGAGAATGTCTATAGCAAGGGATTTCTTCTAAGCACCCAAACAAAAGATGATCCTAAAAGATAAGCATATGCTTTGAAAACTAGACTGAAAAAGGCTTTTTATCCAGGCATTTGGAGGCCTCGTCATTTTTTGTGCAAATATTAGACAACCAACAACAAGAAACATCTCAAGTATTGTTTTCAGCATTGAATATCATGTGAGTAATAGTGCTATAGGTGTTCCTGCGCACTCTCTCATGAGGACCACCATAAGAGAAATCATATCTTGAAGAAATGTAGAAGACATTGATATTTATTCTTATTTCCCTTTTCTGCTCCACTGTGAGAAAAACTTGCGTACATATATCTCTCATTCTCCATAAAGTTAATTCAAGTATTAGTGACTATGAATAGGATTAAAATTATTGGTAAATAAACAGAGTGATAAACTAAGATACCCAATCTATTGCGAATGAGATACTAATGTCTTGTTCTAAATTGATCACTCATACCCACATTTTTCTCTAAAAAAATCTAACCTATTCAAAAATTGAGGGGGAGACTTTAATGTGGAGAGATTTGTGTTAGTGGGGTTTGGGGCGTTCCTTGGTGTTTGGGGGGAGACTTAAAGTGGTGATATTTGCGTGAGAGAGGAGTAGGGGAGGTAAAATCAGCAGAGGTATGTAGTACTTCTCGGACTACATTGTTTCGGAAATAATATTATGGCCGGGATGAGATACACGGCAGTCATATTATAATTATTTGAGACGCGCGTATGAGTCGCGCCACCGATATGTAATTGGGGGTTTAAAAGGTAAATTATTTTTATATAATTCGAATGACTATTTTGAGTGCACCAGAGTGTCCTGAAGGATCAAATTAGTCAGAAAACACTACTCGGGTATTTTATTTGAAGTTCGGTGCATTTTAGCCCAAAACGACACCCCGGAGGGATATTTTGGTCTTTAGGGATTTTTAGGTAATTAAATGGACGAAAATTGGGTTAATTAAAAGCATTGAGGGTTAGTGGTCTGTCAGTTTTAGCTTACGTGAGAAAGAGAGAAAAGAGAGAGAACTAAGGAAGAAGAAGACTCCATTGGAGCCCTAAGCCAAGAACTCGAGCTTTCACACCAAAAATTACACCAGCGCGTAGATCGTGTCAAGAGGATCGTTCCCATACCAATTTCAGTCCAAGAATCAGAAGTTCATTCCGAGGCAAGTGTTTATCTTGATCTCCTTTTTAGCATATATATTGTTCTTGCTAATTTAGGTATGATGACATAAATTTGGAACAATGAAAATGTGGGTTAATTAAACTAAATATTGAAGAAAACTTATGAATTGGAGATGGGTATAGGTCTTGCCCTTGATTAAACTAATAAAATCTGGAAATTTTATGTCTTATTCACGAATTAAAATAAGAGTTTGGGCAATTAAAATTTTGGGTTCATATTTAAGAGAATTATTGGAAGCTTAAGAGATTGCTTAATTTCGATTGATTTTATAAGGATTTGACCTTTAATTCGTGATGAAAAGTGTCTTAAGATGATTGGGATTAGTGTAGGAACATTTGATTTGGATTGGGATGAGTATTCATATGTTTTTGAGGATTAAAAGTTGAGAAAAATCGAAGTTGGGAAAGAACTAAGCCTGTTCGGAATTTCGTTAGAAGACTTGCCCAGGTCGTTCGAACGACCTCGTTCGAGCGAGAATTCTAACGAGATTTCCAACGACCTTTCTAACGAGTTGCTGAGTTCATTCGAAGTGGGAACTTCGTTCGAACGAACTCGTTCGAACGAGAATCCTGGAACTTCTAACGAAATTCCAGAATGGGTTTTTAGGGTTTGTTTGGATTGAAAATCTTCCTAGGGTTGTCTATATAAATGTATTAAGCTTCGTGAGTAATGGGTAGCTTAAATTTCCAAAGTGTTAAGGAATTAAGGGGAATAGTACGTGGGGTATTGAATTTGTGTGGAAACCTAGGAGGGGATGTAAGTCCTAGAGATGCTATATATAGGCGGGTATCGAGGAGAGTAATGGCGTTAATAGTACTTACGGATTATAGTATTTGGGTTATGTGATTACCTATTAATGTATATAAGTTGTGTGCATGCTTACTACTTGGAATATCATGTGTATGACATACCTAGCTACTGGCTATCGAACGGCGGTTAACGCGTTGTGGACGATCATATCTTGTGTGCTTTCGGGGGATTTTGAGTCGTACCACTAGAGCATGGAACCTAGGTACGGGCTATCTGTGAGAATGATAGTGATGATGGTCGTATGGGTGCGTAGGTATGTGCGTAGCCCATCGGCTTGAGACTATGTTCGCCTCCAATATATGTATATGTTTCATCGGTTCTTGAGAGATTGGACCTGTTGTCCTTTATGCGTGAGCATTGCAGTGGGACTAGATAGCCGAGTATGCCTAGCACCAGGGATTTCTTGACCATGGGTGCAGTATTGTTATATTTGTATGTAAACATAATGTGGTTATATATATGTATACTGAGTTCCTTTTCTTTGTTTCAAGTTGGCCACTTGATTAAAGTATATACTTATTGGGTCACCAGATGAGAATAAAGCATACTATGAAAATGAGTATAACCTCCTTAAATCTATTCCTAAATAATAATATATTAGTTTCGAATTGTTATATATTGTATCCGACATAGCGATTATCCTACATAAAGTCACGTAGAGTGACGAGACTAGTATGGGTAGTTAGACTCGCTAGGTGTGCACATTAGATGAGAGGTAAACATCTCAAGTGAGTACGCTAAGTTAACATGGATAATATATGTGTTAATTAAATCAATTTAAGCACTTGTTATATTTAAACTATTTTTCCACTCGAGCTCTGCCCGTTTTTCTGCAAATCTCTTCTCTTGTTCTATTATTTTAGGTGCTCAGCCACAGGGACACCAGGCTTAGAGGTTTCCATTCATTTGTCGAGTTGTAGCTGCTGTGGAAGCTACAGAATATTGCAATGTAGACATTTCTAAGTCTATTGCTCCTTATCTATCAGTCTTCTATTCCAGTTGGACTTGTCGTCCCTCCTATTTACATTCAGAGGTTTAGAGTTGTTTTATTTCATCATTAGACTTTAATTTCATGCCATTGAATTATTGTATGGGATTTGACTGGATGTGTTGCTCCAGTTCCTTATTTATATTCAGTTAGTTTTCTTTATGCTATTGTGATGTATGATGACGGATTTATATATTCACTTTGATGTTGATGGTTAATAACAAGATAAAATTTTGACAACAACCTTTTTAAATATTAGGTGGTTAGTTTTATTAAATTAAAATTTGAGTTTTTCGACAGTGATGCATTATCTGAACCAACTTGATATGCTGAAATTAATTAATTAAGGACTGATCACCCGTTAATTAATTAGGCGGGGTGTCACAGTCATCCTCACGGGTCATTACATCATTAGCTACATGAAACTCGACTTTCAATTATTCTTAAAGTTTAATTTTAAAGATAAATCTCAACGATCGTGATTTCGTTGATTTCATTTCCCTTCTTGGTATAGTTAATGTGGCTCCTCTCTTAAAAAAATATTCTCGATATGAGAATTGGAGTGGTAATTCTTGTGGATTTTTACGTATCAAATTCACAAGCAAAGAAAAAAAAATCTCCTGTTTCTCACTTTCAAAACAAGATGATGTTTATCACTTAAGATGAGAATGTCTATAAAAATGGATTTCCTCAAAACACCCAAACAAAAGATGATCCTAAAAGATTAACATATGCTTTGAAAACTAGACTAAAAGAGGCTTTTTGTCGAGGCATTTGGAGGCCTTGTTAATTTTTGTGCAAATATTAGACAACCAACAACAAGAAACATCTTACGTATTTGTTTTCAACATTGAATATAACGTGACTAATATTTCTATAGTTGTTCACGCGCACTATCCCCAGAGGACCACCATAAAAGAAATCATATCTTGAAGAAATGTAGATGACATTTACATTTATTCTTATTTCCGTTTTTTATTCCACTGTGAGAAAAACTTGCATATATATCTCTCTCATTCTCCAACATGTTAATTCAAGTATTAGTAACTATGAAGAGGATTAAAATTAGTGGTAAATAAACAGAGTGATAAAGTAAGATACCCAACCTATTGCAAATGAGATACTAATGTCTTGCTCTAAACTCAACAGTCATACCCACATTTTTCTCTTAAAATGACGTACCTACACGTCAATGGCCAAAAAATAAAACCAAACCAATTTTTAGAGAGACAAACAAATGATTTCTTATATTCAAAATAGGGGCTATCCTCAAATGAGGATTACATGGGTATTTATAAGGTGAATATTACTTGCTAGCCAAGTAATAGCTTAAACGACTAAAAAGGGAAACTACTGACAAAAATATACCCAATTAGTCACAAACATTCTTGGAGACCAATTAAAGGGAAAAAATGACTAAAATAAAAATGGAAAAAAATAAGGAAAAAGGAAAATACATGGGATTCCCATCACTCTCCCCCATTCAAAAATAGTTCACCCACGAACTCAAAGGGGAAGATGCACTGAGTCCCCCTCTAAGACAGTGATTATAGCATGTTGGGGAAGCTCCTTGGATGCATCAAGATACTCAGGCGGCTGCTCCGTCGCTAAAAGGGCACGACGATGCAGGAGAGAGCACTCTAAAGCTCGATGGCCAATATTGCCACAATTGTAGCAACGGAATGTAGGCGGACCAGGAGGTGACGCAATGAAAGTAATGGTAGAAGGGACTGAAGCCGATACTGGAGGAGATGGAGCATAAACCGATGTAGGTGGAGCTCGCGAAGCAGGAAGAGCTGTTGGTGCCGTGTGATAGACCTCAACCTTGGTCGCGTACTCAACCACATTCAGAAATGTCGGTATCTCCATCAATCTGAGATCATGTTGAATGTACGATTGCAGTCCCAAAATATAGCGATTGATCTGCTGGTCCTCGGTCTCAGGGAGGCGAGCCCGGGTGCAAAGGAGCTAGAACTGCTCTGTATACTCCACCACTGTCGATGTAGCCTGTCGGAGGGACTGGATGCGAGTAAAAAGGTCGCGCTCATAGGTCGGGGATATGAATGAAGTCTGAAGAGCAACTTTTACCTCAGACCAGGCCTGGATGGGAGGAAGTCCCGCAGATGTCCAACGGCAGCAAAGATCGTTCCACCAAACTCAGGCGAATACCTGAAATTTAGTGGTGGTGAGAGCACAAGAGCGACCCTGAACTCGCTTGTAGTCGAAAACCACCTCAATAGCAACCAACCAATCAATAATTACATCGGAGGAGAATCGTCCACCGAACGTAAGAACGTCAATGCATATATCCCCATGAAGACTCTGAGGAAGCAACTAAAGTACAGTAGATAGGGGGTCTACATTCTGACGAGCATCAAATCCATCACATCACCCGGCACAGGTGCAACATAATCAAGAGGAATCGATGACATCTGGGCAGGTGGTGGATGAGGAGGATGAACATGTGAGGCCACGGGGGGTGCTGGGGGACCGCAATAGGGACAAGTACCAATCAGAAGGCCACGCTCTCCGCAATAAAAGCGATGGCGGTCTCGTAGTGATACGAAGCGAGGGGAACCGAGTGGGGGAGGGGGAATCCACTCCAAGACGGTGTGGTGGGTATCCCCGGCATTAGAGGATGAATAGGAATCGGTGTAGAGCAGAGAAGGATCATGATGCGAAAGGGTATGATGGAGGAGGTGGGACGTACGGTGGTGGGTGTGGGTGAGGGTGGAGGGAGTGGGTCTGAAAAATACACACGAAGGTCATAGGATTGCCCCGAGGGGACTAATGGGCTGATAGGGTCATGTGGGTCGGGATCGGGAGGATGGTCGAGAGTCCCAATATGTTGGTTGAGGGCCCTGGGGGGTAGTCGGGAAACCCGTGGGGACTGGGAAATGCACTTGGCCGAAAGGTAGGGGCAAACTCGGGTTGAGTAGAGGTTTCGGGTTGTCCGGTGGGTAGGGTTGTGAATAGGGTCGAATCGGGCACGGGTGGGCCTCCAAGCAAGGCAAAGAACCCGGTTAGTCAGAACGAGTCGAGGCAGGGGCTTTTGGGGGCTACAGTTTGAGTTGGGATGCTAGGGTTTGGGTTTCTGGAGTCAGGATGGATGAGTTAGTTAGTGGTCGGAGGGGAGATTATCCCAAACAGGTTTGGGCAGGGGTCATGGGGTTGGGGTTTAGGTCGAAGGCAGGGGCAGACTAATCTAGGTGTTTTTTGGGGACTGGCCGGTAGGGGCTTTGTTCGGAACAGGGGCGGGGAGACTAGGGCTAGGGTGGTGGGTTGGTCGGCATAGGTAAGAGTTTCACTGGTGTCCGAAACGGGTGGGGTTAAGGTGTTTTTTAGATTAGAATTGTGATACGACGCAAATATTGCGTATTTCATCTGTCGAACCTACGCATTTTAGCCCCCTCGGGTGCCTTAATCTCTATATTTAAGCCCGTTAACTAGACAACCTCGGTTTATATTGTTAACATGCTATATGAGGTATAATTGGGCTTTTGTAAGTATTTAGGTACTAAGTATGAAGTTCGGACGCATTCCGCTCAAATTCCATACGCAGTCGCAAGTTCAAGGGCATTTTAGTCTTTTCATAGCTTGGGCACCTGGCCCAACATCTTCACGGAAGTTGTAGCTTTCCTCGCAAGCTTCACGTGTCCGCAAACGGTGCACAATTCCGATCCCTAAAGAAGAAGTTACGACGTTTCTAGTGGAAGAGAAATCCATCCAACCAAAACAGGAGGAATTGGTGCAGACCTGTAGCCATCGATCCATCGATCGATCCTTCAGTTTTTTCCCTTGAGTTGAGACAGTGGGATATGATTTTTACCATCGATCGATCAATCCTTTTTATCGATCGATCGATCCCCTATTTTCTGCAGATATTTTGCCTTTTCTTTTCTTTTCTAATTTAATTCCTTTTACTATATAAAGGAATTTTGTTGTAAATAACATATGTAATTCGTTTTAGGTTAGTTTAGCTTAGGTTTTGGAGGTTTGAGAGCTCATTTATTCATTTCTTCTTGGATTGACACCCAATTGGGTTTGTAATTTGTGATTTCATCTTCCATCTCCATTAATATAGTGTGTATTCCATTAATTCTTGCTTTGTAGTTAATTTACATGCTTTGTTAATTAGATTCACATGCTTTCTTTCCTTGCTTTCTAGTGCAGTTTTATTGCATTTATTTACCGCGTTTTTAATATGCTTTCTAGATAATTTAGTCTAGGTTGTGCTGGATTGAACTCATTATGGGTTGACTTGTTGCTTTGCTTTGGTGATGGAGTTTCCGGGTCTATTTCGGGTGCGTTGTCCTAGTTTTATGCCTAGGGGATTTGACGGGGCATATCATGTATGTTCCGTGCTTACGACCTTGTGTGCGTAATTTCTAGAGTATTTGTTGACGCCAAAATCGTATTAGGCTTTTATACGGATTTAGGGGCGTGACAACCCTTGGTTCAATTAATTGACGAAACGAGACGCATTTGTAATAACTCGTTGACCCATGCAACCATTTTATACTAATTAACTCGGATGGGGGATATTCGACGCAACCTATAGTTTTTACCCACTTTCTTAATCTAGTTTCAATACACTCGCCTAGATTAATCATTTCCCTTTTTCGCATCTTTTCCTTTTTGTTCATTTTTATCTTTTACACTTTTATTTAGGAATATTAAATCCTATAAATTCTAGCAACTCGTCTTTGTGGATTTTTGATACCCGACTTACCGCTACACTTGTATCCAAGTGCAATCGTAATTTAGGTTGCTTGTATTGAGGCGGTGAAACGAAAACAACGATCGGCGCTTGACGCGCGTCGCTTTTCACCCTCAATCAGGCTGGGATCGGGTAGGGTTGGGTTTGGATCCTGGGCTGAAGCAATCAGGTCGAAGGGTTTTCTAGGTCGGACGGGTAAAGACGGTGGTCGGGGGCAAGGCGGAGGGGTAGGGTTAGGGCAGCAGGGGTGGGGTCGCCTAGGGTTGGGGATGAGGATTCTAGGACCTCTTTCCCGGGCCTATGTGAGGCATTTTTCGGCGACTTTTCAGTGGCAGTTGGAGGTTGTTTCGTAGAGAGAAGTTGGAGTAGCGTGTCGAACCTCTTGTTGAAATCTAGGGCTTGTTAATGCATTTTGTGCCTCAACTCTTGGATCCTTAAGCACAATCAAGGCCCATCGGAGTATGTATTCACGATTGAACCAGACAACGTAGCTTAATCCATGGAACAAAACCCCACACGCTGCCACCATGTGAGAGCCCTATGCCCTCTTCATGTTGCTGTTTGGATTTTTTTGGAGCCATTGAAAGTAGCGTACGATTTTAATTGAATAACCCCGATACACTACAACACCAATCTTGGAGTGACACCCGCTTTGATACCAATTTGACGTAAACTACACGTCAATGGCTAAAAAATAAAACCAAAATAATTTTTAAAGAGAGAAACAAAGGATTTCTTATATTCAAAATGGGGGTTATCCTCAAATGAGGATTACATGGGTATTTATAAGGTGGGTATTACTTGCTAGCCAAGTAATATCCTAAAAGATTAAAAAGGGCAACTACTAACAAAAATATACCCAATTAGTCCCAAACATGCTTGGAGACCAATTAAAGGGAAAAAAATGATTAAAATAAAAATGGAAAAAATAGGAAAAAGGAAAATACATGGGATTCCCATTATAAAAATCTAACCTATACAGAAATTGAGAATTGAAATATTCAAAGAAATCACATTCTAATGATATAAAGAAAACAGAATGGAGAAGAAAAGAAGCAATCATCCATATTATGATAATTTAAAAGAAATAATTGTAATGTGTAAGTCTTCTGTAATGTATATGAAATGGAAAAGTACTCAATAAAAAAAATAAGAAAAATCAACGTGATTATAAGGAATGTGTAGAAGGAAACCTGTAATTAAGGCGTAAAATAAATGTCTTACATTTACTAAGATGGTGATCCTGTTCATGGCAATGTACCAAAATAAGAGAGAAGGAGAATAAGGTAGTGTGGGAAACCTACAAATGATAACAAACAATCACATTAATAAATACGAAACATGTATAACATGGCAATATTGAAATACCAAAGATCAAGAATAAAGCTCTGGGGGAGATAAGAACTGCTGAAGAACAATATATCATGATATTAGGCTCCTAATAGAAAATAAAACTTCGTGTTGGAACTCAATCTACCAATAAATTGACTATTATTATACAATCTGTTTTACAGGTCAAGAAAACAACCCAACTCAATTATTAAAAATCAAGTGATAAAATTAACATATAATACTATTTAAGTAAGCCAATTTTCCATGGACGCCTCATAGACACGGACCATGACACAATATTCAATATTATGTTCCCACTAATTTCTTCAACTTCTTTTTCTATAGGCAAATTTTAAGAGTTCAATAAAAAAACAAAGGAAAAGAATAAAAGAATATGATAGTTACATATTTTCATGTGTATAGTAGTAATTGTCAGTGGACGTTTGTAAAGATCCCATATATAATGGCACTGAACCCTACACATAGTTAATATTAACTTAATAAGAAGTACATATACAGAGTTTTCATAAAACAATCAATGATAGGACCAATTGCCTTCTTTTTCAAAGCTCATAATGTGCAATATATATAAACAAAAGCCGCAAAGAGTCAATGGACAACCTTGTATGTAATAGCAATGTCATTGTCAAAATCAAAGGGTGGGACAGAAATAAAAGATTAGAAATAGCTTCTCGATTTGTGTTTGTAGTGTCGTGGGTCTTAGTTTTAAAAGAAACACCACCAAGTTAAAAAGAAACAACCACAAATTTTTTTCATTGGTCATATAACCCCTCTCAAGTACAAACATGAAGGGAAAAAACGGATCGTATATACTGCACAACAGTGGGGACTAATTGTATCTACCAGAACTTCAATAAAAGAAATATCCAGAAACAACCAACTAACTTGAAGAAATTATGCACCAAAAAAAGCGAGAATACACACACACACATATACTTACATATACATGCTAACTTATAAAGCCAATGACGCTATACTGTGTTTCCAATCTGCTAAATCAAGCAAGGCAAGAGAACAAAATAACCTCAATAAATGAAGAAGTGCACAAAAAGTCCATTCTGAAGGTTAATCACTAAATCAAGATAACATAAGCACAAAAAGAACATACCAATAGTCTCTACTAAATCAATCGATTGTAACTATTATACATGTACAGAATACTATCCAAATATATCATAACCAGATCAGCACAAACAAGAGGGGAGAAAAAAAAAGGCAACTTTGAAAGAATTTTAACTTTACAGGTAATATCATCTTCATGCTTTATTAATTAAGCATATTGAACCAAATTCTCATTAGGAAATATGACAGAAAACATATCTGGTGATTTACCACCAATAATGTACACTATAAAATTGTAATACCTCGTAATTTTATTGATTTTTATTTAAGGGATTAATTGAATTAAATGAGAAGCTATTGGGAATCAATCTGGATATAAATACTAGCGAGACGTGTGTTGATATTTGAGTATGATGTTAAAATTGAATATTACTGAGAATATATGGTAATATATGAGTATTGAAAATATTAAAATTATCGTGAGGCAGAAATACGACAATTTGGGAAATTTAGTTGGGACGCGCATGTCGGTCGCGTTAGGATTGAATTTATTTAAATTAAAAAGTAAATTGTATTTTTATCAACCGAATGGACCTTTTGAGTGCGCCAATGTTTCCGGAATGGTCGAAATAGTCAGTAAACACTAGCCGGGGGTTTAGTCCTGGTTTCGGGGCATTTTTAGGCCAAACCGACAACCTAGAAGGGTATTTTGGTAATTTTAAAAATTGAGGAATTAAAACCCACCAATTTTAGAGTTTATTTTTATATTCTTTAAAGAGTCCACTAAAGCCATTACCAGCAAAAGGCAAGAGAGTGGGCTACGGGAGCTTGGAGAGGAGTTAGAGAGAAGTTAAAAGAGGTTCCACCAAACCATCTTCCTTCACCAGCATTTTGAAAGGAAATTGTGACCGGAAAGAAGAAAGAGAGTCAACCTTGATCATCAACAATGAATCAGAACATCGAATTTAAGGCAAGTGATTTGATGTCATTAAATGCAATGAATATTTCCTCCATATTTAGTGTGGAAACCTTAAATGCTTAGAAAGTTTTGGTGAAAACCCAATGGGATTATAGTAGAAACTCTTAATTTTGGTTAGGAATTGCATGTAGAATGATTATGGATGAAATTGGTATCCAAAAAACTTAACTTTGATAATTTAAAAACGGATTAATGATGAGTATTTAGGTACAATAAAATTTTGGGTTCATGTTCATAGGGTTTGGGGCAAAATTTGGGGATTCATGATAATTGCATGTTGATTTAGAGGATTTGGCCCCAATAAAATAAGCGACCTAGGAGGACTTAGAGTAGTTTAAAAACATTAAAACGTTATTGGGATGATCTTATGATGGATTTAGAGAAGAGAAAAATGAAATTGGGAAATTCTGGGAGTTTTCTGCCATCTCGTTAGAAGACCTGCCCAGGTTGTTCGAACGACCTCGTTCGAACGAGACTTCTAACGAGATGACAATATCCCTTCAAACGAGTTCGATAGTAGACGTGTTGTAGCTGCTGTGGAAGTTACAATACCTCGATAGTAGACGCCTCCACTTTCTATCTTGACTCTATTTCAGATTTACTCATCTGTAGGGCATGTTGCCCCTTTTCTTTTAGAGACATCCTACTTACTCAGTTTTATTTCAGATTTTGGGTTGTAATTATTTAGTGATTCAGACTTTGTATTCATTTCGGATTATTTTCGAGGAGTGTTCCTCCAAATTCATTTATTTCTTTATCATTGTAGTGTGGTTGTGATATCATTATTTCATAATTTAATACTTATTGTATGTTAATCGGATTTAATTAAAATTGACAACTCACTTTTTAAATATTAGGTGGCTAGTAATTATTAAAACGTTTTTCGACAGTGATGCTATGAACTGAACCAACTTGACATTTTGTATTAATTTGAATAAAGGAGTAGCTACCCGGTATTTAATTAGTCCGGGTGTCACAAAAATATAAAGCACTAAGATTAAATGACTTAGGAAATTCCCGACATTACAAGAAAATCCAAAACTATTCTAATTTCAATGGCTTATTGACGCTAGTATAACCATTTTAACCATGAAATTCACAGAAAAATAGTAATTGGAGTACATTGTTAACCAACTTCACCATGGACAACTTAGTAGTTACGAAATGAGCCACCTAGAAAAAGTATTGATATGTTTGATTTGATGTCCCATCTAGTAATGGGGGTATATACTTGAGTAAATGATATATTCATTACCCGGATGCCTCAACATATGAATGCAAATGTTATAAAGAAAAACAGAGTCTCTAGTTAGCGAGTGAGATAAGTACACACAAAAATGGTAAAGGTAAATGAACCGAAAAATATGTCGTAAAATGGTGAAATTAAAAAAATACCCCGTGGGTGAGTGAAACAAGTAGACACACAATGCGTGTGCTACACATAAAATACCTAACAAGAAGATCAGATAGTTTACCAGAAAATCTACACGCTCAACTTCCCAACGTATAAAACCACACAAGAATTAAACACTTTTAGCCTCTTAATTTCCAAACTTATTCCACTCCACAACCCATGCATATTCCAATAACTCATAATTAACAATACAGGAAGTTATAAAAGGAGTGTCGGTAGAAATTCCCAAGAAAATAAGCATCTAAGAGACATCTAACTGATTAGATGCATAAATTTTTCATCAATATATGATTGAGCTCAAAGACGATGTTTAACTCTCATGGGAATCCAGTTTGAGTACTTCTCCCTAATCCTATCAGCCACAACACGCCTCTTTTCTAACATAACAGAAACACAAGTTCCAAAAGTAAACTAAACCACTTTCTTACTATTCATATAACTATTAAACAAAGTAATAGCTTTATCATTTGAGGCCCTGCATAAATGCAAAATAAATGCAACAACTTTATCCTCTTAATTTAGGACATGGGTTTGCATGATGTTTTT
Source organism: Sambucus nigra (assembly GCA_949130495.1). Classification (NCBI taxonomy): domain Eukaryota; kingdom Viridiplantae; phylum Streptophyta; class Magnoliopsida; order Dipsacales; family Adoxaceae; genus Sambucus; species Sambucus nigra. The sequence goes on from OX422214.1 coordinate 129,059,134, forward strand.
CAGTTGATACAAAAAAATAGAAAATTACGTTATTCTATGAGATCCAAATAATCAACAGAGGAAACAAAATTTAACGCTTAATACCTGGAAACTTCTACTTGTAATGCTTAGTCGAATAAAAAATGTGGTGAACGGACACGATCTCCTCCACAAAAAAAGGCTCAGACCATCAAGCCTGCATGCCAAAGAACTTATTCTATTGTCAAAGACGTTTTTACTACCTTTTCAAATGCTGCAATCATGCACCATGTCAATATTTAAAACAAAAGTTTAGGAAAAAACAAAATAACATTTCCATGAACAATAACATACCTGTGTTGTTAGCACCCTATGGGAAGAAGAAAAATGCATTTCAAACAGGCATAAGCATATATAAGTAGTTCAAAAAAATTTAAATCGTAAATATAATACACATGTCAACATGAGACAAGAGTAGTTGAACATATTTCCCTGCTTCACTAGAACTAAACTTTCTTGGCCTTTATTCTCAAAAACTCCCCTTAAAACATTGTTTTTTAGACTATGATAATCTAAGAGAAGAATATGGCATTATAAGAATGGATTTATCCAAAAAAATTGACAATTACTCCACAAAGAGACTGCTATCAAAAGGTATTATGGGTTTTACCAAGCCTAGGCGGGCCTCGGCGTAAAAAGGCGTGAAAAGGCGTTTAGGCCTTTTTAATATATTTTAATATTTTTTAACCATAACAAGGCTATTAAAATACTAAAATTGTACATATCATAAAAATATGCCTGAATATTTTCAAATAAAAATACTATTTGATTATTTTGGATGAGATAATGGTCCGGTTTGTAAAAAAATCTTTAAAAGGCAATATCGTTTCACTAAAGCATTGTTGTTTTAAGAGAAAAAGTACGCCTTATGGGTTTTACCAAGCATAAGGCGAGGCGTTTCTCCCAAGCCTCAAACCTAGGCGTGCCTAGGCGGAGCCTAGGCGGGTTTTTTAGAACAGTATAGATTCTTTCTGCCCAACAACACATAATGATACAAAATAAATAAAAATCAATTCACTCTTCATAAGGACCAACAAATACTTAACCCTGTTTTACATGCAACACTATCCCAACAAGCCTTTACATGCAACACTATCCAAGGATTTACGAACCCAAAAGAGAAAACCTACCGCCATTTATATGCTTAACAAACCCACTTTGCACCCTCTTTGGACCCTTTACGCTTTGGCTCTGCCTCGCCTCCCACTCCGGCTCCATCTCCTCTCCGGCATTTCTTATTTCTGCTACGTGAAGAGTGGTTTGGAGTAATGAAAAATCTTATGCTTTCTTTCCTTCGATTTTTTTAAAGTTATTGAACCTATTAAGTGTGTAAGTAGTATCAATTCTATTAAAAAATGTTAAAGTTAATGACATAAATAGATTAGGCGCCATATGGGTCAATATACATTTATTTTAGGATAAATTATATCGAATTCTCTAAATTATTGATTTTTTACACCTAACTTGTTTCATAAAAGAAATTGACAAACATGATTTTATGTATAAAAATAATTAAAAATTGTTGAAAGTAGGTTGAGTGTAAAGAATCGATAGTTCAGGGGTCTTTGATGTAATTTACCCTATATTTTAATATATTTTAAAGTATTTATAAATAAAATGTTTATACGACATATATACAAACTACATATATGATAAAAAATATGTGTTAAATCACGATACGACATGAAATCTTATTTCATTTACCTAACACCAACCTAATAAAATACAATACGGCACAAAATATTTTTTACCTAACACCAACACAACCCAAATAACATGATTTCGTGTCGTGTCAGGTAAAAAAAAATTGTGTCATGTCGTGTTTCAATTGGGCAGATTTTGTATCGTGTTTTAATTGAGTCGTGTTCGGGTTAGGTAAAAACTATTTCATGTTGTTTCGTGTTTCAATTGGGCCTTATTTGGTTTAAATTAAAAAAAATATTATGGGCTGTGTTGTGTCGTGTTTAATTGTGCCATGCTAAGGTTAGGTAAAAGAATAAGATTTTTATTCATGTTAGGTTAAAAAAAATCTTGTGTTAGGTTTTATTCGGGTCGTGTTCGTGTTACAAGAAAAAATTATGTCGTGTCGTGTCAAGTTTTAATTGAGTGTATTGATGTCGTGACGTGTTACGTTTTCTGTGGTTCGTGTTAAGTGAAAAATAGATTACGTGTCGTTTTTAACTTGGTTTTTGTTAGGTCAAAAAATAAAATTTTGTGTCGTGTCTTGTCTTGTTTTAATTGCACTGTATTCATGTTAACTAAAAAAATATAATATGATTTCATGTCGTGACTCATTTTATTTGGATCTTGTTAACTAAAGAAAGATTATGTGTCGTATTGTGTTTTGCTTTGTTCGCTTTAGGTAGAAAAAATAAGACTGTGGGTGTATGTGTGTGTGTGTATAATGTTTAAATATACTATTGTGAAAGTAAATTAAAATATATATGAATATTGATCCCTATGGTCCGTAAACTACTTATGTTGTTAAATTTAATAGTTTTTTGAATAAAACGAATGAATTGGTTGTAAATGAATAGTTTAGGATGTGAATTGGCTAAATTTTTAGTTTAGGAACCTAAATGAAACTACTTGCATAGGCGACATAGGGATCGAAAACTCATTTTTTTGAACATCTAAACCAAAATATTTTAGTGGCGAACATATGAACACTAGTAACAGTATATTTTCATAAGAAATTAGTAATGGCATATTATTCTTAGTAATTAAAAACTAGTGAGGGTTTGTTTGGTTGTGCTTAAAATCGTGTTTTGTGTTTAAATGCTATTCTAGTTACAGTTTGTGCTTATTGCACTTGTTTTTCAAAATAGAGTTTAAAAAATCGTGTGTTTAATTCATGTATTCTTAAAACAACATGTTGTTTCCAAAAAGTTGTTTTTTAAGTCAAAAATGTTTATTCTACCTATTTTCTATAAAAACCCATAATATTTAGAATTTAATTTTAAAAAAATGGAAAAACTTATGGGATAATCATCGGTTATGCGTGTTGAAAATAAAATAAAATGAGAAAATTTTAATTTATATGAATTTTGTGTTTTTTGTGCCAATTAAATGAATAATATGAACGTTTATTTAATTAGGGTGTATTTTAGTGCTTAGGTGGTGATGAAGGGGATTTTTGATCGGACCATATGAACGTCCTTTGTATGGGAAATCAATCGAATCCCCTTCTCACCCTTTGATTGGCGATCAGGCATTCGATCTCAGGGAGCCAGTTAAATAGTTCTTGCTTCAAACATAACATATGTTTTCAATGAAGATGGACCACTCCCATGATGAATAGGGAAGGTGGAACATTCAATATTTCTAGAGTTGAACATGTGTCCTGCGATCCATTAAGTAGTGAGAATAGAATGATAGGTACCACCTTGTAAGGCTACTATATAAACCCATCATAGCACAATATTAAAGATTAATTCGGTTGATTTGCATGTAATCATTGTAATCCCAAAGATAATAAAACTCCACCCCCTCCCTTTGCCTCGTGGACGTAGGTCAAAACGACCGAACCACATATATTTGGTGTCTATTTATTTATTACTCTATAATTCTAATATCATTCATTGCTCTATATTATTGTGTTGTGTGTGTTATATTTTCACTCCAACATAATTGACATCGTCTCTCCGAACAACAAGTTCTAAAGCCGTGAATAGACACCGGGTGAACCAGCCCATCAATGGCTTCGTAGAGTAGCGGGAGGTCCTCTAGGGCCCCACTGGATTAGATCTTAGATCAGTTATATCCCAACCCTCCGCCTCTAGTTCCCGAGCTATAGGTAGACCAAAAAGCCCCCGCTTATTAGAATGCGGAGGATGAGGCTCTAAATCCTCATCCTCCCCCTCCAGCGCTCTTTTCAACTATACACTAATATTCAGTACTCCAAAGGCTTTACCCATTATCGGTGACGGTCAATAATGGAGATATTGATTGTACATCACCTTTATGTAGGGAAGTCATGGACTTCTCAATGCCTCTGACCTTCAAGCTTCCCAGGATGGGCTCGTTTGATGGCATGTCAAATCTGCGTGACCATATAGATCATTATGAGGCCGAATTTTTAGGTAGTCCGAACCTAATTTGATATAAGGACTTCGCCACCATACTGAATGGGTCACCGAGAACTTGGTGCAATTGACTTCCACCGAACTTTGTCATTTGCTTTAGAGATCTTGCTGAGTGCTTCGTCAGGCATTTTATTAGCAATCGAGTTCAACAAAAGATGAATAATTACTTGTTTAACATCCCTGAGATGAAATAAGAGTCTCTTAAGGAATTTGTGAAGAGATTCAATAACTAGGTTCTCTATATCAATCATCCGGATGAATGATCGAAGGTGTTAACTTTCCTATGTGGTCTTTATAGCAGTAACACCATTTACATGCTATAAAATAATCTTACCAATATAATGGAGTTGACGAGGAAGGTAGAGAAACACATCCACAATGAGGATATAATCAACAGTCATCTTCTCCCTAGAGGGAGGAGGAATAACATGGTAGAAGGTCGGGAGATGAATTGAATAAGAGGAGAATTTCCCCGAAGTGGAACAGTGTGGGAAACCAAGCAAAGCTTGATAATTTACCCCTCTTAATATGACAGTGGGACGGTTCCTGTCCACCATGATTGACCAAAAGTTATTGAATTGGCCGAGAAAACTGAGGATCTGACTTTACAGAAGGAGGTCCAAATTGTATATAAGTTCCATCCTGACTATGAACGTGATGAAAATAATTTTCTCCTCCTGAAAAGAGAGATTGAAACACTAATTCGGAGGGGGTATCTATGGGAGTTAGTGGGAGGTAAAGGTGGGAGATCAGATAATTGAACTGTTGAGTAAAGAAGAGACTGATACAAGAGAAGGTCAAAGGAACGTGAATGTAGGTAGGAGGGGCCTAAGGAGGTTACGAAGGCTAAGAGAGGTAAGCGAAATAATATGATCTTAGGGAGTTTCATAATTGGGGGAGAATCAACCTCTGCTCGCAAATCCTACAAAGTCCAAAAAAGATAACTGATGGATGTCCGAAGACAGAAACCCTAAGAAGACTGGGAGAACATAACCTTCACCTTGAAGGACTCTTAGGATATGATTACCCTACGTGATGGTCCTTTGTTAATTGAATCTCTGATATCAAACTAGACAGCTGGAAGAATTATGATAGACACTAGAAACGTGATGGATATTATTTACTATGATTATTTTGAGGAGATAAAGCTATGGGGATCAGTTAAATCCTATGTAAGGCACACATTTGGGCTTTGTTAGGGAGCAGATGTACCCAATAGATCAATTGAGTTACCATTCATAGTAGAAAGGAGCCCAAAATCCACCACATTATAAGTGAAATTTTTTATAATGTGGCCACCTTTGTCCTGATTGGATTAATAACTCTTAGCCGACTAGATGTTGTTCTTTTTATTTTGTCCATATCCCTTCGATTTCCAACATCGGACGGAACATGGTCGGTAAGAGGAAGTCAATATCGTGTAAGAAGTTGTTATTTTTCAGCATTAAAGAAGAAGAAGAAGGATACATTTCATATTTATGGGTTAGATCCTAGGGAAAAGTCAACCATCAAGTCACCAATTTAAGACTTGATCCTAATTTCATTATGTGATGCTCGAGTAGAATGAATGATGTATGTGGGATCATACTTTATTGATCAGAGAAGAGAAGAATTGGTAGCCTTTCTCTAAAATCACCAAAGTACGTTTGAATGGAGTTATGAGGAGATATCAGGTATAGATGCTTTGATGATGACCCATCCAGATGACTAGTGAGACAATAAAAAGGCATTCGACCCAAAATGAAATCAAGCGGTGCATGTTGAGGTAGGAAAATTTCTCGACGCTTAATTCATTCGGGATGTCAAATACCTAGAATGGCTATCCAATGTTGTAATAGTTAGAAAGACGAATGGAAAGTAACAAGTCGATGTCGACTATTCTAATCTGAATGAGGATTGCCCAAAGGATTCGTACCATTTCCCCAGGATCGATACTTTTGTAGATGCTTTAAGGGGACATGAGAGTTATTGATGTTACACCGAAATGTAACATCCAAATAATATAGAAGAAACTAAATGAGTAATGAAAATAAATATGTTTTGGTTTTGATGATGAACAATAGTGAAGGCAATTAATGACATAAGATAGAGAAAAAGGTAGACACGGGATATTTATAGTGGTTTAGCCAAGTAACCTACATCCACTTTGTTACAACTCATTTCTCACTAGCAAAATAGTGTTTTACAAGCTACAATTGTACTTTCTCTCAGTAGAGATTCTTTTGACAGAGTAATAATGTGTTTTTACAATAATGTGACGTCTGAAACAAGTAATGCAAGGATATATTTTACATAGTCCATTTTTACATTGCGTATGTCGTATACCGTTACACCTGTCGAAGGAACTTCAAGTACATATGCTCAACAAGACAGATCCAAAAATCAACATTCTTCAATAACAAGCCTTCGCAAGACTGATTTTGGTAAGGTTGTTTTAAGTGTTAGGATATTTTCAAAACAGTTTTTAACAAGTCGAGACATTTTTTTAAGGTAAAATTAATTTTTCAAGACCTGTAGACAGAGTTTTAAAATAAAAAAAATTAACTTTTCAGTCGTTCAAATGACAAGTGTGTGTCGTTAAAATGATGGGTCAAGTCTTTCGAACGACTCATCTAACGACATTAGATGTCATTTGAAAGGTCATTCGAAAGGTCGCTTGAAGCTTGCATCTAACGAAGGCATACTGTTTTAGTTTTCTTTTGGTCGTTTCTTCCTGGATATAACGATATAAGATGTCGTTCAAATGACATGCAGATTTTGTTCGAACGACCCGTCGACTTAAGGTTTTTATAAATACCTGCTTCGTAAATCTTTTTTATTTTTAAGACTACAGAATTTGACGAAAACGAAACTGCATTCTGCAGAAATTTTTGTCTTCACTTTTAGGTTACAAAACCTTTGTTTTTTATTCACAAATCATCCAAAATACTTTAGTGAATCATTTGTGAACCCAAGACTCAACCTTGTTGAAGTTTCTCTTATAAAGACTTCATCTCTACTATTGGATTGGTGATTCTTGAGAGAATTTTTGGCTGATGATTCTGATCACTTAGGAAGACTTGAGGGTGTTCCTTGTTGGAGACAAAATTGCGATTCTTGTGGATTCTTGTGGGAGTCCATTGCTAATTTTTAGGTTGTGGCCTATGTGAGTTTGTTGCAGTAGATTCATTGCGGATTTCATTGTGTACTTTGTAAGTTGCGATTTACCGTACATGGTGAAATAAAAGGTTTTGCCCTTTCGGGGGATTTTTTCCTGAAATATGTGTTTTCAGCATTTTGTGATTGTTTGTGATGGCATAGATGCATGTTTTAGGGTTTAATTAATTTGAGTAAAAAATTGACATCAAATTAAATAAGTATTAAATTGGAAATTTACGAATCCATAAACAATTGATATCACACCGCATTCTCAAATTGGTATAAGAGCATATTTCACCAAATTACCGTGAGATCTTTTTTCTAGCAAAATTTTTGTGATATCGATTTTTTTGAAAAAATTCGATTTTGAAAATTTTCGCAATTTTTTCGATGGAGAACTTATATAATCGGTTGCTCGTCTTTGATGGAACAAATTATGCCTACTGGAAAGTCTTCATTAAATCTGGTTTAAAAGCAATTGATGAACGTGTCTAGATTGTTTGTGAAAGAGGGTAGACTCATCGTCGATAATGTCACTTCTCCCAAACCTGTGTCGGACTGGACCGAGGGAGATTTTAAATTGAGTAATTTTAACTCTCATGACCTTAGCGTTATTTCTAGAGCCGTCATCGCTGACGAGTTCCATCGTATCATGACGTGAACCACGTCTAAAGAGGCATGGAATATCCTCCAATTAACACATGAGGGTACCAACGCAGTTAAGGCATCTAAATTACAAATTTTGATCACACAATTTGAGACAATCATGATGTCTGAGTTTGAGTGTTTTGACGAGTTTTATGCTAGGTTATTGTACATAGTCAACCCAAGTTTTAGTTTGGGTGAGAAGATTGATGAGACGAGAGTTGTCAAAAAGATTTTGAGGTCACTTACATCTCGTAAGAGACCTTTAAACTTATGAGATCGACATGTTTCCCAAAACCGTTGAGCCTGCGGATAGGGGGATTGCACTTAAGGCACAATCTAAAAATACTGAAGAACTGTCTAGGAAGGAAGGGAAGAAAAAAAAGAGAGAGATTGATGAGTGCATTATTTTGTATATTTTATACCCAGATTTATACCTTGTTAGTCCCATTTTGTTTTATTTAATAAGTTCTTAGAACCATTTTATTAAAAAGGGAAAAAAAATGTGAGAATGATTGAATTCATTGTCAAAATGGAAATTTTAATTCAAAAACGGGCACTTCGATAATTTTATGATATTCTTGTGCTAATTTGTGAAAAAAGTTGTCTAGTGAAATTTTTGCAGGTAATGATGAAATTTGGTACAAATTGATGGTCAACTGGAAAAAGGCACGAAAAAGCTGAATTTTATGGTCGTTAGAAAAAATGTTGTTTTTACTCTTGTGAAATCGTAAAAAAAGTCAAAAATCTCTATTCTCCGATTTGGATGAAATTCAGCATGCGTGTTCAACACGTAAATCTAATACTTTTCAAGTGGGGGGAAATTCGGCCATTTATTTTGATCCAAATATTAAAGAGGTGGAAGTGATAAGTCTCAACACATTTCAACCAATCAGGAAGAGTTTCACCAAAATCCTAATACCTCATCTCCAAGCCTATAAATAACACCCTTGGGCTCACAATTTTTTTGAGGAATTTCGTAGGGAGAATTTTATAGAGCAATTTTTGAGAGATTGTATTCAATTTGAGGGCCAAGTCTTTATAATTTTTGAGAGGATGGAAGATTGTTTTGAGACAACTTATTGTAAGTTTGATATATTACCGAAAGTCTCTTCTTATTCTTGCAATTTCTCTTTCATTATGATAGCTTGATTATTCTATTAGGATTAGGGTGAAGTTTATCATAGTTAGCCAATATTGTCACGTTAATTTGATTGTTGTTTATTCCCTACCTGTTTTAATTGTTATCAAAGATTCAGTATTCATTTTAAAATGACACGAGAGTGTGTTTTAAAACTCGACACAGGTGCAACATAATCAACAGGAATCAGTGACATCTGGGCAGGTGGTGGATGAGGAGGATGAACATGTGGGGCCATGGGGGGTGCTGGGGGACCGCAATGGGGACAAGTGGTAATCAGATGGCAACGCTCTCCATAATAAAAGCGCTGGCGGTCTCGTAGTGATACAAAGCAAGGGGCACCGAGTTGGGGAGGGGGAATCCACTCCAAGACGCTGCTGTGGGTATCCCCGACGTCAGAGGATAAAGAAGAGTCGGTGTAGAGCAGAGAAGGATCATGATGCAAAGGGGTATGATGTGATGATGGATGAGGTGGTACGTACGGTGGTGGGTGAGGGTGGAGGGAGTGGGTCCACAAAATACCCACGAAGGTCATAGGGTTTCCCCGAGGGGACTAATGGGCTAATAGGGTCGTGTGGGTCGGGATCGAGAGGATGGTCGGGAGTCCTAATATGTTGGTTGAGGGCCTCGGGGTAGTCGAGAAACCCGTGGGGACTGGGAAATGCATTGGGCCGAAGGGTATGGGCAAACCCGGGTTTAGTAGAGGTTTCAAGTTGCCCGGTGGGTAGGGTTCTGAATAGGGTCGAATCGGACACGGGTGGGCTTCTGAGTAAGGTAGAGAACCCGGTTAGTCAGAACAAGTTGGGGCAGGGGATTCTTGGGGCTACGGTTTGAGTTGGGACACTAAGGTTTTGGTTTCTGGAGTTGGAAGGGATGGGGAAGTGGTCGAAGGGGAGATTATCCCAAATAGGTTTGGGCAGGAGTCATGGGGGTGGGGTTAAGGTCAGAAGCAGGGGCACACTAATCTAGGGTTTTTTGGGACTGGCCGGTAGGGGCTTTGGTCATAATAAGGGCAGGAGACTAGGGCTAGGGTGGTGGGGTGGTCGGTATAGGCACGGGTTTCACCGGGGTCCGAAACGGGTGGGGTTAAGGTGTTTTTTAGGTTAAGGCGGGGATCATGTAGGGTTGGTTTTGGATCCTAGGCTGAAGCGATCAGGTTGAAGGGTTTTCTAGGTCGGACAGGTAAAGATGGTGGTCGGGGGCAAGGCGGAAGGGTAAGGTTAGGTCAGCAGGGGTGAGGGTGAGGGTGAGGGTGAGGGTGAGGGTGAGGGTGGTGGTGGGTTCGCCTAGGGTTGGGGATGGGGTTTCTAAGCCAACCACTTTCCCGGGCCTATGTGAGGCATTTTTCAGCTACTTTTCTATGGCAGTGGGAGGTTTTATCGTAGAGAGAAGTTGCATTAGCGCGTCGAACCTCTTGTTGAAATCTAGGGCTTATTAATGCATTTTGTGCCTCAACTCTTGCCTCAACTCTTGGATCTCTTCATGTTGTTGTTTGGATTTTTTGGAGCCATTGAAAGTAGTGTACGATTTTAATAGAATAAAATCGATACACTATTACACCAATCTTAGAGCGACACCCGCTCTGATACCAATTTGATGTAAACTACACGTCAATGGCTAATAAATAAAACGAAAATAATTTTTAGAGAGAGAAACAAAGGATTTCTTATATTCAAAATGGGAGCTATCCTCTAATGAGGATTACATGGGTATTTATAAGGTGCGTATTACTTGCTAGAAAAGTAATAGACTAAAAGATTAAAAAGGGAAACTACTAACAAAAATATACCCAATTGGTCATAAACATGCTTGGATACCAATTCAATGGGAAAATTGACTAAAATAAACATGGAAAAAATAGAAAAAGGAAAACAAATGAAAATAGATGGGATTCCCATTATAAAAATCTAACCTATACATAAATTGAGAATTGAAATATTCAAAGAAATCACATTCATATGATATAAACAAAACATAATGGAGAAGAAAGGAAGCAATAATCCATATTATGATAATTTAAAAGAAACAATTTTAATGTAAGTCTTCTGTAATGTATATGAAATGGAAAAGTACTCAATAAAAAAAATAATAGAAATTAACATGATTATAAGGAATGTGTAGAAGGAAACCTGTAATTAAGGCGTAAAATAAATGTCTTACATTTACTAAAATGGTGATCCTGTTCATGGAAATGTAACGAAATAAGAGAGAAGGAGACTACCGTGTGGGAAACCTACAAATTATAACAAGCAATCACATTAATAAATAGGAAACAAGTATAACATGGAAATATTTAAATACCAAAGATCAAGTATAAAGCTCTGGGGGAGATAAGAACTGTTGAAGAACTATATATCATAATATTAGGTTCATAGCAGAAAATAAAACTTCGTGTTGGAACTCAATCTACCAATAAATTGATTATTATTATACAATCTGTTTTACAGGTCAAGGAAATAACCCAACTCAATTATTAAAAATCAAGTGATAAAATTAACATAAAATAGTAGTTAATTAAGCCAATTTTCCACGGACGCCTCATAGACACGGACCATGACACAATATTCATTGTTATGTTCCCACTAATTTCTTCAACTTCTTTTTCTATAGGCAAATTTTAAGAGTTCAATAAAAAAACAAAGGAAAAGAATAAAAGGATCTGATAGTTACATATTTTTTATGTGTATAGTTGTAATTGTCAGTGGACGTTTGTAAAGATCCCATATATAATGGATACCGAACCCAACACATAGTTAATATTAACTTAATAAGAAGTACATGTATAGAGTTTTCATAAAACAATCAATGATAAGACTAATTTCCTTCTTTTTCAAAGTTCATAATGTGCAATATATATAAACAAAAGCCGCAATGAGTCAATGTACAACCTTGTATGTAATAGCAATGCCATTGTCAAAATCAAAGGGTGGGACAAAAATAAAAGATTAAGAATAGCTTCTCGATTCGTGTTTGTAGTAGTTAACAATTAGTATTTGTTAATTAACAATTAACTAATAGCAATGTCATTGTGAATTAAATCCCACCTTGTAATAGCAATGTCATTGTAAAAAACAACTGGTATTAGTTAACAATTAAATCCCACCTTTCAATTCAATTAATCCAACAATAATAATTAAATCCCATAATTATTTAAATCATCGAAATTACGGGGTGTTATAGTGAGTCCTATACAAGTTGTCCTGAAGAAGTCAGGCATGACCGTGATTGAAAATGCTAAGGGTGAGCTAGTTCCCCAACGTACCACTACTGGGTGGCGCGCTTGCGTTGATTACCAGAAACTCAATGCGGGAACTAGGAAAGACCATTTCCCCTTACCATTCATTGATTAGATGCTAGAGAGAGTAGTGGGACACCCTTATTATTGCTTGCTAGATGGTTATTCCGAATATAACCAAATTGAGGTAGATGTGCTTGACCAAGATAAGACGACTTTCACGTGTCCATTTGGTATGTTTGCCTACAAACGTATGCCATACGGATTATGTAATGCACCCGTGACCTTTCAAAGGTGCATGTTAAGTCTGTTTAGAGACATGGTTAAAAGAGGACATGAAGTACTCATGGATGCTAAATCTTTGTTTAGCAAATATTGAGAAAGTACTTGCCCAGTGTGTGGAAAAGAACTTAGTGTTGAATTAGAAAAAATACCATTTTATGGTCACTGAGGGAATAGTTCTTGGCCACATTGTCTCATCCAAAGGAATTGAAGTTGATAGAGCTAAGATAGATGGGTTGTCCCCACTGAAATCACTAAAAGACGTGCGTTCTTTCTTAGGCCACGCGAGGTTTTCTAGAAGGTTTATTAAGGACTTTAGCTCCATCGCTAGACCCTTGAGTAAACTTCTCATGAAGGACACCCCTTTTGAGTGGAATAAACCATGCCAATGTGCTTTTGAAAAATTAAAAATCATGCTTGTTTTCGATCCCATCATGCAAGCTCTGGATTGGTCCTTGCCATTCAAGCTTATGTGTGATGCGAGTGATTTCGCAATAGGGGTTGTTTTAGGTCAAAGGAAAGACAAGAAGTCTCCTGTCATCTACTACGCTAGACAGACTTTAATCGGACCACAAATTAATTACTCCACTAAGGAGAAAGAATTGTTAGCTGTATTTTTTGCTCTAGACAAATTTCATTCGTACCTCATCAGTTCACTCATTACTTGTTTCATCGACTACGAGGCGTTAAAATACCTCCTTGAAAAAAAGATGCAAAATCGCGCCTCATAAGGTGAATCCTACTCCTACAAGAGTTTAATCTCTCCATTAAAGACAAAAAAGGAGTAGAAAACGTCGCTGCTGATTACTTATCCCGACTTTCATCCGACGTACCTAACGATCCTATACCCATATATGAATATTTCCTGGATGAATAATTCTTTGCCACCTCATCTCTCCCCTAGTTTGCGGATATAGTCAATTATCTTGTCACGAGAGTCATCCCTCCCGATTGGATACCGCAAGAGAAGGTTCATTACTTAGTTACGTATGTTTTTCCTAGTACGATCCGTTCCTTTTCAAATATTGTGCGGACCAAATCATCCGACCGTGTGTACCGAATGATGAAATACCCAAAGTCATCCAATTCTGTCATTCAGAAGCACGTGGAGGCCATTTCTCAACAAAAAAGACGACCGTTAAAATTCTCCAAAGCGGCCTTTACTGGCCCATAATGTTCTGGAATGTGAGCAATAGTTGCAAATCATGCAATAGGTGTTAACGGATGGGGGTTATTACCTGACGAGACATGATGCCATTAACCCCCATACTCATTATTGAGATTTTTAACTGCTGGGGTATTGACTTCATGGGAACTTTTCCCCCATCATTTGGATACATATACATCTTTGTTGCGGTAGACTATATTTCTAAATGGGTGGAAGTTATAGCTACCAAGAAAAATGATAAGAAAGTGGTGATACGTTTCTTGCAGGAACACATACTTTCTCACTTCGGTGCTCTGAAAAGCGATAATTAGTAATAATGTCACGTATTTTTGTAACAGGCCATTTGAGAAGCTTATAAGAAATTATGGCGTCGTTCACAAGGTTGGAACGACCTATCACCCACAAACGAATGGGCATGCTGAGTTGGCGAAATGAGAAATTAAGAACATTCTCGAGAAGACCGTCGATCCTAACCGAAAAGATTGGTCCCTTCAATTGAATGATTCACTACGGGCCTATTGTACCGCATACAAGAATCCGCTAGGAATGTCCCCATTTTGCTTTGTGTATGGCAAGCCTTGCCATCTTCCCGTCAAGTTAGAACACAAAGCGTATTGGGCCATTAATAGGGTGAACTATGACATGGACAAAGCCGGTGAAGCTCGTATGCTTCAGTTAAACGAGTTAGAGGAGATACGCAAAGATGCGTATGAAAATGATAAAATATCCAAAGAAAGGATGAAACTCTCACACGATAAGATTATTCGGCACAACAAGTTTCTTCCTCAAACTTTCCTTTCTAATCTAAACCACACACAATACCCTTCACCCCTTATTTCATTTATAATCTCACAGCCCTCTCTTCATCTTCTTTCTCCACATTCTCTCTACTCTCGTTCTCAAATTTCTCTTTCTCTCTCCACGCTCTCCTCTCTTCTTTCTCTTACTTTTTTTCTCTCTCACTATCTTCTCTAAACTCTTATGCCCAACATGTATGTCTCTCTTTTATCTCCTTTTTTTCTTTCTTTTATCACACTTTATTCTCATATGCAATAAACTCAAATAAAAGGATACTACTTACATGACAAACAGAGAAAGTCTCTTTTTATTTTATTTATAATTTAGTCACTTTCAAGAACTAAAATATATTTTGAAGAATAAAAAACCTATAAAGATTTGTGGTGTTTCTAGGCTTATCTCTTGGAGAAGGGTTCGTTTTTTGCTGGTTTAGTATAATTAACGGTCAACACCAAAACTTCTTCAGTTGTCCTAATATTTTATACTTTTGGATTTGTGAGTCTTATTATTTGTTACAATCATTTTTTTTACGCGATGGATTTGGGTTTGTTCTTTAACGAGATTGTTTATGAGTAATTTTTTCTTTGTCAATTTACAATTAAGTTCCTTGGTAACATTTTTTGAACATTTAAGGACAATTTACTATTAAGTCCACTTGTTATTCCATTAGCATGGACTTTCACAAGAAGAGAATTATTTGACCTAAGTGTTTAAAATTTGTCAAAATTCCTTTAGGGCCTGTTTGGTAATCAAATTCCAAGGCTTAGAATTAGAATTGGAAGGCCATTTTCAATTCCGTGGAATTCAAATTGGCCTTGCAATTCCAATTCCAAGCCTTGGAATTGGGTTGCCAAATGGAGCCTTAATGTTTAAAATTTATTTGTGAGGGACCTAAGAGTACTTTTTTCTTTGTGTTGTTTCAATATGTGTAGAAAGAGAAGGAACAAATGAAATGGGTTAGGAAACAAAAAGCAAAAGATAGTAATTAATAAAATATAACAATTGGGATACTTTTAAACAAATAATATTACGTTTTTTAGTTGTTGTATAATATATAAGGGTATATAATATGAAACATTTCACATTGTGTTCATGAAAAAAGTTTTTCTCATTAATGACAAAAGTCATACCTGTCAATTTATTTGATTGAAGATCCAACATCTTAAACAGAGTTAAATTCCCAATTTCTCTTGGAATGTTGCCACTAAATTCATTCATCTCCAATGCTAAATATTCGAGTTTCGTGCACTTGTAAAGATTACGTGGAATTGGCCCATGATGATGATTCCCACCGAGAAGGAGTAATTTGAGTTTGGGAAGATGATCACATAAGTCTATTAGGAGAGTATCATACAAACTGTTATCGGCGAGATTAAGTTCTTCAAGTGACGAAATGTTGAATATGATAAGTGGTATGGAACCCATGAGCAGGTTCTTACTCAAATTTAATGATCTCAAGTTAGAAAGGTTTCCAATCTCTTTTGGTATATATCCATATTGACCCTTAAATCCAATGTCTCCAGCTTTGAAAGGTTAGATAAAGAGGCTGGGATTGCACCAGTGAAATTATTATTACTTAGAAGCAAATGTTGAAGCTCAGGTAAGCTCCTAATCCAACATGGTACCTCTCCTTCTAGCTCGTTATAGCGAAAATCGATTACTTTCAATCTACGTAAATGAGCCAACTGTTGGGGTATAAATCTAAGGAAATTGTTTAAACTAACGTCAAGTGAACTAAGGAACGTGAGGTTTCCAAGATGTAGAGCTATGGTTCCACTAAGACCCATGTTGGAGAGACTCAAGGCTACAACCCTTTGGTGGTGGATACCGTAAGAGGAACCGATCCAATTGCAAATGGAGGTAGTGGTGGACCAATTGTTTGCTAAGATATGATAAGGGTCATCAATAATATAGGCTTAAAAGGAAACAAGAGTAGATCGATCAGTGCTTAAGTTTTTTTTCGCTGAATTACTTGCCATGAAACAACTCACCAAAACAAACAGTTGAAAACATGTTCTCATCATTTCTTTAAGTGGAATGTGGAATCACAAATGGGAAACTAGGGTGAACTAAGATATGCAAGGGATGAAAGCATATAAATAACATGTTTTTATTTTAAATAATGATAAACTCCCCGAAGAATAATTTCAACAAAAACCTTACACCCTCTCATGATTCTAAATCTCAAATCATATGTAATATCTGAAAAAGAGAAGCCAACAATCATTCACACCATGATTCACTTAGACTTTTTGAACCTTTGAATTCTAATATATGAGTGTTGTTTGGTGGATCGTGTGGTAAGGGCAAGGGACAAGTATCCATGTTTTATGCATGGAATTTAAAAGATGAGCAATCTAAATACGACATGGAATTGTATACAAATAAAATAACATAGAAAAGAAGTGATGATTTAAAAAAAAATAGTAAACATGCCCCTATTGTAGGAGAATAAAAAATTAACTATTTTTTTTTATATTTAGAGTGAATATTGAATTATCACACTGTTTTGATATTAAACAATGTGAACAAGATGTCCAAAATAAATTGAAAACAACACTTCAATAATATAAAATTTTACATATTTGGGTGGTCGTCTTCCTATTAGATAAAAAATTATGTTGTCTGTGGCGTGTTTTAATTGGATTGCATTCTTATTGCGTAAAACTACAATTTCATGTTTGGTCACGCTGACGGTAAAAATATGTTGTGTCAGTTTATTTGGGTCGTAGATGTGTTGGGTAAAAATAATTATGTCATGTTTTAATTGAATAATGTTCGTGTTAGGTAAAGTTTTAAGATTTATGTCGTGTCAATTTATTTGGATCGTGTTCGTATTCAGTAATAAATTACAACCCGATATGGACAATATCCATTTAAAACATGTCACAATTGTTTTTACCCAATACATATCCGATCCAAATTTTTTGACATAATATTTTTTTACCATCGGTGTGACCAACATGAAATCGAAATTTTACCCAATATGAACGCGACCCAACATTTTACATTTGCTCAAGAGATGATATTGGGAGGGATGAAACATTTGCTAAGATTAAAAATAATGCAATGTTATTGGTTGCAAAAGAAAACATGGCTTATGTTATGTGGTTTAGGAAGTGCTGCCCGGTAAGCACCTCACACCAGGTAGGAGTTTAAGAGTCGAGTAGAGTAGCATTGCTCTTAAAATATGTATGAATTTGTTACAAGCTCCATGTAAATGTTCAGTTCGTTAAGGTCATTAAACCTTATGGGTGGTTATTGCATTGATTTTTATGTACTATAAGGTTGATATGTTCAAAGAATTGTTCAATAAAACTCATCCTTAAATTGTTCTATAATTTTTTGCGTTGTCATAAGAATTGTTCTGTAGAACTCGTCCTTAAATTGTTATCTGCGCGCACTTGTCCATCATTTTTCTTTCATTCTTATAAATTATTACAATGTGGGAGCTTCGTTATTTTTAAATGTTAATCATTGGTACAATCAATGGCAAAGTCATGAATTTTTGTTGCGTGGGACACTCGTAAATACATCACACACATGGGTACCAATATACATATAATTTCCATCCAAATTATGAGTACACTTGAGAAAAAACAGAAAAAATATTTTTAACATAATTAATGACTAAATTTAAAACATAGTTGAGTTTTTTGGAGCTTAAATTTAAAACAATGATTGTTTCCTCGACTCTTATAGCACGTAAGAAATAACAGCCTCCTCTTACTATCAAGCTTCACAGCTAACAACCTAGTTGATGCAAATATTTTTCTTAAAACCATGAATGGAATGTCCCTTGAATCTCGGATAATGACCCATATAGTGGCTTCAATTAGTTTTTCTTTGCATAACGCTAAGATCACCAAATGCAAAAGTCATTTATTTATTTTAGTTGAAATAAGACTATAAATATTATCTGTCAAAAAAAGGGTACAGCTAATAGCACTCCTTGGATTCTTTAAACACTCCAATTTTTTTTAGAAGGCAAAATTATCCTTAACCCTAATATCAAGCAAATTTCAAGCATTTCAACAATTTTTTAATTAAATAATTACAAAAACTGTTTTATTATAAAGTTAAAAAAATAAATATTTTTTTATTAAGTAAAATTGGACATTTAAAAAAAACAAATTGTAAAACAATTTTTTTTAAATCATTATTTTTTTAAATGGACATATTTTAAAAAACTGTTGGATATAACTTTTTAAAAAAAATATTTTCATTACTTAAAGTTTTTTTTTGGTTAAAAAATATTTTTTTATATATCTTAGTTTAATGATTGGTTAATGCCGCTAGCACGGTCCCACATCATTTAATGGATGAGAATCCGCACTAGCCGCACTAACTAATCGGTATTTAAAAAACTAAAACAAAATATTTTTATGTAAAACATTTTCTAACCGCGCCCATTAAATGACGTGAGTCCGCGCCTGCAGCACTAACCAATCATTAATCTAAGATATATAGAAAATATTTTTTTAACCAAAAAAATCTTACCTC
Organism: Sambucus nigra; assembly: GCA_949130495.1. NCBI lineage: Eukaryota > Viridiplantae > Streptophyta > Magnoliopsida > Dipsacales > Adoxaceae > Sambucus > Sambucus nigra. The sequence continues at coordinate 129,078,147 of OX422214.1, forward strand.
AAAATAGTTATTAAAAAAATAATTTCTAAAAATATAATTTGAGAAAGAAGTGTAATCTTGGTTAATTGTTGAACATACAACACTCATTAATAAATATAACTGTCATTTTTTTAAATAACGAAAATATTTTTTTTATATAAGTTATTTCCAACTATTTTTTTAAAATATGTCCATTTAAAAAAAATAATGATTTAAAAAAAACTATTTTACAATTTGTTTTTTTTAAATGTCCACTTTTATTTAATAAAAAACATCTATTTTTTAACTTTATAATAAAATAATTTTGTAATTTCTTAATTAAAAAAATTGTTGAGAATGTTTGGGATTTGTTTGATGATAGGATAAATGATAATTTTGTCTTTTTTTTTAGTGTTTAAAGATTCCAAGGAGTGCCATTAGTTGTACCCAAAAAAATTAATTTACACATTATTTATCATAAAATCATTTATAATGCAATTGTCTGAAATTTCACGTGTATCTTAAATGGAATGAAAAAACACATTTATATTTACAATGTGAAATTAGAAAAAAGAATTAGTATTACTGAAATTAGGAAAAAAAATACATTACAGTGTCAATATTCTTGTTGTTAATCTTTGTTATGGCACTCTCCATCGGCATAATTAAAATTAAAATTGAATTAACGTTTGATATGATTTAATAAAAAAATTAGTGTCCTTATTAAGATTGAGTTTTCTAAAATCAAAATTAGGTCATTATGACGTAATCAATTGTTCAATTAGAATAATGGTTAAAATTAAATAGTAAGTGTCGTTATTACGTAAGTAAAGAAAGTAAATCGTGAACTAGACATTTAACATTTCAAAATACTGGTAATTTGAACAATTTGTGACTAAGGTAATCGTTCGACCAGTTAACAAACGGTTTTCATTTGGTTTAGACCTCACACCGCAAGTATGGGAACTAGTGGATCACAACATATAAAATCAAATAAACAAGGGAATGTAAACGACAAACGAGTCAATTTTTTGTATTGTTGCTAATAAACATTGTTGTACTAATGATTAGCATTTAAAAACAACAAAGTTCACGTGGAGAGATAATTTATTAGTGTAAGATGCGAGTTTGTTAACTGATAGTAGTGTCAAGGGAGGCGTATCCTGTTATCAAGATGGAAATTAATGCTAAAGAACAATCACCAACCACAATAAATACAAGTCAATGGTCAATACATTCAACACCTAAAGCTCCTGTATTAAATGTGTTCTTATAACATAAATGCTACGAGAATATAATAAATAAAAGAGATCCCACGGTTGACTTGGTTGGAGGGAGTATGAACAAGTACCTTTAGTGCAATAAAGGCAATGCAGTAACCTCAAACACAAAAATGAATGCTAAATTACGGCATTCGTGGAGTAAACAGGACTGGTCACACAATAAATGTTCTCACGACAAACTCTCTTATCTGGGAGTATTTTGGCAGCAATCCCGGGCTAGAAAAGAGTGATCTAGAATAATATAGCTCCAGGGTATTTGTAGGGCGACAAGGTCATTCGAGTGATCTCGCCAATATTAAATGCGTCCGACCTCTTTAATGTTGACAGTGCTGCACAATAAATGCCAAAGATATTGCATTTAATTAACTAGATATGATATTTTGGCAGGAACACTATTTAGGCTCTCAGAGTTATGATTACGTTTGTTAGGATGTGATGTGTCAGCTATGAACTTACCATCCTAGGAACATTTTCACTTAAGTGCTATTTTATCGAGTTCCTAGATGTCAGATATGCTGACGTCAAAGAGTTGGTAAACAGTAACCTGCAAAGGATGTGCTATCACATCACTTAAAAGGATAGTTCATCGGATGAAAGGTTGCTCGACTGATGATTGCTCGAGCAACTAGTGATTTGTATGTGATTCTCAAATGCTTAACATTTTGGTCAACTATTTTGGACAATGGGTCCTTCGAGAAGGTTCCCCCAAAATTGGTACCTCGAGTAACTGTTTGGCTTAATTTGTATAAACCAAGGTTTTGACTAAGTACCCTAAAGGGGTTGGTATTTTCCAACGTTGCCTAGCTCCTAATCATACAAAGTAAATCTCTGCGAGATACCCACGATAAGGTTACTCGATAGAGTATGAAAACTCTCCCATGCTCTACCAGACATGGTCCCTCGAGGGTATCGATCAACCTCATCAATATTACATTTTGGACTTTATATTTGACAAGGAAAGCTAAATACAAGTACATCAAAGTTCTCATTACAAGCTGTGGTTTTTATGTTTTGTCAACTGGACTTGATCTTTATGGGGGGATCCCTCGAGCATCTTCAGTCTTGTGCGAGTAACCACCTTGGATCCTTTCTATCTTAGTGTTGGCTTCACTTAATCATCTTTATGTCGGGACCTCCCTCTACATTTTCCCCTTCATAGAGATATTTGTTTATTGGTAAAGAAATATATGTACGAAAAAGCAACATCGCATCTCGAATTACCTATGTACATATGTTATTTTAAACAGATAATCAAATATAATTTAGGGCAACATTGTATTGTGTGTTAGTAACCTTAGGTTTTTTCCTTCTCGAATGGTCTCGTTCTTCTAATGGCCTCTAAGACTTAATCACTTAACTTTGGGAATTATAATGGTTTGCAAAAAATAATTTCCGCCCAAAGACATTTTATTTGCACATGTGTATAAGGGAAAGAAATTCCTCAAAACATCTTTTGAATTTCCCCAAAATTTCATCATTGTCGCGTCTCTTAGATTTAAATTCCACTGATACCCATCCCCCAACCGTATACATGGTAATCGAGGAACCGTGCCTATAACTCACGCGAGACACCTAAGATGGCAAATTATTTCTTTGTGATGATTACGTTTCCCCATGTGCGCGTTTACGTAACTGATACATCTTTTTCAAAATGAAATGCTACTTATAAAAGGGTTTCTTCTCAAACCAACCTCTTTCTACCTTTTAGGTTTTTGAGTAGAGTATTTCTTTAGCAGCGAGAGCAAACAACATTCCTTTGTTTCCAAATTACCCAATCCTTCTTCTTTTTTTCTTCTCTTTGAGCTCTCTATCACTTGCCATGGCACGTGTTGTTAAGAAAACCCCTTCTATTAAGGATACCACCACTGGGGAAACTTCATCTAAGATCACTGACCACCGTTTTTAGTGGGCAAAATATCGTCGTGCCCCCTACTTTGGCAATGTGGATAAATTTTGGGAGTTTGTGAGTGCATTTCCTGGTTACCTTACTTCGAAAGGGGAAAATTTAAATCTTCTTATGGGTGACTACGGCGTGATAAAAAATTATTGACACATACCTGGTTCTACCATTACCTAATTCAGAATTGAGCGAGGAGACTATCCCTATTCGAATGTGGAATTTGAATCGACAAGAGGTTCATGTGAAGGTCTGGGTGCCTGGACAGATTATATTCATGGAAAATATGTTGTGGATCTGCTGACTATGGGTTTCTCATGCACCAAGTGTTTGGCACTTTGAGTCTGGACAAGAACAACAACACTTTGAGGAAACTAGTTTCTCATTAGAGCCATCAGACTCACACTTTCACCGTTGCTTGTGGTGAGTTTACGGTTACCTTAGAGGAATTTTATGAACTCCTTAGTCTAGAAGCTACTGGTACTGATACGTATTTCAAGGAAGCCCTCTCGAAGGAGGAGGCTGCTGTAATACCCCCTACTTTTATTGATATTTATTTATGGAATTAATTAAATTAAAGGTGAATTAATTGAGAATTAATCCGGATATAATACTAACGATATGTGAGTTGGTATTTGATTATAAGGTGTGTATATGGCATTAAATGAATATTGAGAATATTAAAATTTTTCGCGAGACTGAAATACGACAATTTGAGAAATTTTGTTGGGACGCGCATGACAGTCGCGTTAGGAACGTAATTATTTAAATTAAAAGGTAAATTTTATTTTTATCAACCGGATGGTCATTTTGAGTGCGCCAACGTGTCCGGAAGGGTCGAAATAGTCAGAAAACACTAGCCGGGGGTATAGTTTGGGTCCCAGAGCATTTTTAGGCCATACCGGCAACTTAAAAGGGTATTTTGGTAATTTTGGAATTTTGGGATTTATGACCAACGAATTTTGGGAGTTAAAAATAGGGAATTTAATGACCCACTAAGCCATTACCAGCACTTAACTGATTAGAGGGCAACGATAGTTAGAGGAGGAAGTTAGGAAAAGTTCCAAAGAGAAAACACAACCTCCATCTTCAACCTTCAACCTTGGGAGAGAAAGAGATAGACCAACCTTCATCCTTCAACAGAAAATTTAGAGAACAATCCGAGGCAAGTGTTTTAATTACGTTAATTTCAAGCGAATGCTTCTTCCATGCTTAGAAATTGATATAATTGCATTGTATTGGGAGACTTATAAAAACCCATGAAATTGGAGTTATAAATTCAGATTTTGATATAGGGATGCATGTAGAATTGTTATTGGGTGATTATACTAAAAGAATTATGACTTTTTATGTTACAAAAACGGATTTATTTATGGAAATTGATGACTTTAAATTTCTAGGGTTCATGTTCATAAGGTTTAGGAAAAATTGGGGAGTTATGATAATTAGAGGATGTTTAGGAAGATTTGGCCCTATATAAATGTTAAGTTATGACCTACGAATGATTAGTGATGACTAGAAACCTTAAAATACCGATGGGACAATTTTTAGATGAGATTAGAGGTGAAGAAAATTGAGAAAACGAGATAGGAAAATTCTGGGCTCGAAACTGGCATCTCGTTAGAAGACCTGCCCAGGTCGTTCGAACGGGCTCGTTCGAACGAGCTTCTAACGAGGTGACAGTTTGCCTTCTAACGAGTTGGATGTTCATTCGATGCCTTTTGTTCGAACGAGATCTCGTTAGATTCCACTTTCGTTCGAACGAACTCTCGTTCGAACGACCTCGTTCGAACGAGACTTCTAACGAGTTGACAGATTGGCCTTTTTGGCCTGAATTGATTTCTAGTGTTTCTAATCCTTGTTTAACTGATGAGATGACTTTCCCTTGTTAACTAATGGGTATAGTTGAGAGAATTGGGATATATTGAGGAGTAAAATATAGAAGAGTAGTTTGAACCAAATGATATTGGAGGATTAGAACGCGAGTGACTAATCACGATGCGAGGATAATTAATGACTTAAATCCATATAAACCGGACATATGATTTGTGTGACATTAAAAGTTGGTATGAGAATGAGAAGTATACTGCTAATAAATTATAGTAATTACTAAGATGTGTGCATGCTTAGTATATATATGATTTTATGTGTATGACATACCTACCATACTTGCTATCACGGGAGGTTTGCTTTCGCTTAGGGCCATCTAATCTTTGTGTGCCTACGGGGGGGATTTAGATTGGTACCTCGAGGATATAGGTCAAAGAAGGACTTATTGGGGAGTTAATAAGTCTGTTGATCATGGGAGCGTAGGTATGTGCATGACCCATGTGATGTGACTATGTTTGCCTCCATTGTTTGTGATTTGCTATTATCTGAGAACGATTCCTGAGAGATTCAGAATGCGTGATCCTTATGTACGTGATGTACCGGGATGGGATAGCAGAGTATGTTTGCACCGCAGCTTAGTCTCGGGGTGCTAGTATTGTATATTTATGATGTGAATAATATACGGTTAAATGATGATAACTTTCATGTTTATATTGTGTAGTGTAATTATCGTAATAATCGCTGAAGATAAAAAGGGATAACCGGTAGTGAATTGTATTGCTAATAATTGAGAATGCGAGATTTATAGTAAAACTCTCTAATTTAATTATGAGGTTGGATTTAAGTGCGAATCGAATAGAAGGGTTAGAATTCATTTTGGTCTAGATAAATACGAGGATCTCTTGAATGGGTACGGTACGTTAGGAGTGCAAAATTTATTGAGAGGTGAGTATTTCATGTGAGTGCACGTCCTGACATGTATTTTGCATTCATTGTTTTAATGTTATTAAAGCACTTGCGGTTTTTAAAATATTCTCCACTTTCGGGCTCTGACCCGTTTGCTTTCAAATCTATTTTTTTGTAAAAACCTTTTTAGGTGCCCAGCCACAAGGACACCATGCATAGGATTTCTATTTAGGTGACGAGCTGTAGCTGTTGTGGAAGTTACAGGGCCTTGATAGTAGACGCCTCCTCTTCTAGTCTTGACTCCATATTCAGTTTCATCATTTGTAGGGCATGTCGCCCATTTCTTTTAGAGACATTTTATATTTCAGTCATTTAGACTTTGGTTTGTAATTAATACAGGACGCAGACTTGCTTCTTTTATTTCCGTATTTGGGATTGTTATGAGGAGTATTTCCTCCAGACTCATTATTATTTGTTGATTACTCTATTGCTACTTTATGGTGGTTGGTTATGTTATTCTTTAATATTTCACTTATTGCATGATAATCGGATTAAATTTAAAATTTGACAACTCACTTTTTAAATACTAGGTGAGTAGTAATTATTAAAATGTTTTCGACAGTGATGCTATTAACTGAACCCACTTGACATATTTTATTAATTTAATAAAGGAGTAGCTACCCGGTATTTAATTAGTCGGGGTGTCACAACTGCTAATAGCAAGGATCTAAGGGGTGTGGTCAAGATATGTATGAAGATGTACAACAAGTGTACCTGCTCAGAAATCATCAGGTACTTCTATTATATGGAAGACAAAGTGAGTGCCCTTGCTCGTGACCAAGCGAGGAGGAATCCAAAAGGCAAACATGTGCTCGAGATGCCCTTTATTAGGTAAGGTTATAAGAGAAAAGTTGAACTTACTGGGTATATTTTGATTATTCTCTAGAGGATATATCTGCTTAGGAAACCTCATGACTGCCCGAGGAAAGATCTCATCAATCTTGTTATTCGGCTTGCTTCTGGTGTGAAATTCTCCCTAGCTGCTATTACCCTTGGCTCCCCCTATATTTGGCTTGATAGGGTTCAGACTGACTCTACTAGATCTCTCAATAGGTTTGACGTATCAAACTATACGAATCACTTTCTTCTTAAAACCTTCATCTATGCTAGGTTCCCTAAATATGCCCCTACTAACTTACTTCCCACTTCTCATGAAATCAAGGTTCCTTGAATTCTTTCTTGGAACCATAATAAGTATAGGAAAACTTTCCATTCATTCATAGATAATGTTAAATGCTTTAATTTTCCCCCTTATTCTGTGACCGACCAATTTTTTAACAACATTTTCTTTTATGGGGGTTCTCGACCAGTTCTAGCTGTCGAGCAATCTTTTACCTGTAATTTTCCTTCTTCCAATGTCCTTTTGGTTCTTACTCCCTCTTATCTTCCTTCATGCTATGAGTGGTCTAACTTATTTACACGTATCCGCCCCATCGAGTAGCCATGCAATTTGGGTACTTCTTAACCATAATACTCGTGAGAAATCTTCTAACTTTTCTAAGGCCTATGCGTACTTCCTTACCGAGATGGTATCCACTTTATCTGGCCAGTTGCAGGGTCAATTAGTTATCCCCCCAAAATGGGCCCGAAGCAGTAGATTTACAGAATACTTCAATGTGTTATAGCCCAATATACTTGGCTGTTTTCTCAAAGTTATTGAGCGGGGAACCTATTTATCCTATTATTAAAAAATTTCCACCTACGGAGTTGGGGTTGCGGACTTGTACTGTTAATCAAGTAATTTTTCCTCGAAGTGAAACCAAAACTGCCATGCCGAAGTACTTCCCCCTTTGGCACCCCTATAGGAAGCCATTATGAAGAAGAAGAAGAATTGAGCTTCTACTTCTTAGCAGATTGAGGAGACTGTAGACCCACCTGTTACTTCTCAATTTTCTATTGAGGAGGAGACTCCTATTGATATCTCGAGCATTGTTGTGGTGAAATCCAAGAAGAAAACTCCCATCAAGAAAATGAAAGCTATTCTCTCCAGTCCTTTGCAACAGTTTCAATACAAGTCTTCTTCTGACCCGCAATTGGTCAATCAATTCACCGAACTAATTAAGAGTTTGTTAAACTAATTTGACCAAGGATTTATAGATGTACATGCTATTTTGGCCCAATAAATGGACGAGAGAGGTATCTGTTTTACTCCCCCTGCCCATATTACTGGACAAAAAAGGGCTAGATCCATCTCAATGGTTTAACTTCCTCTTGAGGATATTGAAGATGAATTCCTTCCCGAATAAGTTGAAGAGGTGAAAGAGGAGGAAGAAGTTGAATATGAGTATGATTACCAGCTAGTTCGTCGATCGAGGAAACTTTGTCGGATGTATTCAACTGAGAAATCAGGTACCAATCCTGTGGATTAGACTATACTTAATGACTTTAACGATGATCCTGAGTATGATAAGGATCAACTTTCACCCATTGCCAGAGACCATTCCCCTCTTCGTGAGGAGAACGCTCCCCTAGTCTCAGAGCCCAAGTCTTCTCTATCAATTATTCCTCAAGAAAAAGAATCGATTGAGGTGGGGCAAATGACAGCCAAGTCTTCTCACATTCTTACCCCACTTTACAAGGAGTTGATTGAGTGACTATTGGATCGTCACCCTCTACCTTTATTGTGTGTTGTGTTCAGGTCCTTCCTGTGATGTTGTCTTGTAAATTATTGGGTTTTACCATAGTCCTGGGCGACGAATTTCACACTCCTTTCCCTCTTTAAGCCATTCGAAGATCAAGGAGATGATGGGCCAGATCAATGTTCTTGTTGTTGACGTCTTTGCCCTGAAGTGGCTGACAGATCTCCATAAGTCTCTCAAAAAAGCTGACCTACCTTCATTTTATGCTAAGCTCCAATCTACCACCCGCTCGTAGAGTGATGTTGTTAAAAAGATGGCAACCCTAAACCCTGAGATTGTCAAGGCTGAGGGGGAAGGTGCTTGCTATCAAGGAAGCTTTGATCAAAGCTAAGGCGAAGGTGGATCAACTCCAGTAGGAAATGGGTCATTATCAGCAGGAGATGGCAGATCTGTCATGCGAGCAGTCATCCCTAGCCTTTTTACTGCCCCATCACCATTATAGTCTTTTAGGCTCTTCCAGCTTGTGGTTTGTCATAGACGACCAAAGTGATTATTGATAACACTTGGCGGTTGGTATTTTTATTGCCCCCTTTTGTTTTTTTATATGTACCCCGAGGCGGTAGATCCTTTTTGTGTATCTGCTAGTAAATTGGGATTTGGATTGAATTAAATGAAAATGTTTCTCATTTCTCTTTATTTTATGCGAGTTGTGTTTGAGAAAGAAAAACTATTGTGTTTCATCCAACAATAACATAAATATACATAACTTCCAAAATTTACAGTCTTTGATAGGTTGGAAGAACATGGTCTCTGCTCAACTTATAAGATTTACAGTGCTAATTGAAAGCTTACTAAAGAGATAAAGGCAAAAAATAACTAAACAAAATACATCTTTAGCCACTTGTTATTAAGTTTGAAAGTTACATCATCTTTAATCTTCGAGATCTCACAGTAGCCTGAGTCATGGGCCTTTCGAACGATATATGGTCCTTCCCAATTTGCCTTAAACTTAGGTAGTGAGAGATCCCGTATGTGCCTCGTAGAAGCTTTCAGAACTAAATCCCCTTCCTGGAATTTCCTTGACTTTACCAACTAGTCAGAGGACCTGGAAAATTTATTTCTATACATCCCAAAATACCTTTTTGCCCTATCTCTGTGCTGTTTCAGTGCTTCGAGTTGTATGTGCTGGCAATGGGGGAGCATTGCACTTCGCAGGTTGTACCATACAGAAGGTATATCAAACTCCACTGGGAGAATCGCTTTAGCACCAAACACAAAGGAAAAAGGAGTGTAGCCTGTAGGTTTCCTCTTTGTAGTTCTGTATACACACAGGACCTCTGGTATTTTGTCATCCCAAGTTCCTGGGAAATCTTCTAGCATCTTCGAGAGGATACTCACCAAAGTCTTATTAATTACTTCAGCCTGCCCATTGCACTTGGGGTATGCTACCGTTGATTTGTGGGGGATAATTATATATTTATCTATGAGCGGACTCAGATCGCTATTCATAAATGGGGTACCATTATTTGATAGGAACACCTTCGGGATACCAAGTCGGCAAATAATGTATTCCTTCATAAAGCGGGCAACCACCCCTGTCGTAGCTTTCTTTAGTGGTATAGCCTCTGCCCACAAGTATCCAGATCTTTCCCCTCGAGGAGGGGTTGATTGCCCTTACTAGATCAAATGCCCAGATGTGAAATGGAAAAGGAGTGGAAAGGGAATGTAGGTCTACCGAGGGAGCATGCACTACACCAAACCAGGTCAATTGTAACGGGCAAAAACCGTTACAAAAAATATTTGTAACGGATTAAATCCGTTAAAAAATTGGCGTTATTTATTTTACCAACAAATTTTGTAACGGATAAAATCCGTTATAAATTTAATATTTGTAATGGGCTAAATCCGTTACAAAATATTTTGTAACGGATTTGGCATTAGTACACATCTCGTTTATCAGTAACAAATATACTAACTTGTAATAGTTTTTATCCGTTACAAATATTGAATTTGTATCGGATACAAACCATCATAAAATACATTGCAACGGATTAGGAGTGTCATATATTTGTAACAAATGCTTTTATTTGTAACGGTTAAAGTCCGTTCAAAATATTATTTTATTTTTAAAAAAATATTAATTTTTCATTAAACAAGTAGATATAAATACACTAGTAAAAACTTGTGCCCAACCAATGTCAATGTAGAACCAATTCCCACAAATTTCACTCAAAACATAATTTCAAAACACACGTGACAAAATGAACAACACTACATTTCGTCGATATTAAATCGATCTAAAACTATATTTCATTCATAACCATTAAAGTTCTCAAAACAAAATGTACTACAAGATAAACCATTTAGCTTTTAACCATAAACTTGAAACGAAGTCTAATATCATTAAATTTCTAAACATATTATTCTCCCAAAAGTAGTGTTCATGATATTCCTTGCAAAAGTAGACTTCATTCTCCGAAGAGTAATATTAATATTTCCCCACAAGAACCTGTTGAACAAACTCAATCTTAGTAAATGTGTAAGAATAAATAAGTAAATAACATAACAGACTAGTACATTCACGTGCCATTGGCACGCATGTAATTTTATTAGGGATTAATTGATACACAACAAACGACTATAACCGATGAGAACGCGGTTAGTTTAGATAAATTACTTTGGTATCACTTGATGTGTTTGTACCTATTTTTAGGCCGTTAGGTTGTTTTTATTTTTTTGCCCCCAAACACCCATTTTCAACCCCCCAAAGAAGCATATACTAGTCAATTAGGCTGACTGAGAGTTGAATGAGGACGCGGTTAGTTTAGACAAGTTGTTTTGGTATCACTTGTTGTGTTTGTATCTATTTCTAGACAGCTAAGTTATTTTCAGTTCCCCCCCCCCCCCCGGCAACACCCATTTTTAACCCCCAAAAGAAGCGTATAATAGTCAATAAGGCCAACCAAGAGTTTGATGAGGATACATTTAGTTTAGACATGTTGTTTGGTTTTTTATTAATGTATTAATATATATATATAAACTTTTTTTCTTTTATGGGGTGGGTGGGGGTGGGAGGGAGGAGGGTGAGGTCGAGATGAAGCAAAAGAAAGCAAATAATAGTGAACTAAGTTCGGAGGACTTAACTGACATGAATCATCCCCAACCATCATCATGCCACCCTTGTCGACAGTATAGACAACCTTCCATTTCTTTCTTGATCAACAAAGTTCACCTTCAATATCAAACATCTCTTCAAGTTTTGTGAGAAGATCCTCATACTCATTAAACCTTGTCAAGTCTACTACCCTACCAACAGTCATCTCTTGCATGTGAACCTGCAAGTTTAATGATCATATATTCCATCAAAATGTTCTCATTTGAAGAGAGAGAAGAGGGAGGCATAAGAGGAAAAACTTAACTCACTTCCATAAATGAAGCCAGAAAAACAAGTTAAATAGAATAATCAAATAAATCAACCTATGTAGTACTCTAGTTTAGACATTGCAGCATAATAAGCTTCATATTCGCACATGATTATCTCGTCCAATTTCAATTCGTCGGTAATGGTTAACCCTCTCAAGGAAGATATTTGGAGCTACCATATAAGCAAATGCAAGGGTGTGCAAATAGTTGTTCATGCTTGACGAGTAAACCTACAATCGGCTACAATATCCTCATTGAGACCTTGCTTAGTTTTCCTTCACAAGTGCATGCAAGTTCCATACTTTGGAGAACAGATATCCACACACTGTTTTCTTTTGCATTCTAAATAATTTTCAACTTATGTCTCATTTGGTTCAAGCGGAAATATTTTTCAACTTGGTTAAAATAAGATGGTGAAACGTATTATCGACTATTTGGAATTTTGTTCACTATTCTTGTCCAAAATCGCATGATAATTATAGATGCACACTTATTTACAATTTTAGACAAACGAAAATTCAACTCTACATAAGTAGAAATACCTCTTTGGACGTAAAATTGATGAAGGTTCATCCCATTTAACCTACACATGGATGACAATGGAGGCACAACTTCAGATGTGAAATAACTTAACAAAAGTATAAAAGAGTAAATTGCCATAAAAAAATTCTCTTGAAATTACCGCATTGACAACCTTGGTAAACCACATCCTAATGTACCATTATTGCCCTCATTATTTTCTTGTCATGCAAATGTAACTATAAACCTGAGTATCTCCACATAAAAAGAGTGTTGATCCATTCAATACAAGTAAATTAACAGCTTCACAATAGATAGGCCTAACTTTATCAAGACGTCTTCCATCCAGTCTAACTCCTTCAGCGACAATCCTTATACGAACAACCTGATTTACTCAAGTTTAGAAATCTGGAAATAAAAACGAAACAAGAACATATATTTCATACAAGGAAAAATAAACGAAATAAACTAGAGTGATTGTCAAGTAGAGGACAACTAAATGGCTTTCTTATAAAAATTAACATATGTATAAAGGCACTTGTATATGGCTCTCCATAACGCATAATGTTTTCAGGAGGTATGAAGTTAGTCCAGAATTTTTTGGCTTAAGGCTTAATAGTAAGTGTGAGTTTGCATTGTTTATAAGCTTCGGCAAGAGTAAGATACCCATTCTTTGACTAATCCCAAATGAGTTTTTCATTTGTGTCAAGAGGGAGGTGGATATATTCAATCATCTCAGTAATACAAGGGTAATTGCTAACAAAATTGTGATGGGTACTTTACCTTCTATTATGCATTACGTTTGTAACTTTAGATCTCTGTTTATGCCTGAAATTTATTAGGATGCTCAATTCTTTTTCCAAAGGACTATAAGTCCAATTATCTCTTCACAAGTGAATAGAATTGACATCTCCAACTATCCATCTGGAATGTAATTATATATAAGGCAAAGCTTTCCTAATTCCTGGCCATAAATCTGACTCATAGTAATATTTGGTAATTGCGTAGGGGAAATTTTAAGCTTTGCTTTATAAAATTTCCCCACAAGGAATTCTTTGTAATCATGTCCCAAGTGAGTTTAAGGATGGATGCTTTAGTTTAGCTCGTGGCACCCTTTAGACCTAAGCCCCCTTATTCCTTAGATGTACATGCCTGCTTTTAAGGGACTATGATCAAATTCCTCTTTAACACCTCTCCTGACCAAATGAAGTTTTTTGCACTTTTATTTAATATATTAAGAACATATTTTGGCCATTTGTAGATATGTAAGCTATGCAACAGCATAATTTGGAACACAACTTGCACCAATTGGACTTTACCAGCCATGTAGATAAGTTTTTCCTTTAATATTTCAAGCTTGGAAATAGCCTTATCAACTAGAGGTTGTATATACTATTTCGATGGCCTGTCCACAAAAATAGGTACTCCCAAATACATGAAAGATCCATTCCGATTCCCATTATGTCTAGTCGTTGTTCCTTCTGTGAGTAGATTGAGATCTAACGTAGAATCCACTTTTTTTATTTATAAATGGTCTTGAAGCTGTGCCATATAAATTGAGGAATTCATTAATATTTCTCAGAGATTTATTATCTGCCCAGAGAAAATAACCATATCATCACCATATAAAGAGTGAGATATAGGTGCATATATCTCACTATTTATACAACTAAGATTCTAGAGTTTCGAATATTTTCATCTAGTACGATCAATGTGGGTGGTCACATTAATAATAAAGAAGTGGTTGAAATTCTTTTTGTTCGACTTCTGTTTATGATATTGTTTTGATTTTAAGAAAGAATATAAATGTTAGTAGATGTTACATGACTTTACTACCAAGAAAAATTGTGATCAAGGTAAAGATAAACTCATCAAGTCAAATTGTGGGTGTATATATTTGTATGAGAGAGAATGAAAGAGTACTTAAATATTAAGAACCAAATCCCACATGTTGTGCTTCGTGTCTTCAATTCAGAAATAAGGATTTGAGAGATGCCAAATTAGCGTCGAGCCAAACATATGAAGTAGAAATTAAACCAAGCAAACAATTTTACTTTTAGAAACTTACAGTTAAAGAACTTAAGAAAAAGGAATTTACAAATGTGGTTGGTTTTACAGTTCAGATAGTAGGGGAGTTGCGAACGTGTATGATAGGAATTACAAACAACTAGGACATGTGGGGTCTAACAAACCTAAATACAAACCATAACTATGGGGTCAACAAAAGGTTCTCTCCAGATGTATAAACCTAGGTTTGTGTAGTATTATAAAGGAGTATAACTAATTAATTGATATTTAAACATGAAGAATAGTTATACTATTCCAAAGTTCCAGAAAAGGGGAGAGGATGCTTAGATTAGAACTCTCTTTTGGAAAGAAAATATTCTCTCCAAATATATGTGTAATAATTGATGTATAAAATATCATTATCAAACTAAAGAGAGAAAAAATCATCAGCGTATTATCAGAATTATTAACGGAGACACATAAAGCATGGATCAAGTTCATTATACGAGAAGAGTATAAAGTTTGGGTTTAGTCTAATACCTTGGATTTTGGAGAGAAACGGACCATGACAGCGGATGCAATTAATCGTTGAGTTGATAACAAGCAAAGTTATGATACCCACAAAGTCTTGCCAATCAGGAGGTTTTCCTGACACATGGTAAGAAGGTAAAATTGGGTAAATCTCCAAGAAACAAAATAGATACTATGAATGATTATTGAACAAACCCAAAGAGCAAGTTCTTAACCTCCGTTGGCGAGGGTGGTTGCCATGATAGGATCATCTTTCGTAACCCATGATATAGGGTTCCACATAAACCCCACAAACTTCAAGCATTTGCTATCCTGAACATGCCCAAAGAACAAACAATTGTGAAAACATACACTTTAAGAAAAATAAAAAAAAGTTCAACTTGACTGAAACGAAAGTGTAGAATTTTGAGAACTGTACAAGGAAAAAAAGGACAGAGACATAGAATGTTGAGAAGACCATGGTAACTTCAGAATTAGAGTATAAAACACAGATAACTACAAAAACCGAATTAGAAGATCTGCAAATGTGTTATATTAATGTGTTAATAATAAATAAATAAAATTTATCATATAAAGGTTTCAATGTGTATTTTAGCATAAAAAAATTAATTACCATCACGAGGTTTCAATATATGTTCCAGGAGGTTTTAGGAACACCTCAACGTATGAAATTTATATTATATGGTAATCCGTGCGATGCACGAGGAGTAAACAAAATACAACTATATAAGACCATCAGCCACACAACCATTACCCACTCCACCACCCACACAAAACACACCCAAATCAATGGTTATAAACAATGCACATGCAAGTGTTAAAAGAAAAGAAATCAACAATTTCACCTAACTCGTTTTTCCACATTAGTGATTCGATTTCTTATTTTATAACACTGACTTATGAATTCATTTATTCATTCAGACCATGATTTTTAGCCAACAACGATCCACCTTTTGAAATCTACATGTGGCATGCAAGTATGTGATGATTGCAAATAAAATATTAGATTTTATTTGGTTGGAAAATCAGAATTACAAGCTAAATGACCGAGTATGTGATCTGAATTACCAGCTAAATGACGGCGTATGTGATCAGAATTACCAGCTAAATGATTGAAAAATCAGTTTTTACACACTGATTACATGCAATTTGCTAAATAAATATTGGAGCACGGTGTCCCAGATTCAACCAAATGCCACCACATGAGAAATCAATGTCTCCAATACAAATAATAAGGTGATAATCTAGGGGATGAAATCCATAAGTGCCAACTCTAGTGGTAATACACAACTTGATGCTTTTGAGTTGTTTGTTGATACCTCCTCTCATAAACGAAGGAAAAATGGAGCCTTTGTGTGTAATTTAAGTTAGTTTAAGAGTTTATCAAGACCAAATAATATAATTTTTCAACTTTTATAAATAATAGAGTAGCAATGTGTGCATTATGCAAGAACCTATTTACTAATTGGCAACATAAATCATTTTGCAGTTGATGTCTTGCATTTGAAATAGTTTTTATTATTATTATTATTATTATTATTATTATTATTATTATTATTATTATTATTATTATTATTATTATTATCTTTTCTATTTGGAAAAATTGAAAAATAGGGAGCTATTGCACTCCCCCCCTTTATTTAGCCAATTTGATCACTGAAAATGAAATGATAACAAAATCAATTGTATGTACAAAAGAACACTTCATTAACCGGAGCAAGGTTGCCCCGGTGACTATAAAATCGCAAACCTTTTATTAATCCTTCATTTTTTATCTATATCACCATTCTTTGTTAATACTTAATACATTTATTTATTACAATAAGGAAGAATAGTTCACTAACTAGATGAGTAAAAGCATACCTGATAGTGTAGGCTAAAGGTTGGACATCTTCCAACACTCAAATTGACGGGATTTATGGAAATTTTAATCACGTGTATAAAACCGAATATTATGGCATTAGGGTTCTAAAAAATTACTAATATTTTTGTTAAAGAAATAGCAAACAAAATTTCCAAAACTCTCTCAAACTCAAGGAATAAACAATACCTCGTCGGAATTTTTGGAAGGAGTTCACAAAACTTATGAAATGGTTAGGCAAACTGTTATGTGTAGAATTAATAGATACTGGAGAAGTAGAACATACTAACAATAAGTAGGCTTTGTTAGCATCACAATAATTTTGGGGGAATAGACGTGTTATAGTTAATATCCACAGTTACGTATAGATGAGTGGGGAGGTGGAGAAATCGATTTTGGGAGGATAACCGTAAAATTAACAATATTGTCATAACTATTACCTACTTAAAGTGATATAAACATGTATGATTATAATGGTTCATTATCTCATATTTGATAAATGTGTGAACTGAAATCAAATTGTCATATGATGTTTGGCACATTGCGCAAGGGCGTCGAATTCCCGCTTATCCATACATTAGGATTGGAAAGGTGAAATAACTTTTATGATATAACCCTTCTGATGACATGTATAGAATGGTTTGGACAAAAAGATATGACCCTTAAGATATTTTTTTCTTCTAAAATATATCCTTCCAATCATGGGTCAAATGTATAATGCAACAACTTATCCAATGTTACCAAATACTTTCTTCCCCTAGTACTGAGTACAAACTTGATAAATCTAGTGTCCTGTTTTTTTCTTGAAGAGAATAACAAATAAAAATGAGAAAAAAACATAAATTTACTAATTTCTATTGATTTTTCCGTCACGGGCACATAATATCTAAGAAAACCTAGGTACACAATACTAAGTGGCCATTACAAAACCTAATTTAAGTATATAATTTTTTGAGTATTCTTAAGAACTACATAACTTTCTCAACAAACAAAATACAGCATTAACAATGTCTACAGAACACAGGGTCATTCAATTATGTCTTATAACAACAATTTATCAATACAACGCACAAAAAGCAGGTTTGATAATAATAGAAACACAAAGTTGAAAAATTAAGATGAAAACAAATAAAATTTAGAGAGAGAGACCTGAAGTGAATGAAATAACAATCTAAAGAAGGTGAGGGTGAAACTAATATGGTTGGTAGAGGAAAGTTGGAAGAAAGTGAGGTCGTCGTCTTTCGTGCGTTTGAGGTAGAGAGGGGGGTTAAAGTGGATTTGGGAATTTGGGGGAATAATCCCGCCAGGCCTTCCCTCCCTTATTTCTTTTTTTTCTTTTAATGAATTTTTCAACACTTATCAACAAAGTGCAACGGTTATATTCAATTTGTAATGGATTATAGCTGTTACAAATTTCTGTCGGACAAAATCCGTTACAAATAGAAAAAAAAATCCGTTACAAAATAAGCTTTTTGGTTTAGTGATGAATCATATTCCCATGAAGTTGACACACCTTGCATTTGCGAACAAACTCTGTTGAATCTTAGCTCCCAATTGCTATTTTTGTTGTTCCTTTGGTTCTACTTATCCTATGGAACACGTTGTCGACATCGCTGGTCTTGGCTGAATTCATCGCGATTCAGTAGGGATTTAATCATATCGGTGGTGATGTTTCACTAACACTGTTGAATTCAATCTTGCCCTTCGGTTAGATTTTTCCAACTCTCTTGGCTTCCTTTCTTCTGAAAGCGTTAACTAATTTCTTGGCGACATTGACCCTAGTCATCTTCATCAGATTTCCATCTTTAATTGAGTATTTAACTCGTGAGTCCTTTCACAATAATGAACTCTTATTATCTTCAATATACCTCTTCTTCGCTGGGTAAAGATTTCATTAAGCTAGTTAACTTCTATCTCATAATGGGTTTTTTTCCTTGCCCGTATGAGATAAGCTTCAAGATTCTTTCACATCCCTATTAAAACCGTAGATGGATGATTTCATGATCGAATCATACTCAATTTTATCATTTATCTTCACATATACTCCTTTATATGTGATGTCTAACTCTCATCACTTTAGATTTCTCCTTTGAGCAAAAATTTTGCCCAAAGTTTTCAAGTCCTGGGTGTTACTACACTTCACCCCATATAATTGCCTTTGCATTTCTTCCTTCACAAGGGTCCTTCCAACTCCCTCACCATTCACTGACAGTACTGGATGAGTTTTGAATGACACGAATGTCTTCTATGACGGTGCTTGGGACACTACATCTCCCGAATGACTTCTTTATTATCCTCATCCAGGAAAAAAATCATAGTAGGTTCTATCTTGACCACCATTTCCAAAATACTCTATGTTTTCGACTGAATCATCTTCCTGCTGCCCTTCTAACGGCCCTCACTAGTCATCGATACCCGACCAAGCTCGTATCAGAATTACAATGCTTATATTTCCTAGCAGGAGCTAAAGTCGTAATACACCGATGAATGCAACATCGTAATAATAAGGCTCTACATTAAAGAACGCTATGCTAAAACTTAGAAAGCCGAACAAATCCTAAGGACTCTAGAACCTGAAGCTCTGATACCACCTGTGACACCCCGCCTAATTAAATATCGGGTGATCAGTCCTTTATTATATTAAATCAGAATATCAAGTTGGTTCATTCTTAGCACCATTGTCAAAAAACAAATTCTTTATTAACTCACCTAATAAATAATTAAGCTAGTGCCAAAACTTTTCCATTTTAATTTAATTAAAAACCATTCCATAATACGGGATATTAATAATCACCATCACATCACAACTGAACTATATGTAACAAGAATAAATGTGACTGGGGTAAAAAAATATCACATTACTACTAAACAAAACTGATATTAACAGTACTTACATAAGTACATACAATCTCTGGAATAGAAATGAAATAAGTAGGATCTTGGAAGACATGCCTTAGATGAATGTAGACACTACAGACATGTGAATCAACAAATTGGAAGCGTCTAAACAAAGTCTACATCTCCAGTAACATCTATAATCCGTCGAAATATCCATATTCTATGCCGGAGGAAATGGGTGAGAGCCCAATAGTAAAAGATTTTTAAAAATAGCAAGTGCTTAACAAGTGCAATTAAGCAATTATTATGTACAGGTTAACTTCTTGGGTTCTCTCTTGAGAATGTCACCTTTCATCTAATGTGCACGCCTAACGTACCTTATTATCTCCCTAATTAAGGTTCTCAATTGGATTCTATCCCATATCATTTCCCCGTATTTTCTCACACAATACGTATGATAATCAAACATGTTCATTTCTCTTTAATATGAACTAGGCTTTCAGAGTTTTAGGATTAAGTACTCATTTACTTAATTCAATCAGATTTCATTATTCATTTTCATCTAACATATCACACAATAGATTACATCACAGTATATATATTCATCACATTATTTTATATACTAATATAGCACCTCCCAAACACAGTTGTGGTGAATGCATACTCGGGTATCATGTCCTGTTACATCTCTCGCTGTAAAAAAGACTATTGGTTCGAAGTCTCTCACGAATCATAATTAAAATAACACATATATTGGAGGCGAGCATACTCCCCAGCTAAGTGGGTCACGCACATACCTAAGTTCATATTCAACCGTCGAAACTATCATTCTCACCGATAACACGTCTCCAAGGTCCTATGCTCAGGGTATGAATCTAAAATCCCCCTAATGGGCTCATCAGGATAAGATCGACCACAATGCAAAACCTCCATCCCGATAGCAAGCAGGGTATGTATGTCATACAAAATACAAATCATAATATAGGTATTCAACCTACCTATATATATAATAACAATAGGGCATACGCACAATCCATATAATAATTTCCTTACATAGTATATTTATCTCTCATATCCTACGTATTTACATATTATGACATTACTTCTTAAAGTATATTCCTGAGCTTCTCTCATCACTCGAGGCGTCATCATTTATTTCTCATATAAATTCAGTTGGTAGACATCTACGTCCTATTGGTCGATGTCATCACAACTCCCGAATTTCTATGAATTAAAATTATCTTCAATTAGTTTTTTTCTTCGAATACTCTAATTCAATTTTTAACCCTTTATTTCATCTATAGGTAATTGATGACCCTCTTACTACTAGTACTAGACTTAAATCATCATTTATCCGATTTGAACCCCAAGTTATATAATTCTCCATTATAACTCATTTAATTAACACTCGTTAATTTACCCATTAAATCCCATACATAATAATACATTTCGGGTCTTAAGTATATCCTACTGCCCTTCCCTAAGTCCCATTATGTTCAATTAATCAACACCAAATATTTCTAAAAGTTGGGATTTCATGAAAAGTTAAAAAGGAAAAAAATCACATTTTCCAAGGGAGTTGATCAATCGATGAATTTGGTCGATTGATAATATATTTGCCCAGATTTTCTTAACAGTTACGGATTTTAAAATTTTCACCACCACAATCATATTTAAACATCTCCAAATTTATATACATGTAATCCAGATCGTATACTAACATATATGGGCAATTTTTAACGTATCCAAATCATTTTAAACATTATCAATATGCATAAATTCACCCAGATTCCATATTCACTCTCAAGAACTCTAGTTTAACTTTATCATCAATTAAACATGTGAATCCCAAATTTCTTCACAAAATAATACCAATTTTCATGAAGTTGGTTCTATATTCAGAAAGAGATCAATCATATATAATTCTCATTTCATTGATTCATCAAAATCATTTTAATTCATACAACTTTTCAAAATTTTCTAAACAGCCTAACATGGACAATATACATGATAAAATTTATAGTAGTTAATCACTTACCTCTAATTCGAAGGTCTAAACTGTTGGGGATGATGACTCTAGTGATGTTCCTCCTGTTTTCGATCAACTTCCAGTGGTGGTGGTGGTATAAGGTGACTCTTGGCTCTTGGTCTCCTACAGAAGTCTCTCACTCTCCCCTAAGCCTTTTCCTTTGAGTTTTGGTGAATGAATCTAAATCCTATAACCTCTACACCTATATGATATCACTTCAAATTCGTGGGTACTATTCACCTATTTTAGAAAATGACCAAAATACCCCTCCAGGGTGTCGGTTTAGTTTCAAATTGCCCCAAGACCCAAAGTAATCCCCCAGGTAGACTTTTTTTTTACTATTTAAACCATTCCAGACACTTTGGCGCAGTCAAAATGGCCATTAGGATGACATAAAAATAATTTAATTTTTATTTTATTTAAATATAGTTTCGACACGACTCACATGCGCGTCCCGACTTAATTACCATAATTGTCGTATTCATAACTCGCGACAATTTTTATAAAGTCATAATCATATATAAATTCATAATCATATATTACTTTTAATCACTAAGTAATATTCAACATAAATCACATATTACTTTATTCTTGAGTAATATTTAAATTCGGATTAATTTTTAATTATCCCACAATTAATTATAATTAATTCCATAATAAAAATCATTAAAATACGGGGTATTATATACTTCCTCGCTTACAACGAAATTTCATCCCAAAATTCCAAAAAAATATACCCAATAAAAACAACTCTGGATATATATTGAGCATGACATCCTTGCGCTCCTAAGTAAACTACTCCGTACCGCCCATCCAGTACGCTATCGAATATCATTAATAATGAACACCTCACGTATGTTCGTTTTATACCCCTGGTTACACTGTCATCTAGGTTCTTGCCCAAGCCTTACCGTTTAACTTTCACTACTTAAATTTTATTTTAGATATTCACTATCTAGACTTCTACTATTCGCACTTTAGTAGATTAACCGTTCTGTTGATACATAAAATCTCGTCTCGCGAGGGTTACGCATAAGTAGGTTATTTGTATAGTATATATTTTACACACGATATATATAGTATAAGAGTCAACTTATCTCTGATATTCGCAATAGTAACAAGTCTCCCAACTTTAACTAACAAGTAGGAGAATGACAAGGCTTACCGTGCCATACCTATACTGGCATCATGCCAAAAGTGAACTTATAGGAGTTATTTCACACAAACTCCACTAGTGGAAAGTACTGCTCCTATCCTCCCCTAAGATTTTGAGGGTACACATATAATTTATTTTCTAATATCTTATTAGTCCGCTTGGTCTGCCCATTTATCTGCAGATGATAAGCTGTATTCAATCACAACTCGGTACCCATGGCCTCGTGAAAACTCTCCCAAAATCAGAAAATAAGGATCTTGTCCCAATCGGACACAATATTAAGTGGCACCCCATGTAACCTCACGATCTTAGCTACATAAAGATCTACGAATACTGCCTCGTAGTATGAGGCATAAGGTGAGTTACTTCGGTCAACTAATCCACTATTACCCATATAGGATCGTAACCCCTCTAGGAGGTAGTTATCTTTGTGATAAAATCATTGAGAATTATCTCCCATTACTACTGAGGAGTCCATAATGGTTGAAGAAACCCCTGTTGATTTTGTATGGCCCACTATAAGACGAGTTTAGCAATGTTGCTCTTCATCAAATCCCATCACCACTGTCATTTATAGCCTGATACATTTTATATTCTCTCGAATGTACCTATAACCGTGATCCATGTGACTTTGCCTCACCACGTGTTACAAGTCTTTCCCTCGCTCTAAAAATCAGTTTCTCATGAAACGTAAGCCTCTGCCAAATCTTACAGAATAAACTTCGACTTCCTCGGCTAAATGTTATAGAATTCACATGACAATCATGATCTACTCCCTGATATAATATGATCCTCTTGGAAATTTGGGGAATGGTGTTCCTAACTGATATATATGGCCGGACAATCAAGTCCTGATATCTCGACTTCTATATATAATTACCTTATCCCATAGGTCCCGAATGGGAACAAAATCAAGATCCAATTACCTAGGGCGCCCATACATCCTACGTCTCACGCATTATTGCACAAATGAAATATATCCGCTTAAATCAATGCTAACAGACTCGGCATGCTGATCTATTTAAAATGAAACTATCTTATACTGGTTTTCATGTTAGGACTAGGCGACTCTACCAACCTTAAGTCATAGTGGAATTATCAACTCTGAGTTATATTCTCGCATATGTACCATAGCCAAGTTACGAAACCCATGTACTATCATCCAAAATTATCTCCAACTCCCTATGTTTGCTAGTTTCATGCGTGGTATGTCTCGCAAAGCGAAATCTAAACAAGGAACCCCCACAATACACTACTACCTAACATTATCGATCGTCGGGATTCGTAGGCCCTCAGTCCATAATATGCACCTTGAAATAATATCCGTATGTTGACATAAAAGTCTACTTATGGCCTTTAAAAATAACATGTAACATGGCGCTCTCACTATCCCAAGTTCTCGATGCTATCTATTTGACGAATTATATCTCTTTGCTAGATAAAGAACACAATGTATTACTGAATCACATCAGTAAATAAATCCCTACGCATAGGGATCTAGACAACATACTCACTGAAGTCTACGATGCCATGATATTTTCATATATGTACATATATATAGGCCAAACCCTATTTCAGGTGGCTCCTTACCAAAGTAATATTACTCACCCGGAGTATCCAGGACGATAATCTTATCACTAAATCTACTACTGTTCAAACATTTGGTAATTAAGCACTACACATTACCATAATAAGATCTATTGTGTTAACCTAATGCAGTAATAAATATAACGATAAAACACACTCTTAGTGCCCACCTGGCTCACTCATGGGCGATATTGAAAAGTCCCGATACTCATGATAAATACGTTTGTAACTAGACTGTTAAAACTAACATAATGACTAGACTCGACTCGCACGCGAATTTTAGTGTTACCAATTCATATATATAAGTTTTGGCACACCCGTGTCACTTGAATTAATCCTTTACTCACAATGATGACACAAAACTTCATCAATCTCGCTTGATTGTAGGGTTCCAGCACGCAACTGCCAAAATGACTCATGATCATCTACAATCGTTATACATCTAGAATTTCATCCAATAGTTGTCCCTTACATTGCTATGGGCAATTTATTTCTTCCTATGGCTTACACGCCCATCATTGAAATGTTGACCCAAATCTTTAGGCCTCAATTATGGCCTTACTGGCCTCCTCCTTACTTCCTGGGCTCTGACAACCCTGAGGAATGATATGCTACATTTGTTGAGGACTCCACTGGTCCAAATACATTCGGTTTGTAAATTCCTCGGCCCAAATCTCTTGACCCAATTACTCCACTGTAAATCTCACTCCTCCAGCTCTTATGCCTTACTGGAATGGTTTACTATTCCCATCTTATCAGTCTCATTTTTCAACGTTGACACATCCAACACTCGTAGCCCAACTCTTTACACATAGGGAAATTTCCCCTACCATTTCCCGTCACTGGTCTCACTGACTATTTTGGAATATCCTTCTCTCGAAACTGGAAGTCTTAGCTCCTAATTGCTATTTTTGTTATTCCTTTGGTTCTACTTATCCTATGGAACACGTTATCGACCTCGCTAGTCTTGGTTGAATTCATCGCTACTCAGTAGGGATTTAATCATATCGTTGGTGATGTTTCACTAACACTGTTGAATTCAATATTTCCCTTCGGCTATATTTTTCCAACCCTCCTGGCTTCCCTTCTTCTGGAACATTAACTAATTTCTTGGCAACATTGACCCTAGTCATCTTCGTCAGATTTCCATCCGCACTTGAGTATTTAACTCATGGGTCCTTTCATAACAATGAACACTTCTTATCTTAGATATACCTCTTCGTAGTTGGGTAAATATTTCATTAAGCTAGTTAACTTCTATCTCGCATTGGGTTTTCTTCCTTACCCATATGAGATAAGTTTTGAGAATCTTTCACACCCCCATTAAAATCGTAGACGGACGATTTCATGATCGAATCATACTCAATTTTCTCGTTTAGCTTCACACATACTTCTTTATCTGTGAAGTCTAACTTTTATCACTTTAGATTGCTCCCATGAGAAAAAATTTTGATCGAAATTTTCAAGTCCTCGGTGTTACTCCACTTCACCCCATATAACTGCCTTTGGATTTATTCCTTCACAAGGGTTCTTTCAACTCCCTCACCGTTCACTGCCAGTACTGGGTGAGTTTGGAATAGCACAAACGTCTTCTATGACGGTGCTTGGGACACTAAAGCTCCCAAATGACTTCTTTATTGTCCTCAGCCTGGACAATAATCGTAGTAGGTTCAATCTCGATCACCATTTCCAAAATGCTCTATGTCTTCGGCTGAATCCTCTTCATGCTTTCCTTCTAACGACCCTCGGTAGTCATCGATTCTCGATCGAGCTCGTATAAGAATTACATCACTTATATTTCCGAGGAGGAGTGCATAAGTTGTAATACGCTGAGGAATGAAACATCCTAATAATAGGATTCTACATCAAAGAACACTATGCTAAAACGTATAAAGCCGAACAAATCCTAAGGACTCTAGAACCTGATTCTCTGATACAACTTGTGACACCCCGGATAATTAAGTACCAGGTGATCAGTCCTTTATTAAACTAAATCAGAATATCCAGTTAGTTCATTCTTAGCATCACTCTCGAAAAAGAATTTATTTATTAACTCACCTACTAAATAATTAATCTAGTGCCAAAACTTTTCAATTTTTAATTTAATTAAAAACCATTCCATAATACGGGATACTAATAATCAACATTACATCAGAAATGAACTATATATAACAAGAATAAATGTGATTGGGATAACTCTCCATTTAAAATATCTCATTACCACCAAACAAAACTGATATCAACCATACTGACATAAGTAAATACAATCTCTAGAATAGAAATGAAATAACTAGGATCCTGGACGACATGCCTTAAATGAAATTGTGACACCCCGCTTAAAATAATAACAGGTGGTCAGCCCTATACTATAATTAATCAGGAATCTCAAGTGGATCATTCTCGGCATCTACTGACGATACTAAGATAAACATAGCTAACTACCCAATACTATAAAAAGAGGGTGCCAAATTTTTTTAAAACATACAATGCAATAACCAACTAACAACATAATAACTAATAAACAGGATAATGTACACACACACGCATAGATAAAAGAGAATAGTTCCATAGTACCAGAAATATACAGAAGGAAATACCCGAATATGCTGTCGGGTCACAGACAATACAACATCTGAGAAAAGAAATATCAAAGTGCTACAACCTCAACTCTTGGGTGTAAACCCGATATACAAACTGAATCCTAATCTAGTTTTACAAAAGATAGGAAACGACTATAACAAAATCCCGCAACAGTCCGTAACTACTACAGCTCCATGAATACAGGATAGAAAGCATCATTGGTATCCTGACGGAGGAACACCTAAAAATATACAATATATATATATATATATATATATATATATATATATATATATATATATATATATATATATATATAGCAGGAGAAAATATGAACGGGTCAGAGCCCGAGGTGTGAAAACATTTTAGCAAGTGCATTAAAATGTATAATAATTATAAATGCACTATGACATGATTAAAGTGGTGTCGCACTCTCCTGGAAATCCAACTCTCATCTCAACTAAAGCGCGCACCTAAACGTATGCACATGTTCCTCAATTGACTACCCATGTCTTTCAAGGTAAAATTCAATCTAACCTACGCCCAAATTGACACTCGCGTAACCCATCATCTATAACAAAACCATAAACTTTTGATATTACCATAACCCAATTACGCATATGAACTTAACTTAACATATAAATATACATTTACATATCTCTTACTAGAATTATCATCGGATTCCAGTTATTAGCTTACACGAGCTATTAGCATCTAAAGGCTAAGGACCAAACTTCTCTCAACTCTCAACGTTGCATTGCGTTTCGTGCATGGGACGTCTCGCAAAGCGAAATCCAAATAAGGAACCCCCCCGATGCACTACTCATTGGCACTGTTGATTGTCGAGATTCATTATGCCCTCAATGCACGACGCATGTAACATCAACTACTCATTTAAAATATTTTACTAGTTTATTCTCATAAAGCATTGTTACACTATAACATATAAATCTGAGTACTAAGGACTAAACTTATCCCCACTCCCAACATTGCACTGCGTTGCGTGTGTGGGACGTTACGCAAAGTGAAATCCAAACAAGGAACCCCCGCGATACACTACTCCTTGACAATGTTGGTCATCGGGATACATTACTCCCTCGGTACCCAACACATAACTACGAATAGTTATGAGGATAAATAATCTCTAATCACATAAATAAGATAATGCTCCGCACATTTTTAAGGTCTATAATATTACTCTAGTTACAAAGTACAATCACTCAACCCGAACAAGTAAGTACACATAACACACTTAGCGTACAATTAAATATCCAATACACAATCACTTATGAATATAAAATACTTCATAAAGCTATCATCTTCCAGGAATCTCTCACTTTATCCCGGGTTACGATATATCGGATTATTAAGACACCGCCATGGTAATAAAACAAATCACAACGTATAGGAAGCGGCCGTAGTTACTAACATGAAAGTTAGAACAAATCATACCCAAGACTTCTCACCCAGAATAAAATCACACAATAAATAAAGGACGGCTATGACTTGGGAACTATACGCACCCTGCTCCTCAAGCCAGGGGCCTCAACCACATCGCGCAACTTCCCATGATAGCACTGGAGGGTATGCTCAAACAATATATATATATCATTTACACTAGATATATATACAATTACGCGATTTAGGTATACATACTCTATTACACCCGTATGTAAAAGAAGTGAATTCATTTATGAGTATATAACTCTTATTATACTAACTGTTGCTAACTAACATACCTTCCCATTTATTTCGTACGTCGACCCCTCACTTGAAACTTACTCATCCCTGACACCTATGAGTATGAAAAGTCTCCCAATTCAATCAACATTAAGGATACCATCTATATCCGAATACACACCGATCAATAATCGTTGTCCCCCAAATAAAAGTCTCAATGCTAGGAGGATTCCCCACTAAGGAGATACGATAACTTAAATTCGCACTCTCTCGAAATCAATCGATACAACCCCAACATTTCATAATAAGGGAAACTCCCTAAAAGTCTCCAAAACTTACCTCTCGTAACATATATAAAGGTTTCAAATCGATAAACCCAGACGAAAAGTAGCGAAACTCACTCTAGAAAATTCTCGCAAAACAGCCTTGTCTCCGAATCGATTCGGCCCCTCCGAATCGATTCGATCTTAACAGCTAATCGATTCGGCTCAAGCGAATCTATTTTCCCCAAGTGACCTGTAAGTCTGCTACATACCGAATCGATTAGCAAGGGATGAATCGATTCGGACCTAAAGACCTATAGGTTCTGCAACATGGCGAATCGATTCGCAAGGAGCGAATTAATTCGGCCTGTTCAGCAAGCTACGAAATGGGTTATTTTCTCCAAAACCCAAAATTCCGAAAATCACATTTATAATCATCTCTCCAATATTCTTCAACCTAAACATAATTCTAACATCAAAACTCACTAAATATGTTAACCTAACTAATTATACACCCTCAAATCCTTATACACACCTTAAATGCAAGATTTACCCAAAATCTAGTTTTTTGACATAACAACCCAAAATCCATAATTTTATCCACAAATCATGAAATAAATGACACACATAGATTATTTAGCAAGTTTAATCACTTGCCTCAAAGTTGTAGAGGTTGAATCTTCCTCGAAATCGAGGGTTGGCCGGAATCCCCAAGCTTTTCTTCTTTTTCTCTTCTTCCTTTGCTCTTTTCTCTCTCTCTCTAGGGCTATCTCAGTCTCAAGAATAAGATTGTTATCTCACGGAGTCTTAATAAGCCTTTTCTCCAAAATACCCAATTTTAAATGATAATACACACTTTAAATGACTCGGTTACTCTAATTCGAGTCAAACGAGCTTAAAATATTTCGGAACCCAAATAAGATCCAAGTACAGTCATTTTGACTATATCGGCCCATCCGGGATCAATCGCACACTCAGAATCGTCATTCAAAATGCTTTCTAACCTCCTCAAATTTTGACCTCAATTTTAATTTAAATAAATCTTATTTCTCCCCAAAATTAAATTATCAGTCCTAAATATCACAGGGTATTACAGACTTCCCCCCTTACAAGAATTTCGTCCTCAAAATTAAGCAAAGCCTAGTACTCCAAACCTTAACTAATTCCTAAGACATCCACTCTCGAGATCACTATACCTATTTCTCCCACTTCTCACGACGAATCATTTTAATTAAAACCAATTCAATTAACCAGGGCGCCCATATACCCTGTACTCGAGCTCGACTCATAATAACGTAACCCGACTTTACTTAGCCTCAAATTGTAAGATAACTCGAAATAAATAGATCTAATATAACCTACCAATTTTATAAAAATTTATAATTTTCGAAGATTTAACTCTTCTCAATTCCTAATATTCGTTACTTTCATGCGGGGGATGTCGCGCAAGCGAAATCCAAACAAGGAACCCTTCCAATACTCTACTATGTAGCTCTGTCGGGGATTGAGATCAGTTAGATTGGGACTAATGTTTCAAAGAAATATTTTAAAATCATTTTGATATTGCCCGAAGGCCTATAAAATAATTTTATTTTAAAAACAGTTTATGTCTTTTAACATCCAAATCAAATACCTTATGCCCAAGACACAAGGCGCCAACAAATACAATACTCTTACCAACCATTAGTTCTCAAAACTAGCATAACCATGAGCTAAAATCCCTAGCTCAACAATAATACGCTAAACCTTGAATCTCTTCAGTAAAAAGAATCCCTCACAACATAACAAAACATTGCCATATACTAGGCTCTTCCATAACTGGAACATTACAAATACATAAGTCTAGCACGAAAATAAAACGATAGATTTACCGTTACTACTCAACGCGTTTCGACGATTCCTACGTTCAAAATAATGTCGCAACTCTCTACTAGAACATCATAAGATAATTTATTCTCCCAAAAGACATCGTCTAAGAGCCTCACTTTCTCACTCCTCCCTTCCGGGTCATTCTTATACATAATAGGATTATTACAACTAACCACTCATGAAAATCTTACATGCGATACTCCCAATTCTCCTCAAAGCATAATCCTAACGACAAAGGAAAAAATATAATTTACATATTACCTCTCTAATCCGATTGCCTTGTTTCATCAATGGGTTCCTGCTCAAAGTCCTCCAGCCCAAACTGTCCTATGATCTGTTGTAGGGGTTGCACATCCAAAACTTCCTCAAAAAGTTGCCCTCTTCCTATTTTAAGAGAATCCCTCTTCCTATGGCCTATTTCTTTACAAAAGAAACATCTACTAACAAATCCTCCCTGCCCATCTTGAGGAACAAAACGCTATTGTGGCCCTTGAAAATCCTGTTCATACCATCTTGCTTCATTGGCATCCTCATCTCCAAACTTACTTGACGGACCCGAGTCTCTAAATTTCTTACCTCCTTGCGAATGAAGATGATATTCCTGACACTGTAGCAACACCACATTCACTACCTCGGTAAAAGTCAATAACGTTGGGTTCCCTAACAAATGCTGTCGAATTCACCATTCTAAACGTCCCACGAACTACGCTATTCGCTTCTCCTCTGTATTTACCTCATTGGGCACTAAACTTGCCAATCGAGTAAATTCTTCTTCATACTTGGCCACCGTTCGATCACCTTAAAACACATCCAACAATCTCCTCCTCATTTCCTTATGGATCGCGAAAGGAAAATACTTTCGGTCAAAGAGTTCCCAAAAATCTACTATGGGCATCGTATCTCTCTGCTCTGATGTGGTGATTGACTCCCACAATTGGAGAGTTGCTCCCGATAATTTAAAGGTGATGAGAAATTACTTTTGCACCTCAATACATTCAACCATTCGAAGGTGCCTTTGCATATTCTTCTTCCAACGACTTGCAATCATCGCTCTAGCTCCTCCTGAAAATTCTAGAGGATGTCCCTTCCTAAAAGATTCCCACACTCTTTCCCACGTAGATAGCCTTGGGTGGGATTGGGCTCCACGGGGTTTAGGGTTTATTTTATATTAACTTAAAGAATAAGTCGACATAGTTTTAGTACTTCTCAACATTAAAATCTCACATATGCCTCCCCAAGAGGGGTGAATATACATTTATAGAGGATCTTAAGAGAGTCCTCAGTCAATTAATCGTTATCCCTAGAAGTTTGGACCTTTGTTTATCTATACAAGTCATCCTAAGGGATATATATGTAAGAGTCCTTTGAACCATGGATTCTCAATTACCTTGATATTGTGCGTTTGTGCTAACCATTTGCGGGACTTGTGCCTCCGTAGTTTGTGTCCCCACACATACAAAGAGTGTTTCAAGGTGGTGGAGATCGTGTTTATGTTATGCGACATCTGGACTAGTCACGAGACAAGTAAGATCAGTGGGATGTTGAGACATAGGAAAGCTCCTGTATTGTATGGTTATTGAAAGGCATCCTACAGTGGTTACGAAGAAGGTTACAAGGAACAAAAAAGCGTATCAAGGCTTGAAGGCATCGAGTATGTGAGTAAGTCTAAGTTGTTCTTGTAAATGCACTTATATAGTAATAGACTTGTGTGGGTGGGTCGTCTGAGTTTTTTCTCATTGTGGGTTTTCCTCGTATATCACTGTGTTATGATTTATTATTTTTATTCTCGCTTATTCTCACCTAAGTTCATGCTTAGGTCAAGACTAAAATTGGTTAATTATTTAACACAGCACTTGGTTTATTTGGTGGGTATGTAGATTTTGAAAAAATTAAAAACATTAAAATTTGGTGGTGTTTCCATATAACCCTAGGATATTAACATTTTTCAAATTGGTACACAATTAGGGATTAAATGGATTTTATTTGAGAGGGGAGTTTCATTACCCGACCTTTATTATTTTATGGGACAAAATATCCCTGTTGGAAGACGCAAATATGATTTTTTCAAAAATCGATTGATGAGAACGTTTGGAACTCGATTGAATATTGATGGAATCCTCACACCTAAGGTGGTTCTCTGAAAGCGTTCAACTCTTGGACAACGGATGGAAAGAATGTCTCAACTTTTAATTCCAAGATTGTAAATGCTATCTTTTTCTCTATGACCATCGAATAGTTTAGAAGGATTATGACTACCGAGAGTGAGAACGATGCTTAGGATATTTTATGATTCACACATAAAGGCACATATACTGTTAGGGTTTCCACATTAAAAAATATGACGACTAAGTTTGAGATGATTAAGATGCTAGAGAATGAGTATTTTAATGAGTTATTTTCTAGGTTGTCGGACATTGTCAGTTCCTCATTGAACTTAGGTGGTCCTATCCCTGAGCCTAGAGTTCTATAAAAAATCTTAAGGTAATTTCCTAAAAGATTTAATAATAAAGTCACGGTCCTAGATTTCCTAGGTGGTCTCGACACTTTAAGAGTCCAAGAATTTATAGGTGATATTTAAACCTATGAGATGAACATATGTCATACGAAGAAAAAGGATGAAAATATAGAAAAGGGTGTCACCTTGAAATCCTGAAAGGAGGATGTGCTGGATTTTAATAGTGATTGTGAGCTTGATACTACATAGATAGCTTGGTTTGCTCAAAAGTTAAAAAGGTTTTTAAATCTGAGAGAAGATAACATTTTTTTTTAGAAGAAACCTAAGAACTTTAATGTCCATGATTGGGAAAAAATGATGGCGTTAAGAAGATGGATGGTCGAGACAAGTGATTTTAATTGCAAGACTTTAGACATTACTCTCATGAGTGTGCCACTAGACTAAGAAAATAGGGAAAGAAACCGAAGGTATAAAATGACACCCTTACTGATAGTGAGTTAGAAGAGGAATATGATTCCCTTATTGAGCATAAGTACACTGTGTTTACAACTAGTCATTTGAGCTTAAAAGAAAAGTCTTTCATCATTGAAGATGATCATTTTCATGATGTTTTTAGGAACGGCCTTCTGATTCCCAAGTGAGGAGTGATGAAGAGGAAGAAAAGAAGATGAACAAGATGATGAGGAAAGTGAGCTTCAGCTGACCTTTCAGGAGTTATACGTCAAGTCATTGAAGTTAAAGAAGGCAAACTTTCATTTATAGGCTAAGATGAATTAAAGTTCTGTAGGTAATAATGATTCTAAATTAATTGAGGATATAAGGGCATGAGCGAAGACATTTAAAGAAAAGATCGAGTATGTTAAGGGCGAGAGAGATAACCTTTGTGGTTTAATGGAAGTTTTGAAGAAGGAATCCCTGGAGTTTGAAGAGTTTAAGCATTTACTTGAGTTTACGATTATGGAGTTAAGATAAGAAGTTGAAAGACTTGAGTCATGCAAAATTTGATTTGGAATCTAGGTCGAAAAAACTATATAAGATGTTAGGCACTGTCTAAGTGAAATATGAAAATTTTAGAATTGGCTTCAATGATACAAATACTCCACTACTAAAGACAAGAATAATATTTTAAAAGAGTAAATAATTTATAGGGATGTTAGAAAAGGTCAATCCAAAAGTAACAATCCTCATGACTTCACTTGCACACATTGCGGTAGTAAAGGTCACCTTAGGAAATTTTATAATGATCTCAAAAAGGGTTCTAGACAGTCTAAGATTAATGTCAGCAAGGTTCCCAAAACCTTAGATTATCATGTTCACCTATGTGGGTTAGGAGATCCTATTTTGAGGCACTTAATGGTAGGCTTGTTGATTATCACATGATATCACATGATTCTTCACATGATATATCTTATGAGTAATTATGTTTACATTTTTTTCATACACTAACTTTTGTGCTTCATGTTATATAATTTTTCTAGTTATGTGGTGTTTATCTTTTGTATTTTGTTTTTTCGTTTTTTGTGTTTTATTGAGAAAATTACAAAAAAAAAATTGTTTGTCTTTTGAAAAATGTCTAAAAAACTCAAAAAGATTTGTGTTTATGCTTAGTTTGGTTTTAGACATTTTGTTAGGCATATTAATGTGTTTGAATCCACATCCTTTCATATATCCATGTTATTTGGACATTTGATTATCATTTTCTATGCTTGAATTATTCTTAATAATGATTGCATGAAGTTTTTTTAATTTGAATTGCTTGATGGATTCACTTTGCATATGCCTCCGCACACACTTGAAACGAGCTCTTTTGGATTTTAACTTAATATGTTACATGATCTAAATGAGGTGTTATCCTATCAATCTTTTCATATACATAATATTTTTTTACTACTAGAGTTTTGTGCATATAAGAACCATTGCATGAGTATGATTTATCTGATAAAAATATGAGTGTGGGATAGGAAAGGTCTAAGGAAGGAGAAATATCCTTTGTGTGAAAGGCCACCCTTAGAAAGAGCCTAAAGTAAAATAGAGGCAACAGAAAAGAAAATTTTCCAAGGCATACCATATATATATATATATATATATATATGGTATGTCTTGTTTTGAGTCTCTGCATTTGCATTTAATCCAACTTTTTTATGTTCTAAATCTTCAATTCATATTAGCATGGTGTATGATCACTCTAGTATCTTTTGTTGCTTGATATAATTGTTACCTCATTAATGAATCAAAATTGGTATCTCGTGTTCATTGTTTGGATTATGTGTGACAATGTTGCTGAGTTATTTTTTGTTGCATGTTTTGCTTTACATCATCTCATGATATTACATGCTTTCCATTATGATTACATGTATTACGTTTAAGGAGAGTTTTTATTGTTGTGCACATTTTTCTTTGTCTATGCCTAAATAAAAAGGGGAGAAAATGGTATCTAACACTTTAACTTGGGGGAGATTTTTACCTTAGGGGAAGTATTTTCATATTATAGAATTACCACAAGTGCATGGATTATTGTAATATAGCGAGTGTAGGTACGAATCGATCCCATGAAGATTTGGTTAATTCATAATAATCGTCTACTTTCCAACTAGACAATATTGGGTGTAGAAATAAGATGTGGAAAAAAAATAAAATAAGAAAAAATAAGGAGTGAAAACATAAATTATGTACCAAGTATGGAGAGATTACTAGTATTTTGGATCGGTTTACCGTTTTTACTAGCTTATGATTAATTAGTCTAACACACAATTCCCTTATATAACTCATAATTGTACAGATTCTCATCGAATAAATTTGAAATGAGGAAAATGTTAAAGTTCAAATAAAATATTTCATCTATTTTTAGATGCCAAAAATCCATATTCCTTTAAAAGTATCATTCCCACGAATTTAATGTCAAACATAAGCATGAACTATTATATAATTTAACATAAGTATAATTCATAAAACGTAAGCTCAATAAATCAAATTATAAGAATAAAATAATTAACTTCAAAAGTTTAAAATATCACTCACGTGACTATTTTAATAAATACCGAATTTTTCAAACATTTTTAGAACAAGTATGGAATTTAAGCGAATTAAACTAATTAAAACATACACTAAGTAAACATGATAAATTTCACCTAATCCTTGACATTAATTTATGCTACAAACATAATTGAAACAAATAAATTTCGAGCTAAAAATATAATTCTCATTAAAATAATCACTTACACAAATTGAGTCTCAATACCCGAATTCAAATACAAAAGTCTCCCCAATATTTGCACACGCTTTGCTTTCTAGGAGCACCTAAAAATGAAAACACAAAATATAAAATTTTTGGGTGTAAGAACTTGAGTTGGTGATAAATGGGAGGGGAGTGGGATAAAACATTTTAAATTGGAATAATATAAAAATGATAACACATGAAAGCAAAGAAAGGAAGTGGGTTGGCTACTGTTGGGCGTGAATAAAAAAAATGGGACGGGAGCTATCAAGGGGAAAATGATGGGATTATTTTTCTCCTTT
Source organism: Sambucus nigra (assembly GCA_949130495.1). Taxonomy (NCBI): domain Eukaryota; kingdom Viridiplantae; phylum Streptophyta; class Magnoliopsida; order Dipsacales; family Adoxaceae; genus Sambucus; species Sambucus nigra. The sequence goes on from OX422214.1 coordinate 129,114,974, forward strand.
TTCTTTTCTTTTCTCTTTTGTGTTTTCATCACTTTTTATATCAATTTTTCAAACTGATTTTTCACCTTTAAAACCTGATGTTTTCAAAATTTTCCAAATATATCTGCAATGCTATGGCAGGACTAGAACGGACACTTGAGCGGATTTAAAAATATCCTTTAGTACAATCGTGTTGTGTCGCGACATATCTTAACAAATTTTTCATATAAATCTGAACTCCCCGGTTACCTGTAAAAATGTAAAATCAAAATAATTAATTAAAATTTAGGATCATAAAAGTGTAAGAAACTACATAATTAGTCTTATTTATATTTTTATCCCCTGAAATTCATACATCACTCTTTTTAAAATTGAAGTTCAACTAAATTTCAGGGAGAACTTTATATTGCCCTTATAAATATTTAAAAATTATTTTAGGACTATAAAGTTTCTTAAATTATGATTTTACCCCCCAGAGTTGCTAAAATTGCATTATTGATACAAATTATTTTCAAACTTGCATTTTTCATCTATATAGTAGAAAATAACTCTTAATGCTCGTTATTTATGATAAAACAAACCTAACAAGACCTAGATATGGGTAAAATAATAGAAAATTATGCATTCATCGGGGATATGTCGTATCTTATGTGAACATCGTTAGACAAAGGCAGTGGGGGTTCATATGTGAATTTATATTGTTATAATCAAGTTTCATTTGAAAGGCGTGTTTATGTGTGCATTTTTAGCAATGATGCGATAATATTTCACAAGCGCAATGATAATCATGTTTGTGTTCATCAAGTGTCTGCTATGTTTCCTTTTGGAGTTGGTACTGAGTCTTAGTGAGCTTGATAGCCTAATAGAGTTTTTATTTTTGCATATTGTCTCGAAATAGCCAAAGCGAGATTTATAAGGAGAAATTTTTTAATCGAGTCAATTTCTATGTATTAGCTTTATTCCATGTTTGGACAAAACTTATTGAGTCATAGGTTGTTAGGATTTTAGTTTTATGTCCTTTAAGCCTCTAATGTGTGTTTGAAGACTGTAGCGGCCAAGCTAAAGTGACATCGGGTACACATCATGTCTCGTGTCGAGTTTTTTACTCATTATCTAAGGGATGTCAATAAGCTATGAATGTATATTTGTGTTTGATCCCTAGATACATTTGGGTGTTTTTTTATAAAATGTTTTCAAGCATTTTTTATAAAATATTTTAGGATTTAATTTCATCGAATGAACTTTTAATGTCCTTCAAACGAGGTTACCTGTTTTGTTTGAATGGGTTATTCACTTCGTTAAATTGATTTTAGAGATATCTTTCAAACGGGATTCAAATAAACTTTAAATGACATTTCTCTGCTTATCAGAACAATCTCGTTCAAAGATCGTTCGATCTCTGTTCAAATAAGAATAGCCACATCATTTGAACGACCTTAATTTTGGTTTGAACGAGAATTCTATTATCATTTGAACAACCTTGTTTCTCATTTGAATGAATTGCCTTGAAAAACTTAACGCCTCAAATTTTTTATTTTCTATAAATAATCATGTTTCGCAATTGTTTCCATTGAGGGTTTTTACGAAAATAAAATTAACATTCTTCTCCAAAACCTCTCAAAACTTATTTTACACATATGCTTGATATCCAAGAATCCTACATCTATATGTCAGTTTGATATATCTATTGTGTTGCACCATAGTTGTTTTCTCTTTGAGATCTTTTCTATATTGCACCGTATTTGTTTACTCTTCATACAAATAGTGTTTCAAAGTTGTTGAGACCATGTTTGTGTTGCGCAGAGGCTGGATTGGCCATGAGACAAGTGAGGTCGATTTGATACAGAGAGAATGCAAAGTGCCTACATTGTGTGTCTTTTGGAAGGCGTCCAACATTGGCTACAAATAAGGTTAAAGGAATAAGGTATATCATCAAGGATTGAAGGTGTCAGGTATGTGAGTAAGTATAAATGTTTCTTGTAAAAGTACCTATATTATAATGGACTTTTGTGTCTTGGTTGTTTTATATTGTTCTCATTGTGGATTTTCCTCGTACATCAATGTGTTGTGATTTACTCTTTTTATTATTGCTTATTCTCACATAGATGCATGCTTATGTCAAAACTAAAATTGGTACATTATTTTACATAATACTTGGTTTATTTGTTGCATATATAAAGATTGGAAAATTGAAATTTGGTTGTGTTTCCATATAACCTTAGGGCACTAGCATTTTTAAATTGGCATCAGAGCAGGTTACAATACTTTTCTTTATTTGATTCCTATTTTTATCCAAGTTTAGTGTCTAGATGGATTTCAACTGAGAGGGGAGTTTCGTATCTCTACTTCCATCAATCCTGACCTCCATTGTTTGTTGGGACAAACTATCCTTATTGTAAGGCACGAATGCAATTTTTCTTGAAATCGATCGATAAGAACGTTTAAAAATTGGTTGAGTACGAGTGGACTCCTCCCACCGAAGGTGGTACTCTAAAAGTGTTAAAATATTGGACAACGACTGAAAGAATGCCTCGACTTTTAATTCCAAGATTATAAGATCTATCTGTTGCACTGTAACCTCTGAAGAGTTTAGAAGGATTATGACTTGTGAGAGAGAAGGATTCTTGAGATATTTAATAATCAACACACGAGGGCACATATAGTGTTAGGGTTTCTAAGTCACAATATTTGACGACTAACTTTAAGATGATTAATAAGCTAGCGAACGAGTATTTTGATGAGTTATATTCCAGGCTATCGAACATTGTCAATTCCTCATTGAACTTAAGTGACCCTATCCCCGAGCCTAGAGCTCTGGAAAAAATATTAAGGTAATTTCCTAAAAGATTTAATGATAAAGTCACATTCCTAAATTCCCTAGGTGGTGTTGACACTATAAGAGTCTAAGAACTTGTAGGTGATATTTAAACATATGAGATGGATATGTTTCCTCGAAAGAAAAATGATGAAAATAAAGGTAAGAATGTTATTTTGAAAGATCAAAAGTTATTAGTGTCGAATTTCGATAGTGACGGCGAGCTTGATCCAGAAGAGATGGCTAGGTTTGCTTAGAAGTGAAAAAAGTTTCTAAAGATTAGAGAAGATAACATTTTTTAGAAGAAACCTAAGAACTTTGATGGCTATGATAGGAAGAAAAGGGATGGTCCTATGAAGGTGGATGATCATGACAAATGCTTTTAATGCTAAGGTTTTGGGCATTACTCTCTTGAGTGTTCCATTAGACTAAGGAAGGAGGGCAAGAAACCGAAGGTATAAAATAACACCCTTAGTGATAATGAGTCAGAAGAGAAATATGATTCCCCCATTGAGCGTAAGCACATTGCATTCATGGCCAGTCATGTGGGCTTAAGTGAAAAAAAATTCATCATTGAAGATGATCATTTTCATGACAGTTCCAAGGATCGGTCTTGTGATTCCCAAGTGGGGCGCGATGAAAATATTGAAAAGAAGATGACGAAGAGTGAGGTTCAATTGGGGTTTCAAAAGTTGTACACCAATTCATTGAAATTAAATAAGGCCAACTTGCATTATAAGCTAAGATGAAGGAACATGATGTAGGTGGAAATTATGTTAAATTAATTGAGGATTTGAGGGAATGTGCGAAGACTCTTAGGGAAAAGCTAGAGTATTTCGAGGACGAGAGAGATAACCTTCGTGGTTTGATAGATATTTTAAAGAAAAAGTCCCTTGAGTTTGATGATTCTAATTAATTATTTGAGTCTATGATTATGGAGTTTGATATAAAGTGAGAGACTCGAGCCTTGTCAATTTTGATTTGGAATCTAAGTTAAAAAAAACTAGATAAGATGTTAGGCACCATCCAAGTCAAATATGATAATTTTGGTGTTGACTTTGACATTATAAATACTTCCACCGGTAAAACCAAGAACAATGTTTTCTGAGATTTAACCGTTGCTAAGGATGTTAGAAAACGTTAATTTAAAGGTAATATTCTTCATGTCTTCACATGTGTGCATTGCAGTAATAAAGATCACTTTAGGCATTTTTGTTATGATCTTAGAAAACGTCCTAGGAGGTCTAAGATTACTGTCCCCAAGGTTTTTAAAACTCTAGATTCTCACATTACACCTATGTAGGTTAGGAAATCCAATTTTGAGGCACTTAATGGTAGGCTTGTTGATTGTCACATGCTATCACATGATTCTTCGTATACTATATCTTATGAGAGGTTGTGATTATATATTTTTCATACACTAGCTTTTGTGCTTCATGTTATATGGTTTTTCTAGTTGTAAGATGTTTATCTCTTGTATTCTAATTTTCCATTTTTTGAGTAATATTGAGAAAAATATAAAAAAATAATTTATTTATCTTTTGAGTCATTTTGAAAAATTATTTAAAAAGCTAAAAATGATTTTTATTTACGACCAATATAGTTTTACACATTTTGTGAGGCATAATAGTGTGTTTGAATCCATTTTCTTTCATGTGTCGATGTGAATAGGACATTTTATTGTGATTTTCAATGCTTGAATTATTCTTAATCATGATTGCATGAAGGTGATCGATTTTAATTTGCTTGATGTATTCACTTTATATATGCCTACGCATAACTTAATATGTTACATGGGCCAAGTGAGTTGTTCTCCTATCAATTTAGCATATACATTATATATTTTACAAAGGGTGTTTTGTGCATATAAGGACCATTGCGTGAGTATGATTTTATTTTATAACAATGTGAACGTGCAATAGGAATGGGTTGGGAAAGTATAAATCCCCTTCGGATGAAAAGCCACTATTGGCAAGAGCCTAAAAGAAAAGAGAGATAAAAGAAAAGAAAATTTTCCAAGGCCAATTTTTTACGTTGATCCTTCAAAATATAGAATCTTCAAAGAAAAAAAAATGATATTTATCTATTTTTGAGGGTGTTTAGTTAAAGATCAATGGGTTCGCACAATGAGTCCTCATTGATCTTAAATGTTTAATGCTATGGATCCAAGAATCATCAAGATTTATAGGTTAGTGTCCATAGTGATTGTTTGCCCTTTATGAGTTCTTTATTTTCCACCTATAAAGCTGAACCAAAGTTGATAAGTTTTTGCAGTTAAACAAACCCCTTGGACATTATTGAATAATTTGTTCATATTTTTTTTGTTAGTTCACGCCCCTCACTCCGTTCCACTTTTGTTTCGACACCTCGATACTATGTTACAGTTAAAAACTTTGTATTTTGTGTCTTATTTGTGGAGTTTATACCTATATATTTATGTCCGTCTTTGGTATAATAATGAGTGCATAATTTTTATAATTTATACCCAAATCTAGTCCATGTTAGACCAATTATATCATAAACAAAGAGTTTTAGAGTCATTTTTGCTATTTAAAATAAAAATATAAGTTTGAAATAAATTCAAGTAATAATGCAATTTTATTAATCACATGAAGTAAAAATATAATTTTAGAAACTTTATGAGCCTAAAAGTAATTTTCAAATGTTTTTCTGGGCGACATGAAGTTTTTCGTGAACTTTGGTTAAATTCTGAATTAAAAATAAGTGATATATGAAATTTTGGGTGCTAAAAACAAATAATGAAAGTACAGAAGCCCCCAATTTTTAAATTCAAATATAATGAAATGGTTCAAATTTTAATTTTCCAAAAGTTATTTAAAATTTTCTTTTCTTAAAGAGAACAAACCAACTTATAAAAAAAAACTAAACTAAAAGTGAAATTAAAACTACACACACAAATTTCATTTCGACTTAAACACACATTAATCCAATTCAAGTTAAACTTGCATGTTATCTAGATAAAATAATTTTGCACTTAAATTAAATTGAATATACCCAAACATCAAATTTGCACCAAATTAAATAGATTGTGATTTTGAACTAATTTTATCTTTTAGTCCTAAGCATGCATCTAGGTGATATAGCAAGATAAAACTAAACAATATCACACGACGCGCCGATGTACGAGGAAAACCCAAATGGGAAAAACCTCGGACGGCCCTAGCCACGAATTCACTAAGTATGGTAGTTTTTACAAAGACTCGACACAAGAGGACTTACACAAACTAACTTACACAAACTGACACCATTATGTTCACGAGTTCGAAGACAATTGTATAATGGTTAAGTTACAACAACTCATCGATGAAATTGATAAATTGAAATTGTTCCCTTTTTCTTTGAAAGATAAAGTGAAAAGTTGGCTACTCTCACTTAAACCGAATTCCATCACTACATGGAATGAATTGAGTGTCGATTTTTTGTTAAAGTTTTTCCCCAACCAAAAGACGTCGGCGATATGTCACGCCATTAACACTTTTAGCCAAAAAGAAGAAGAGGCTTTGTGGATTTATTTGGAGAGATTTAAGGACTTGTACTGCAATGTTCTCACCATGGAATTGAATTGGGTCATCAAATCCAAATTTTATACAAAGGATTTGATTATACTACTTGGTCGATGCTTGAATTGAAGCGTAGTGGAGATTTTACTGAGAAAAGTGAGGCCAATGCATGGACATTACTAGAATCCATTGCTTAAATGTCCCAACGGCGGGAATCTCATTGGGATTCGAGGACCACCATAGTTAACGATGGAACCTCTCACCAAGACGAAAAAGATTTTGGATTAAATGCCTAAATGGCTACATTGGCCGATGTTTAGAAGCATTAAAAAGGAGAAAAGAGGGTAATCGAGTAGTACCTACGGCTGTGCAATATGTAGGTTCACCTATGTGCTTGCTTTGCGTAGTTTCGACCACTTAGTCAAAAGTTGCCCCACCCTCTTGACCCACAAACCTCTGACCAAGCAAGTAAACTCCCTCTACCAAAATAGATCAAAGTACGACCCATTCTCCAATACATACAATCCGGGTTGGCGGGACCACCCAAAATTTTTATGGTCTGAAGGTTAATACTAGGGTAATGAAGGTCAATCTTCAGGTAACCCACCCCCGGGTTTCCAAAAGAATGACTCTGCATTATCGTTTCCCTCTCCCCAAAAGATATAATCTTTAGAGGAGACGATGAACTTACTTTCCCAAAATGAACTTCAATTTTAAAAACCACGCAAAGTTTCCTCTAATCTGCATAGCAATGCTTGCATGAAAACACTCAATCGATTACCAAACTAAAGGTTCAAATGAGCTAATTATCCAACACATTGAGTGAGAGAAATAAAGGGACGTTCCCAAACCAACTCGAGACTAATCCAAAAATTACCATGCCTAGTGTTCAACACATTGTTCAAGACAACACGAGCATATCAAATACTCAAGAGAATTCGAAAGATATCATCACGCTTAGGTCCATCAAGGAGGTTGAGAATAACGTCTCAAAACCCACCAGAAGAGAATCTGAGAAATGTAAGGACAAGGAAGATCCACCCTTGGAACCAACTTCCTCCTCACCCACATCTTCCAAACCATCTGTGGAGGCCTATCTCCCAAAATCACCATTTCCACAAAGTTTAGTACCACAAAAGAAAAAGGCATAAGTGGATAAGATGTTCGAAGTAATCAAGCACGTGTAAATCAATATCCTACTGCTCGATGCTATACAATAAGTCCCATCCTATGCTAAATTTTTGAAGGACCTTTGTACCTTCAAGAGAATCACCAAGTTTTAAGGAAAACTTTTCTCGTCGAGCAAGAAAGCTTAATCATCTCGTATAGAACCCCTAACAAGTATAAGGATTTCATAACTCCAACGATCACTATCAAGATAAAGTAACGTATTATATATAAATTCCCTTCTAGATTTGGGAGCTAGCGTGAACCTTCTAACGTACACCATGCATGAGAAACTTGGTTTAGGGGAGTCGAGGCCGACCCAAATTACCTTATCCTTAGCTGAGAATGCAGGAATTCAATGGACCAATTTGTATCTTAATTTTCACACACAAATCCATTTTTTTTACCAAATTTTATCTTTAATTAAATTAGGTGTGTATACATTGATGTAGTTTAATTATAAATCAACAATCTAAACATGCAAAAAACACGTAGAGATGAGGAAAAATCCCTTAAAAGAGCAAAACGTATATTCGACACTATAGAGTAATTGAATGATAATCGACTTACAAACTACTTAGACAAACTAAGCATGATGCGTAAATCTTTAATTTCTTCTATAAGAATATTACCCAAACCATGGCCATCCATAGGTAGCAGTCTACCCTACAAATCTTCATCTTCTTTAGCAGTGAAACCCCAATTCACAAGTCAATCATAGAGAATGAACTCCACAAGGTGTATGTTAGGTATTTCAAATTAGGGGTTCAAAACGTTCACAAATCACATAAGGGGATGAAAGATTTGTGAATCTAAAAGTGATTTTTTGAAAAAACAAAATGAAAACGTTTGGATCAGATATGCAGGAATCGTTTTTGCCAAAGTCTCTTGAAAAATATGCTCAAAACATATATTTATAAGGAAATCATGAATTTTGAGGCATCACAGTCATTCAAATGAAAATGGACTTTGTTCGAATGAAAACTATAGTTTCGTTCAAATGAGATTCAAACTCATTTTAACGACATTACTTTTTCATTTGAACGACCTTTTAACTTACTTCAAATGAGATTTCTCTGCCTATGAAAACAAGCCTCATTGGAAGGTCATTGAAATCCCATTCTAACAAGACTGCATTCATGTTAGGCTCCATCTCGTTTGAATGAGACTAAAAAAAGTTAATTTTTATTTTAAAATCCTTTTTATAAAAGGTCTTGATTTTTTCTAAAATGAACATCCCAACATATAATTTATAAAAATCTATGAACATCCATGTTTTATACCTTCATAACTTATGAGGATGTCTGTTCGATCATGGAGATGTCTTCAATTTGATGTGTCGGTTTGTAATGAGATACACCAAAAACAAAGTAAACCCTAAGTTATGAGAAATTATAAATAATTTCTCTTACAAAACTCTCTATTTGGCTATTCCGAAATAAAACAAAATTGAAAACCAAATTACAATACAATCCCCTGAGACAATGATTCCTAATGTCCTCCAAAACCCTAGAAACAAAATGACATAAATGAAATTTTATCTTCAACCTAATCTTGTTCTTTCTTTGGGAAACTTTGTCTTCATTTTGTGTAGTCCATAAATTCATCATCAAATTGAAAGAGACCTACACACATGAAATAAAGAGATTTCGTGATGCATACGAGTTTTAAATAGGAAATGAGACTCCCTTCCATTTGTTATCCCCCTTTTTGTCCGAAATAGACAAAGGAGTATAAACTAGTCATGAAATATAAACCATCACATGCAGAAGTAGATATCATTGCAAGAGTAATCAATAACGCACAAGTAATAATAATCTCAAAAGGAAACTTTCCAACCAACTAGTTTTTCAAATATTTCAAGTTTTACAAGTATAAAATGTAGAAAACAACACACTATGGAGTAACACTAAAATATTTGAATCGTAAATGCAAAAATGAAATTGTGTGAACATTTCCCAGAGGTAAATCAACACAAACACTCATAACAAGTGTGCGCGAAGTCATGAGACACTTTTAAAGAAAGAACTCAAAGTATACCTTAGGTGTAAATATAGTCATATCCTATAAAAGTGACTAAACTTAATCAACATGTCATGAAATTATGTGATTCTCACGCCAATAACGCCAAACTATGAGATGTTTGTCAAGAAAGTTCATTGTGGAAAACCATTGATCTGCGACTTTAACTCCCTCAAAATCTCTCATATATTATTAATTTACTCTCAATTTTTTGAAGAAATATTGCTCATGTGTAGTTAGGCATCAATGAATCTAAATAAATTGGTCTGGACCTTATGTTTTTATGTGCCATTAATCATTGTAGGCTCTTTTATGCAAATGGAAGCTTTTAACACAACAAAACATTTTGATCTTTTGTATCCCCTTTCCTTTGCTTAACATATAGCAATATTTTTAGGAAAAAAAATGAAATCCGAACAATGGTTCTTACATGCATAACTTATATCTTTTTTATATTTGGTTCATTATTAAGAAAACTAGAGATGGGAACACTATTAAGAACACTAACGAAACAAAGTCTTGTCTCAAAGCACTACAAAAAATTCACGTGAATGGATGGTATAAAGGGGTGATTTGAATATCTTAAATGTTCATCCATTTACAGTGATAAGGGTAAATACAAAACTCATTTTGTATTTTTCAAAAATTTTGTAAAATCTTTTTCTTCTTTTTTTTTAAAATCGATAATCTGTTTTTATTTTTCAAACTTTTTCCAGAAAAACAAAACTCTTTTTGGAATTTTTCAAAATATAATAAAAAGAAAAGCATATAAATACAATGATAAAACAATCTAGTAATAGGTATGTAAGATATTAACATGATAAGCACCCTATTCTAGAAACAAATCTTGACCTCAATCATTAGGCCGAGAGGAGTTCTCAAAAAGAGATGACACCCTAAGAAATTCTTCCATTAAATTTTGTAAAATCTTGACTGAATAATTTACTTTCTCTAAAAAACTCTCAAAATCTCTATGGTGATGTGCGGGAGCATGCAGAGTAATAAGTGTGGGAGTGCGTGCGGGAAACTATGTAGGAACTTGAGTGGGAGCATGCCGGGGAATACGTATATGAGAAACTCTCCCTAGCTTAAATCATAACTCTCTAAGGTAACCTCTTTGTTTGCAATAGGAACAAACATAAATGGGTTTGGGTCCACCTTGATCAAAACATCTAGGATGAGCTATCCGTGGTAGGTTAGGTCGCCTTGGCGGGTTAGGTTGAGGGCCATAAGGATTGATCATAAACTTGGGAACCAGTTCGGGTGAGAATTTGGAAGTGGATGCACTGTCATAACCTATTATTTTCCTCTCAACGTTACTAAGCACGAAATAGAGGAACATCTTTCCAACCTTCCTACAAGTGTCCTCTAAAGTGACCTTGACCTCCTGGGCACGTTCTAGATCGCTATCGAGTTGGGATACACGGGCTTCATGTTTCACAAGTCTCCAATGAATATTGAAAATCTCTTGTAAGACTAGCCATTATGTTGGTCAAATCGGTCTTCTTCCTACCGATAAAATTCAACTGCTCACACAAAGAATCCTTCACCTTTTCGAGTGGACTCAATAAGGCCTCACACTGTCTCAATATTTTCACCTCCTTCTCCAAATCTAACACCCTAAGATACAAATCTTTATTAAGCTCTTTCATTTTTAAAGTCTCAGTGTAAAGATCACTAAAAGTGGTGTCCACCTTCTCCCTCACTCAAATTGTCTTCCTCACTCTCACTTTCTCAGAATGGTTCGAAATATCATCGAGGCTTTCACATTTAGATTTATCCTCATTGGCATGGGAAGAAATAGAGACGCTAATGTGACTTTCCATGAACGCATAAAAACTCCGTTGATGTGGTGATTTACCCACGAAATCCACCGACTCGAGGGCCTTATGTGCAACTTTCTTGCCTTGTCTCTTAAGCCTAGTGGGACATTCATGTGCTTTATGTTCCTTTCCCTCACACTTACAATATTTTGTCTCTTCATCTTTCTTATAACCACTCTTTCCCTTTCCCATTTTTCTTTTTCTCAAAAGACTTTTCTTTGGAAAATTTGAGAATTTTTTTACAAAAAGGGCTACATCATCCAACTTAAAGTCAAACTCAGACTCAGAATCACAAACTTTTTCCTTCTTCATTTTCTCAATTTTTAGCTTTCAAATAAATACCTATTTCCTTGGGTTTAACTATTTTGGGAATCATATCTCATATGTTTGATGGTCTTCTACGAGTTCTTCTAACATAATAGTATCTAGTATTCATAACGAATTCAGCACGATAACCTTAGGAATAAAGCGGGTCGAAAGAGATCTCAAAATTTTCCAAACTATACGTGTCTCGAAAATTTTCTCACCTAAGTTGGAACTCGAGTTTTCTATATCAGACAAACATATGTAAAACTCCTTTAAAGATTCAGACTCCATCATAGTGATTGTTTTAAATTGTGTGGCGAGATTTTGTAACTTCAAAGATTTCACATAAATGGTACCCTTGTGTGTGAGTTAGAGGATACCCCAAGCTTCCTTAGACGTAGTACACACCATAATGCGACACAACTCGTCAAGGGTGATGGATCCAGAGATACCACTCAGATCGCGCGAGTTAAAGTTGTTGTACTTAAAATCGTCCTATGTCCATAAATAGATGGGTTTGGGACCAATGACATTATCAATAGGGTGGTGTCCATCCTTTTTCACATATAAGCCAAACACGTTTACAGTGTATCGTTCGATTGATATAGAGCCCTATGATAAGGTTTGTTAATTCCTATTATTAGATTTCGTCCTCCTACTATTATGTATGATCGTAGTACATTTTATACACGTTCGGGTGTGATTAGTGTTCCGAATAATGAAGGACGACCGGTGAGGGCCGTTGGGAGGATAGCAGGAGGCGGGGCTCAGTTGGTGTTGTAAAATATATTTTGAGGACGATGACCGTAGTCGAGGTCACCTCTATTGTGTTTGAGAAGTTGATGCTTCTACGTGAAGGGAGCTAAATAATTTAAGAAATTAGTCAGGGTGTAAGACTGGAAGTAAAGGTGCTATTGAAACACCACGGGGAGACACCCATGAGGGGGACCCATTTAAATGATGCAATTAATTAAATTCTAACCGAGTGACGGTGAATTCAGTTAGGGCTGGTAAGGCTAGTAGTGTGTTCCCTGGGGCCAGCGGAGCTAAAGGAACGATGGGGGTCCAGCGTGGCCAAAGATATAGGGGATTTTAGCGAGAGATATTTTTATGTGGAAAGTGAGACCACACGTATTGATTTTGCCCAAAGCGAGTAAAGGGACATGAGTATGGTGCCTAGCAGGGCAATGATTAAGGTAGCTTTGGGGTTCGGTTCGGACAAGCGTGTTATGTACAAGAACCGTTTGATCAGCCAGGGAGATTAGAAAGGTAGAAATATGAGTTGTATCCTTGGGTGAATGAGGTATATTTTGTGTGGCCGAGCGATTCATGATATTTTGATTAAAGCTAGATTCACGTGTCAGACGAGTTTAGTGGATATATCGATACATTATTTTGTGTACATATTATACCGTTGTATAGCGAGGTTATCATTGATTTCATCTGCAGGGGAGAGGGTATGGACTTTGTGGGTAATATATATTAGAACTACTCGATTTAGTGATGTGTTATACGATTATGATATTCTCCTGGATATAGACTGGTCAGTAATGGTTAGAGAGGTAATGGGACGTTAGTGCAAGGTTATCGTGTTCGTTATTCCAGGGCAGGATGTGCCATTTGGCGATTCCTCACCTGAAAGAGGGTTGAGCTCGCACTTATGATACGTTTTGTTGGGGACTTTGGAGAGCATAGAGGTATCGTTACAGTTAATCTCGATGTGTAGGGACTAGGCTGATATGATTCAGGGCATACTGGGTTACAACCAAGCGGAGAGATTGAGCTCGTTATTTTATTTAGCGCTCAGTACTTAGTGACAGAAAGAGCGCATTGTTATATCACTCCTTTAGAGATGCGGGAGTTGAGAGATGTGTTGGATGCTAGGGCAAGGGATAACACTGTAGTTGCTACTCATTTTACATGTGGAGAAAACACGTCGAACTGAGAGACATTATGCAAATAAGGAATGTGAAGCCTGTAGTGCCTTGAAGAAAAAAAGCACTGGAAATTTTCCTCTCACCACAGGTTGAAGGGTGAGACGATGTCGAGGAAAATTATATTATGATTAGTGGGGTGATTGATAATACCCATGTTTTTTATGGGCACGAATGATATGCACGGATTATATTATGGTTGTGAAGATATGCACGGATGATAGGGTTTATGGGCGCCCTAGTTAGTTAATTCCAAAGATGTTCGAGATAGAAGGATGTGAAAATGAATGTGTAGAATATATGCCTGAGGGACAACTATAAACAAGGTTAAAATGGTATGACGGATTATATGTCATGTGAGAAAGACGATAATTCAAGCATATATGTGCAACGAGATCTAACATAATCGAGATGGGTTAAAAGGTTGTGGAAAACCATTTAAAACATACCTCTTGATAAAGAGGATACCAAATTGTTGTTAGAAAGTAGAGTGGAGACTTACTCGAATGAGTGTTGAAGAGTGGCTTTCACATGAATATAATTTAGTATACTCCAAGGAAAGAAGGCGTGTATGTAGTACCACTTAATGTGAGATATTATAAGTGGAAGGTGGTGTTGGGTGATACAAAGTGAGATTGTCTCCGAGTGCACCACTCGTAGATGAGAAAAATATTGATGCGAAATGATCAAGCTAGAAATTTTGTATTAAACCGACGATTCCAGTGACGGAATGAGCAGTCAAGCTAATAAATTTCATTGATGTGTTGCCAACACCAAGACAAGGTAACAATTTCCTTCGAGTCTGTGGAAGGGTTTGACCGAGGTGGAGAAATTATTATTTACCTGGGGTGAGTTACATTATTAGGTGCTACCTACTACTGTTGTGTATCAAGATGAGATCCATGAACCCCACCTCCGAGAGGGATTTTAAGGAGGCATTGGGGGATGATGTTTTGCTGTGAGCTAGTCGTGTCACTTATGGTCCGATGAGTAAACGGGAGGTGAATGACAACTAGTAAAGCTGTAAGAATGCGACTCTGGAGTCACTACTGATAGTCTACTTCCGTAACGGACCTAGCTCAAAATTAGTGTAGATCATTGTACGGTAATTGGTGAGGAAATTATCGATTGGTAGAGTTGTGTGTAATAACTCATACCTGTTTGTTATGGACGAGGTGCCTTTTGAGGTTTGGTATGGGAAGCCTTGTCGTTCTACCTCTGGTTAATCCCAAGTGACATGATGATTAGATTTTTGGACTGGACATTATTTGAAGTTCGTTGTTAAGAGTGGAGTGAACCATAAAGTATTTTATGTGGCTTTTAAATTTCATATGAAGGACGTCACCACGAATCGATGTTTTGAGAACTTACATGAGTGGTCAGATGTTCGTGTAATTTCTCTCAGAATGGGAGTTTTGTTTCGGGGCGGATACGGGAAGCTGGCACTCAGTGATGTGCGACCTTCCATTAGTATTTGAGGCAATAGAGCCAATTTTGAGATCACATGATTGGTGGAGTGTATCCATACGTAGTGAATCCAATAAACTTGGGCTACAATGATTAAGCCTTTGATAGGTGGGTACCACAAGCGGGGGTATAGTGTGGTGACCCTTATGTTATTATGATTCGAATTTGGGTACTAGAGGATGTCGTGATGGTAAAGATCCTAAGTTTTAGTACCAGTCTTCTCCAAATTTCGAGGACAAAATTCCTTTGTAAGGGGGGGAGTATATAATACCCCGAATTTCTATGTATTTTTATTTAATTAATTTGAGGAATTAATTGAGAAAAATACATTTCAATTAAATTACTCGAGTGAAGTAATTTAAAATGATTAAATGGTAAATGTGTTTAATTGGATATTAATAGAGTTAAATACGGATTAATATTACATGATAATATTTACTAAGTGCAAATAGTAAATAATTGATAATTATGGAGATACGACATCGCGAGTGATATGTGCGTATTTTTATTTTATCTCACCGAGAGTCGTACGTGTAGACTATTTTGTGGTGAGAAATGAGAAATATGTTTTAAGTGACTCAGATGATAATTTAGAGGTCACGGATGGTTCCGGATGGGTCGAAATAGTCGAAATAGTGTACTCGGGGGTATAATTTCAGTCCCGGGTCAATTTTGGACCAAATCGAGACTTATCAATGGTGTTTTGGTCACTTTTATAAAGTGGGTTAAATTACCTACGAAATTTAGAGCCTTAGATATGATATTTGGAGATTGGGGATTAGGGTTCATAACACAAAAACTACTAGAGAGACCATTAGAGAGAAGGGAGAGCTAATTCTCAAAGCTTAAGGAGAAATTCTAAAGGTGGTGAAGAGTTCTTGCACATCAAGCCAAATTGGAAGGGAAGATTGGAGAAGAAACAATCAACCCTCAATCAAGAACCAAAAAATCAGATTTACCAATTCATGGAAAGTGTTTATTGTAAATCAAATTCAAGTTATAATACCCATGTGTAGGGAGTAATCGACACGTTACTACAGAGTATTTGATCTGCCAGCATAATAATCTGCCAGAATTTTAACGTGACTTAAAACATGTACGATTTGAATTGTAGTTCAAATTAGAGTGTGAATCATCGATGTATGGAAATTTCTATCTCTTATCTTTCCAATGAGCATGGAATCAGTTCAATCGAAGTTCTGTAGAGGGAGAAATCGAAATTTTACTTAAGGGTGTTTAATCTGCCAGAAAATTTATGATTCTTTTCGGCTGCCAGAAAATGTGAGATTTTTCTTTTTAAGCCTGAAATGCCTAAAATTTTATCAGGGAAGTGTTTAGGACCTTGATGAAATATATTACTGTAATAATGATATGGCAATAGGTCTATGATTTAGTGTTGTACTTTAATTTTGTGAGATAATTAAAGTGGAGATTCATAGGCTTGATTGTGACGTATTTTAATTCGAGATGATAAGCATATAATTACGAAAAAGTGTGAGCGAGCTTAAATTTGTTTGGTCAGTAGGTTAACAAGGGTAACTAGGACCCTTAGAGTTTTGTGAATACTCAAATTAATACGATAGTGAGATAAATCGTAAAATAAAAGATATGGTGAGTATTTTAGAGAAATATACTACGTACAAGTATGAATGATTATTAGGTTATGTGTATACCTACTGAATTATATAGATACTTATGTGGAGAGAATACGTAAGGTATATTTTCCTATATTAGTGTCGAGGTAGGATTCTGAACTTATATATGGAAATAATGATTTATGGTCGTGATGAAAGAGTTCCGAACCAATCTATATCTATATATATATAATTTCATTACTGGGGTCGAGGTGATTTTTCCGAACCACTACTTGAAATGAACTTGGGGTCGAGATGACATTCCGAACCAAACTCTTACTTGGTGTCGATGGACCATTCTGAACAAGTGGTTTCTGATGTGTGTTAAGAGGACATATTAGTAATGAATGAATTTATAAGTACATATTGTGTGTGAAATGTATTTTGTATTAATAAT
The DNA here is from genome assembly GCA_949130495.1 of Sambucus nigra. Lineage (NCBI taxonomy): Eukaryota > Viridiplantae > Streptophyta > Magnoliopsida > Dipsacales > Adoxaceae > Sambucus > Sambucus nigra. Next base: position 129,132,039 of record OX422214.1, read on the forward strand.
ATACTTATGCGAGTTGGTAGATAATGAGATTCCGTGATTACATCTAAAAGCAAATTAAGTAGAGAGAAACTTAATTACAAGATTAAATATATATTGAGAATATGCATGTACATTACATTTACCTTGGGGTCGATGGCTTTCTGGACCAATGTAAATGTTAGGATAATTTAGGTCGATGGTTCTCGGACCAATAATCCATATAATATATATTGTGTGTGAAATATGTATTCCGAACTAAGAGATATGAATCACTATTGGTGCTCAAAGTATGATTCCGAGACAATAACCCCCAAAATGTGATGTGGGGAGGTGATTATAAAGTATGTACTTATAGTATATATTGTGTGCGAAATATACACCTCATGATACTCTACTTATGTGCGGTAGTAGACTTGTAGATGATATATATGGAGATGTCCATCTAAATGGAAAATTAAGTAGAGAGAAGACTTAATTACATCATTAAAGATATACTGGGAATATCTATGGTTAATTAAGTAGTGAAACTTAATTATGGAAGCTAAATGATGATAGATGTGAAATGATATATGAATTAAGTAGTGAGACTAAATTATAATGATTAAACATAACATATGTGAATGTTATATGAGAAATAAATAACATGTGAGAGATGTTACTAATGAAGCGTGTTGTATGGACGGTACGGGAAAGTAAATCGATTATATACTTTAGTCAAGATAGCTTAGGTATGATAGCTAGGTGGGCTAAGTATAGAACGTTAGGAGTGCACATTAGATGAGAGGTGAGGAAACTCAAGAGAGTGTGCGTGAACCTATCATGTGTAATCAATAATAGATTTTAATTGCGATAAATTACTTGCTAAATATTTTCAAAATGTTTTGAGTACTAACTCTTACAATCAAAATATTTTTGAAACCCTTTTAGGTGTCCAGCCACAAGGACGCAAGACTTGAGCATTCAATCTAGGGACTCGTAGCTGCAGCTTTGTGGAGGCTAGTGGGACTTTGCATAGACGACTCATTTATTCAGATCGATTTTAGGATCTTATTTTTACTACTCTCTATTAGGTCATGTTGTCCATTGTCATTATTTTCAGTTATTCAGTATTGGATTATATTGGTTTATTTAGCAGTTGCTGATTTTCAGCCGAATGTTGACTCGAAAAGACTTTATTCATTATATATTGTGAGATGGTTTGAATTCTAGTATATCGTGAATGTTTAATTATTATTTTCCACATGAGTTATCTTATCGAGTTAATGGGAGATAAAATTTAACACCGGTCTAATTTCACTTAGGTGATTAGTAATTAAAAAGTTTTCCACAGTGATGCTAAGGATGAACTAACTAAGGAACCTGTTTTAATTTAATTTAGGACTAATCACCCGGGATTTAATTAGGCGAAGTGTCACAATGTACTCCAATGATTCAACCACTTTATCTACCAATTTAAGGGAACTTTTATTTTAATTATTCAAAAATCTTAGAAATTAAATTTCTCATTTCTCATACTTTCACCTGTAAAATTAGTTCATTATACACAATTTGGAGGAGGAAGAATTCATACACAATTTTAGAGATAGAAAATGCGTGAGTTTATTTTAGGAGCACCTAAAATAGTAAATACTCGTATTTTTATTTTTAAGTGTTTAGGAGACATTTTTTTTGTGATCAAGAGTTATACAAACTTGTTATATTGACATTCAAGTGTTGGAACTTCAATTTTTATAAGTGATTATTAATAAAAATAATTGTTTCATCTTTCATTTCTTGTGTTTTAGTTATGATTATAGCTTCATTTAATTGCTAGGATTAGGTGAAGTTTACTATGATTACTTAGTATATGTTTTAATTCGTTTAAATTCCCTACTTATTCTAAAAGCGTTTTCAAAATTTGGTATTCATTAAAATAGTCACAAGATTGACATTTTAAACATTCGAAATTATTTTTTTTATTCACAATCTTTATTTTTTGTATTTATATTTGATGGATTGTGCTTATGTTATATTGTTTGATAGTTCATGCTTATGTTTGACATTAAATACTTAGGAATGATACTTTTAAGGGAATGGGAATTTTTTGCATCTAAAAAGAGATATAAATTATTTGATTTTCATCATTCGAAATTTACCCAACGAGAGTCGCTATAGTTTTGGGTTATTAAAGAGAATTATGAGTTAAAATAATTAATCATAAACTAGTAAAAACTGTAAACAGATTCGAAAATGTGGTAATCTCTCTCATATTTGTTACATACATTGTGTCATTCATTTATTATAATTTTATTTTATCTCTATATCATATTTTTAAATTAATATTTTCTAGTTGAAAAGTTGATGATTTAGATGAATTGACCAAATCTCTATGGGTTCGACTCGTACTTACATTAATTATACTACAATAGTCCATGCACTTGCGATAATTTATAATTTGACAACATGTATTTTCAATTATATATATATATATATATATATATATATATATATATATATATATAATGTGAGCAACAAATTTCACCGGTAGGGGGTGCCAATTCATCACGATGCATATATAAAAATAAATGAGAAGAGACAAATATTTATGTGGTTCGACCATCAATGGCCAACGTCCACGGGGCTTCAGCAGTGTTTCACTATAATAATGAGAAAATTTACATTAGTGTTTCTCTAGCCTCTGAGCCCCCTTTCACATTGGGGGGCGTCCCATTTATGTAGAGTCAGGGGTTATAATTGCAAAAGTCATATCCATATAGAGTTTGATTTCAATAAAATATTGTTCCTCGGTCTTCTACTTTATCAAGGACTCTAGTCGTCCTTATCTTTTTGGAGCATATGCTGGTCGCCATATTGACCGGTGTGTTTGCCACGTGTCATGCTATTTATGTAGGTATTTCCCCCCATACACACAATAGCCCCACAGGTCGTAGTTTAGCTAAGTTGATTTGGAGATGAGCAGGGAGCTAGTCCGCAATCTCTTCGAACGTGTGTAGTTGTCGATGTGAACTGGACTGGCATTCTTTGAGTTGTCGTTCAACTTTTAAGACTTCTTTGGTTGATCTTCTTGACTTTTTAAGGTTTTAGATGAATGCTTGGCTTGAGTTGAGAGACATTCAATTTGATAAAGGAACCGAACTCGAGCGTGTCGAGCTGCCTTCATACCTTCACGGGATCGGTTCGATCTTAGTTCATAGTTCTATATTATCGTATAGTCCAATTAGATAGGCTGACCACAGGCCTGTGAAACACCCATATACGTACCTAGTCTAAGGTATCACCCTGTATTAGGGTTTTATCATGGTCCAATTGGAGAAGCAGACCATAGGCCTATGCACTGAGGTTCACTCGGGCGTTTACCTAGTTAGGGTATCACCCTGTATTAGGATTTTAATATGGTATAATTGGAGAGGCTGACCATAGGCCTATGCACGCGGGGCTTACTCGGGCATTTACCTAGTTTGGGTATCACCCTATATTAGGATTTTTATATGGTCCAGTGGGAGAGGCCGACCACAGGCCTATGAAGAATTTGTGTCTTTCTTCCTTGACTAATGTTACGATGAATCTATTCACATGTCAACGTTGCCACGGAGCCCCCAACCGGACTGTGAAGAGAAGACTGGCTAATAATAAGGACCGACCATCCATCGGGTCTTTGATTCAGTTTAATGTCTATCATCAGTAATAATCGAGATAATAAGTATGCCCAACCGTTCCTCGGGCTTTGTTGTGTTGAATAATATCGCATCGATTATTCGTTGAGATGGATATAAATAAGAATGATCTTGCCCAACTTCTTATTGGGGTTTAATAAATGAGGTTAAACAACCAATATATGCCCGAGCATATGAATTGGATTGCATCAATATAATCCCATGTCTTAGAATCCAACGACATTTCTCTACTCCCAACATTTATTAAGGCTTATGCGTATAATATCTCACAGCATGGACCAAAAGAGCATTTCCTAATGCATTCTTCCTCAGCATTGTCAGTACTCGATTTTTTTTATTGAACCCAAAGCATACACCTGGAACACTCAAAACCTGTCCTTATACTCACAAGTTTAATCATGGACTCCCGTGTCTCTAAAGGATCCATATACTATTGCGCTCGCACTTTCACTAAGTCCTCAGTGTTAAGGTAATAACGAGCTAAATCTCTCCGCTTCACGATAACACGATAAACCCTGAATCTCATCAGTAAGAGTCCCTACGCACCGGGATCCAATATAACTAGACAACTGTACTCTTTGAAGTCTAAAAAAAAATACCGTCGCGAGCTCAACCCTCTTCAGGTGAGATATCGTAAAAATAATATACACCCTGCCCTGGAATAATGAACACAATAGCCTTGCGATAACAGCCCACCATCGTTAACCCGTTCGTACAAAGGATAACATCACAAGCGCATAATCACCTCTCATCATAGGGTTACCGTTAAAAATATAACTTCTTAGTGTCCATACCCGCTCCCCTGCAGGTGGGACTAAAGAGATCACTGCTACTCACTGGTAAATTTTTACAATTATAGTACTAATAATGATACCTCTACCAAACCCGTATCATATATGGATTAAACTACTGTGACCCACTCGTGTCACGCAAAATAGACCCCAATCACTCCGGGATAAAACTCGTGGTGTCAGTTGCCCATAACGCTGGCAGCTCAAATGGTTTCTGGACACAACACTCTAGTCCTAACCGAACTAAAACTTCTATAACTGTTGCCCCTGCGAGGCATCCCACTCCTATCCCTTGACTCGTTGCAGACAAGATCCACACATGTGTTTCTAGTCCTTAACCATAATACACCTCGTTATGACCTTCCTCTTTCTTTGGCTCCACCGGCCGGCCATGTAGGGGTTGTCCTTCTCATGTACATGGTAGTCTTGACCCTAATTTTTATCCCTATTGTCCCGTTGGCTCCGCTAGTCCCATGGGACTTGCTGATGGCCTTGACAACCCTGATAGAACCCATTGTCACTTGGTAGAAATTATATTGATCTCGATCATTAATCTGCATCCTGTACTAGGTATCCCATCCCTTGGTGCCTCACTAGCCTCGAAAAACCCAGCCTTGCCCTTCGGTTAGATTCTCTAACTCCCTTAGCTCCCTTATCACGAGAGCATTGATATAAATTTATAAATGTACAACCTTTGACAATGACACCATTCATCCTAGCCAAATTTCCTATACACGCTTGTATTTTCTACCCATGGGTCTATTATCAACTTACAAACCCATTTCGATTCTTTGTATCCCTATCCTCGGTTATGAAGTTTGCAAATTCCATCAACTTTCATTCACATTCGATCACTGTCCGACCCTTTTGGAAAAATAACTAAAATCTCCCTTGCCTCTCTCTATAATCGTGGTTGAGAGGATTCGTAATAATCCGCACCTCGAATTCCTCATAATTCAGGGTAATTTTCCCACGGCTATGGTGGGTGACTCCTATCACCCTACGTTACTCCTATGACAAAACATCTTTTCCTAAAATTTGACTTGAGTGTCACTATACTCCCTCACATGTGATTCCAGTTGAATGTTTGTAACACCCCTAAATTTTGAGGATTTAATATTTAATTATTTTTGGGAGATATAAAAATATTTAAATTGGAGAAACTTAAATTTATGATTTGGAGAATTTATTTGAGTGGGAAGAATTATTTATATTTGGCGACTTTAAGTTTAATTGTTCGAAATTTTGTGTGTCGCATTTTGAGGTCAAAATTGGATAATGTTGTAAAGTATTTCGGATGACAATTCTGAGTGCGCGGTTGAGTCCGAATGGGTCGAGATAGTCAGAAAAGAGCACATAATCGGGCCCACATGGGGGGATTTGGGCCATTTTAATTAGGCCCATGTGGACAAACACGGGATTAGGGTTTTTAAACCTAATTGAGGGAGTGTTGGACGGCAGTTAACACAATTCTTAACCTAGGGTTTGAGAGAGAAATAGAGGAAACAAATCAAGAGCAAATTGGGGATCTTTTAGAGACAAATCGAGGGACAAATTGGGTGTTGTTCATAACCCCTTCGTCTACACCAACGGATCAGACTCTACGAACAATTAGAGACAAGTGGTTAACTATTGTGATTCTTAAATAGATGATAACCAATTCATATTATGGGAGGTGTAAACCGAAATTCATTTTTGGGTGTGTGATTTACATGAAAACGGTTTTTTAATGAATTGGGAAAATTATGTGGATTTTATACTCAATTAATATTTGTATATGGAAATGAAATCATGGAAATCGAATTGTAGTATGAACCAGTGTTTATTGGGCGTCTGATTTGGAATTATGATGATGAATTGAAAATCGAATGAGTAAAACTCGAAAAATATCCGAATCGGGAAAGTTCAAAATTATGAAAACAAATTATGAATTTAAGGTCTCTAGGAAGTTTAGAACATATTCCATGTATTAAATATTATTGATTGTGATGTCATAATAGTGGAAGAGTGGATAAAAAGCTTGGTTGTGCGTTAATGGTGGAAACAGATTCGGGAAAGAAGATGAATATATGGTCGATCGATCGATCGACCCAAGTGGTCGATCGATTGACCCCTTCAGTTATTGTAAAACATGAGATTGTAGATCTTTTCGTCACGGTCGCGTGGGCGCCAACATCATATTTTTTTTATTTTTTTTGAATTTATAATGATTTTTCTAGGAAAGGGTGCACGAGACCGACAACTTTACAAAGAAATAAATTCGGGTTATTTGGAGATGGTCGTAGATGAGTGAAGGACTTCAGAAAAATACTGAGGAACATTATTTCATCCTTGGATTAGATAGGGATGAATCCGGGGTATGAATTTGGGAGTATTTAGAATGAACGACACACGGAAATATATGAACATATTCGAATGGGAATTTCAGATGAATTTAGCATACGGGCTGGTATCTTAAGGAGGAATTTAATTGATAGAAATTGAATAGAATTTAATACTTGGAGTCTTGTGGGATGAGTATAAAGGAATATTAAATTTAATAAGAGTGTCAAACTTATTAACTAAGTTTGGTGAAATAAATTCTAAAGGGTTAAACTTCGAATCGAGGGAAAATGTCCGGGTAATGTAGTTGAGCGACACTACTTTAAATTAATTAATTATAGTGAAATTAATTAGTTAAATTAGAGTCGGACCATAGACTCGGGTATATATAGGCTAGTGTTACGGATTTTAGTACACGGTAAAGCCGGGGTTTATAATATATATACGTTGTGATGACAATATATATATATATATATATATATATATATATGTTGTGTGTGCTATTAAATATCAGTGACTAGATATTTATTTAATTTATATACTCTAGTGCTATCAAGGGAGGTTGCGCGATGTGGGTGAATCCCCTAGCTTGAAGAGTGGGGCGAGTATATCCCTAGGTCATAGCATTCGGTATATGGGCGAGGGGCTTATCTCACTTTCAGGGAAGGAATATGACCACCTCCACTACATTGATATTTTAGTCCAAGTTGGTGAGCGATTCCGACTTGGGTAACTAGGTTAAGTGAGAATACCTAGTATGATAGTACGTTAAAGGAAATCATCCGGCGAGGGTATGCTCGGAAGGATAGATAAATAGATGACATATGTGTGGATGTTGTAGTAAAGATACATATATAATGGTATTAAATATTATAAGTGGGTAATAATACAGTGTGTGATGTATTTACTTTATATAACTTGTGTCTCGGTTATATGATATTATTTAAAAGGAATTAATTAGGTTAATTGGAGAGATAACTTATAACCCATGAATAATAATACTCGGTTTAGAGTAGAAAGGCAAGGGATGATTATACTAGGACTAGTTCGATGGGGTAGTACAACTAGGTGGGGTTAAAGTAATCGTTAGGTGTGCACATTAGTGGAGGGGTGAGTATGTCCTCAAGGGAGTGCAACACTGACTTAAATATGAAGCGCATTCATACATTTTTAATTACTACAGTTAATTCACTTGCTAAATATTTTCAAAATGTTTAGGATTCTAACCCTTGCTGTAAAATTATTTTCAAAACCTTTTAGTTGTCCCGCCACAGGGACGCCAGATTTGATATTCTATTCCAGAGACACGTAGCTGCGGCACATGTGGATGCTAGTAGGAGCTTGGATTAGACGCATCGTTATTTCTTTCCTCGAGTAGGAATCATCTATCAGTTTCAGTTTTACTTAGGGATTGTCGCCCAGACCTTTTTGTACATCTTTCAGATTCATTTATTCAGTTATTAGATGATTGTTATTGGACTATTTACTTTGGTGGCCGATGGTTTATTCGACAAGTAGTTTAATTATTTATTCAGTTGATTTGATTAAGTTGTTGTGAATGGTTTACATATATTTTCCCATGTTATTGCCTGGTTTAAATAAAAAGTTAAAATTTGGCATCGGCTTTTTGGAATACTAGGTGGTTAGTAACTTTTAAAAAGGTTTTCGGCAGTGATGCTAAAAATGAACCAACTGGGATTCCTGTTTTAATTTGATATAGGAATAATCACCTAGTATTTTATTAGGCGGGGTGTCACAATGTTCTCCATCCATTGATAAATCACCCTTCCGCACCTTCCTTAAATTCTAGCGGGTTGTTCTTTTGAAATAAAAATCTTCTCTAACCCTCGCCCCTTGTCATCTACACTTAGGGTTTTAGCTTCGCACCATCACCCTTCACGATGGTTCTTAGGGAAACTACTTCGCCAAAGGTGGTTACTCCAACTTCAATTGTTCGAACAATAATCGTGATGACTCCTATCGCGTCACTGTTCCCAGAATACTCCATGGCTTCTGACGAGTCCTCCCTCGTGCAATCTTTCTAACGTCCCACACTTATCATTTTATAATGTTTGATCTGCCACGCTCAACCGAAACCGAATATGAATTACATCAATTATAATTTATAGTAGGATAACGTAAGTCGCATACGTAGATGAATACAACAATCCTAAAATAAGGCTCTATATCAAAGAACGCTAAGTTGAAATGTGAAAAGCCGCACAGATCCTAAGGACACTAGAACCTGATGCTCTGATACCATCTGTGACACATCACCTAATAAAATACTGAGTGATCAGTCCTATATCAAATTAAATAGGAGTGTCATTTGGTTCACTCTTAGCATCACTGTCGATTTTTTTTTTAAATTTACTAACCACCTACTATTCAAAGAGAAACGGTGCCAAATTTTATCTTTTTACCAAACAACAACAACATATGGATGAATATAATTTAAACCATTCACACAATCACTGAGTCAACCATAAAAATGAATAAATACAATCTTTTCCGAATAAACCATCGGCTACAAAATCCAAATTAGAAAATATAAACCACCATAAATAATAAACTGAGTACATCGTCTGACTGAAACAAATGAAAGAATTAGGGAGACATGCCCAAATGAAGTATTGACTGTATCCTACTCTAGGAATGAAATAACTGAAGCGTCTAAGACTAAATCCTGCAACATCCACATATACTGCAGCTGCGTAACCCTGGAATAGAAATAATCCTGGCGTCCGTGTGGCTGGACACTTAAAAGGTTTTGAAAATATTTTATAGCAAGGGTTAGATTCAAAAACGTTTTGAAAATATTTATCAAGTGAATTAAATTGCAGTAAATTAAAATGCATGAATGCTCTTCATATTTAAGCTAGTGTCGCACTCCCTTGAGGACCGGCTCACCCCTCAACTATTGTACACACCTAACGCTTTTCTATATAACCCACTTAGTCACCTATCCCATAACTAGTTCTCGATAACATCCTTCCTGTCACACTACTCTAGCCTGAGTATGTTTAATATATGATTTATAAGTTATTTATCATATTAACTTAATTAATCATTTCTCATTTGGGACAATATAACATAATCACGTGTTATATATAATCAATACAATTCACATCATGTATTTTACTCGTATATAAATATCTGCACCATATATACGTGTCATCATATTACAACATTCCCATACATGTCTTAAATATATAACCATCGTCCCGAGTAGGCACTCACATGATATTTCTCTACAATGTTATCAATCCAGGTATACTCATCCCCCCAAACACCCTGACACGGTTATCTCCCCGAATCAGTGAAACAAAATAAACATCATGGAGGCGATCATAGTTCCCTCCGAAAATGAGACCAAATCATACCCAAGACGTCTCACCCCTAAATACGGACGCTATGACCTGGGGACTATACTCACCCTGCTCCTCAATCCAGGGGATTCACCCATATCGCGCATTTTTCCATGATATCACTAGAAGAGTATGTATTCCTATAAATATTATTCACACTAATATTTATAAAGAAATTAGATATATATATATACTACACAATCACCGCATATTTATATATAATTAATCCAGGCTACTCCGTGCAAAATTATTATAACACTAGCCTAACATTTCTATGTCTATGTACCGACTTGTAATTTAAATAAATCCCACATTTATTTATTTTGTTTCACTCAAGTTGTGTCACTCAACTAAATTACTCAAACTCGCTCATTCGGTCCGAAATTTCATCTTGTAGAACTTAATCCTCAAATTCCACTTATTAATGTTAACTCCCATTTTATCTTGAATATTCCATAATTTGTCATATAACCCTATAATAAATTTATTTGGCCAAATCCGTGCCTAAGCACTTGCGGCACTAGCCCCAAAATATCTGAGTCAATTTTTCCGACTCTAAACTTCAATTAACTACGTATTAATTAATTTGTTACCTTGGCGTCTCTCAACCAATATATCCAGACTGTTCATTTGGCCTGAAAATACAATATTTAGAATTTATTATTCAAATTCTCCTTAATAATTTTTTCACACTTAATAATCTAAGGTTTTCAATTTACTCAATTTCAACCTTAATTCCCTTATGGATTATTTTCTCAATTATCCGATTACTTACTTGTCTCATTTTATGTAAACATAATCTCCACTTTAGGCCTAATGTCATTATTATATAACAACAATCACAATCAATCAATCTAGGCAACCTCCAACGGAATAACAACTAAAAATAAGATTTCTTAAAATTTGCCCCATGAATCTGCTTAGATTTTTAAAATGCATTTTGGAGCGTTTTTGGAGAAAATGTATTAGAGAACAAAATGCAGAAAATATGATTTTCTACTAGGCATGGCGGACAGAATAGCCATTTTTTAAACCAAAACGTCGAAAAACAGTTTCTAAAATGAAGATTTAATTTACCCAATTTCATAGACTTCTTCAAATTCAAGAATTTGTTCTACAATTCAATCCTACCCATCAAAACCCAATTTAGATATCGACTAACCAACAACAATATCATCTTATCACACCCACTATAATATGAATAGAAATCTATAATTAATTTAAAAGAAAGTTTAACCACATGCCTTAGGGTTCGTAGGGTCTAAATCATTTGGTGTAGATGATTATTATTTGATGAAGAATGGCTCCCATGGTTTCTCCAATTTCACCCACTTCTTTCTCTCTCAATTGGGGTTTTCTAAAATGTGTTATAGCTTCCACACCCTCTCACTTTTAGGGTTTAATAACTCAATCCCATTTTTCGGCTTCTGGGCTTTACAAAAAGGGTCCAAACACTCTTATGAGAGCTTCGGTATGCCTAAAAATGCCCCGAGACCCATCTACTACCTCTGGGTACTCTTTTACGACTAGTTCCGGACTCAACCATATACTTAGAATTGTCCTTCGAATTATTTTACTAAAAGTTCTTATCTCGACTCCAATATAGTTTATCCCGACTCCCGGTTGGAATAAATAAATGTCACATCACTATTGCTCATTATAACATAATTAAATTATTACTATTCACTTAGTAAATTTAAATCCCATAAATATTAATCGTTCACCCACCAGATTAATATTCAATAAATATAAATATTAATTAATTCAGTTAAATTACGATACCTAAGTAATTTAAAATTGACTGAATTAAATAAATAATAAATTCTAAAAAATACGAGGTGTTACACTGCCGAGATGAATCTTGAACATTCCTGACTATCCTTCAGGTTAAGGATCATAAATCCAGATAATCAATACTGAAGTTGAAGAAATATCAATGCCCGAGCATCCGTCGATTATAACAAATAATCTTGTAGCGTGCTCGATCATCCGTCGGAGCAATAACAAGATAAATAGTGGCTGGCTAGTCCGTCGAGGCAAAGTTGTACAATACTGAGTAGATATTGCTAGTGAGCGATCCGTGCTCGAGCATCTATCGGATCATTAATAAGATTTCCAAGAGTTTAAGATTGTGGCCAAGCATTTTTCGGGATTTAATCTTATACCCATGGAAGTTAATAAGTTGCTCGACCATCTTTTGAGGCTAAATCAAATTGAATTTGTCATAAATCTGAATTATTTCGCTAAAGAATATATTATATGAACTCACTTGACCATTTGCCGAGAAAAAAATGAAAATAGTTCATCATCAAATAATTTTTATGAGGAAATATAACTTTGATGATCGTGCCCGAGCATCCGTCGGGGCTACGCTAAATACTTGTAAAAATATCACATCGTGCCCAAACATCTGTCGGGGTTGCGTTAAGTACTTCTAAAAATATCATACGGACCATCCATCGTTTATAATGAATAATCACCTTTCGCCGAGATTAAATTGTTATAGCTAGATGACAATATTCAAAAATAAGTGACCGAATAAATGACATGAGTGCCCTTGAAAGTGCTCTCCACCATTTATGTGAAAAATATAATTATAATAAAGCCGAATAAAAAGTGTCATCTTAGATTATTGTTGGATCTAATTTTTTATGATAAAAATTGCGAGCATGGTGCATAAAATAAAGATCATGGTGTAACGCAATCCCTCTTATTTTTTTAAAGAGAGAACTGAATAATGCAAAATTTGTCAAATATATCCCAAATGCAAGACATAAGGTTTAATTTCAAATTTTTATAAAATTATTTGAACTCCAAACAAATACTCAAATATAGGCTGGTTTCAAAAATCTATTTCCACTTAAAGCTGCGAAATGTGAAAAAAAAAGATAGGGAGGCGGTTTTGTAAATCAATAACCTTAAACAATAGATGTTGATTTTAATAAAGTGGAAAGTAACCGGAGTAATCGGAGTGTACACACAAAAATTTGTTGGTGCTCGATCGAAGGTATGACCATGCTGATCGAAGTGCGACGGTTTTACCAAGAGATATATCTTCGCTGTGTGTTGTATGAATTTTTCGAGGTCTTCTGACAAAATTTATGTGAATGGTGATAAAAAAATTGATCTCTTGGTTGTGTGCCCAGAATTTGTGAAACATATCGGTTTTATTAGGAGGGAAAAGAAAAGAAACAAAATAAAATAAGAAAAATAAATTTATTTTCGTTGTTTGAGAGTTAACAAGAGGAGTGAAAACTATTTTCTTTCCCCTCGTTTGGGAGTTCAGAAAGAAAAGAAGAGAAATAATTGAAAAATTACTACTATAATCTTATAATTAAGAGCATGTGTTATTTACATTATTAAATCAATTGAAAGACATATTAAATAACGATTCACACATATTAAATAAATGTTAAGTCTCAACATTATAATTCCATAATAATAAGTGGCAAAACTTAAATTTTCAAATACGATAAATCCTTAATAAGTTCAAAATCTAAATAAATTAAAAAACAGCTCCAAGTCATTGATATCATATGACACGGGCGTCAGCCATCAATTTCTCTAGAATTGAAGAACAAATAGGAGATTCAATGTATCATTTCGTTTTTAATCTAAAGTTTGCTTGCCTTTTAACGTTTTTTCAAAGCTTGCTTGCTGTTAACAAACAGCACACTATACTTTGTTAACAAAAAGTCTTGGTCTTTTGTAATTTTTTTTGGCTACGGTCTTTTGTAATCTTCATTGTCAACAAAAGAAAACAGAAAAAACCTTTCCAGCTACATATTTTCAGTAGTTGATGATTTTTTTTCCAATCGTATGCTAAAAAATATGTACATGGGCATTATATTTTTTTGTTTGAAAATTGTTATGGAAAATCTCAGTTAAAAAGCATACAAAGTAAAGATGTTAAAAAAATGCAGAGCAGATAACATACCTGCGTAATTGATGAGAATGTGCTTTAGGAATGATATGAGAACACATGATGTAGAGAAGTGTATAATTTATAGGGAGTTTGTGTTTATCTTGTAAACTAGTGGATGGAGACACGGAATTACAAAGGGTATATGAGTCATTCAGTTTTTATCAATTAGAGGTAACTTTCTCTTCTCTCATTTTTCGTCCAATTTGAAGAGAATGTTTTGGTTAAAACTATGTCAACTTGCCCTCTCTTTCCCTCTTAAAAAAACTCCTAAATAATAGAAACACTAATATTTCTCTCCCTTATTCTCCTTTCTCTCCATTTTGAAACTCCCAAACACACTCTAAATATGTTTTGTAAAGATATAGTGAAGATCTCTGATGAGAGAGAAACGCTTTAGACGGTTATCCCCTGCCTGAAAATTTGGGATATGGGAATCAAGATATTTGATGTAACCCAGTACCTAAACGTGTCTGGCCAGAAGATTCTCAACAGAGCCCATATTTTAAAGGACTCATACAAAACTTATATTTTGAATCCCATTGTTCGTCAGATTTCTAAATAAGCATTGAACACAAAGTTTTATGAATATAAACATGTGTTTTGAACAAAAATATGCTTGCAACTCTTTATACGCAGAGAAAGAAAGTGTATATTATTGCGTCGCAATGTAAATTTTCGTCTCATTCAATAAGAATGAAAAACTTTTTGTGTCGTTTTTACCAATTGGGAGAGCAAAAAAATCACCTCTAGGGGGTGTTAATTCATCATATGATGCATGTATAAAAATAAATAAGAAAGAGACAAAGATTTATGTGATTCAACCATCATTGGCCTATATCCACGATGCTTCAACAGTGTTTCACTATAATAATGAGAAAATTTACATGTATGTTTCTCAAGCCTCTGAGCCAATTTTCACAATTGGGGGGGGGGGGGGGGGGGAGGGGGAGGTATCCCTTTTATATAGAGTTAGGGGTTACAATTGCATAAGTCATATCCTTGTAGAGTTTGATTTCAATAGAATATTACTCCTTGGTCTTCTACTTTATCAAGTACTCTAGTCTTCCTTATCTTGTTGGAGCGTATACTGGTTGCCATTTTTGACCGGTGTGATCATCACGTGTCATGTTACTTATGTAGGTATATTCCCCCTCCCCCATATTTATTTATTTATTTATTGAGAGAGAGAGAGGCTCCTATGCACCCCCAAGTTTATGTACCAAGTTTGCACACCGATTTATTGACATAGTAAACAAATTATTTTTAAGATGAATTTTTTTTATGGTATTTAAACATTTTAAGAAACCAACATAGAAAAATCCAAATTTTTTTTGCTATTTTTAAAAAAACGGTCAAACTTTCGCATCTTTTAAAGCACTTTAAAAGTTACGAAAGTTTGATCAATTTTTTTTAAAATGGCAAAAATAGGTTTTTCGGGTTGATTTTGTTCCTTGAAATGTTTAAATTTCACATAAAGAAATTCAACTCAAAAATATATTTTTTAATTTTATAAAAGAACAAATTTACGCTAGGAAGTATGCAAACTTGGTGTGCACATGTGTCTCCCTATATATATATATCTTGTTTTTAGTCTCTGCGTTTGCATTTAAGCCATCTTTTTTATATGCTTAATCTTTGATTCATATTGGCATGGTGTATGATCACTCTGGTATATTTTGTTACTCGCTGTAATTGGTACCCCATTAATGCGTCAAAATTATTATATTTTGTTGATTATTTGGATTATGTGTGCTTATTCCGTCGAGTTATTTGCCGTTGTATGTTTCGCTTCACATCATCGCATGATATTACTTATTTTCCTTTATGCTTATATGTATTACACTTAAGGGAGTTTTATTGTCGTGAACCTTATTATTTGTTAATGCCCGAACAAAAAGAGAGAGAAATAAAATCTAACACTTTAGATCGGGGGGAGATTTATACTGTGGCCATCCCCGGATAGACCCCCTCATGACGCGGCGGGAGAGGATCCCTCTAGGTCTCGCGCGTCCCTTTTGGGAGCACTTCAGCCATCGTCGGTGAATGAGGTAAAAAATGTAGAGAGGTAGAGTCGCCAGTTTGTTTTACTCAAAACAGACAAAAGAAAATGGAGCCATCCCGAAGGACAACATCCAAAGACATACTAACACATATGAAACCAAAATGTTTCAAAAAGGGTCCGGAGGCTAAGTT
This sequence comes from Sambucus nigra, assembly GCA_949130495.1. NCBI lineage: Eukaryota > Viridiplantae > Streptophyta > Magnoliopsida > Dipsacales > Adoxaceae > Sambucus > Sambucus nigra. Next base: position 129,148,291 of record OX422214.1, read on the forward strand.
ACGAAATGGGAAGGTGTTAGGCACCCATTTCGCCCTTACGGTCTCTCATGGGTTGTTGTTATTTTCCTTTATTTCCCCACTATATGTGTGCATATGTATATGTAGCGGAGATATGAATCATTGACTTATATCATGGAAGAGATAAAGCGAGTCATCCATAGGAATGTTCCTAAAAAGTAATATTAGAAAATAGGGTTTATGCGATTATCCTAGCGTCGATCATTATAAGGGAATGATAACACATGTGGAATAATATGCCACTAAGAACGAATATATGTATATGTAAATATATATAATCTAAGAGAATTGAGTTTAGAGAAGATAGAAAATGAGAGAAAAAGTAAGAATATGACTCAAGTCTTACCCCGAGATGCCTACGTAGCCTATAGAGGCATCAAAGTCCACGTAGTTCGCATGCAAAACGAGGGGTGGGATTTATCCCATAAATCCAATCGGGGACTTCTCTTGTATGTGTGTGTGTGTGTAAAAAAATGTTTTAGTTGTGAGAAAAGTGTAAGAAAAGTGTGAGAATTCTCGTTTGGAATTTATGAGCAAACCCTTTTTTTGTTGTTGTTGAGTTTTTATTTATATGAAAATAAGATATGTACAATAATACTAAATAAAAAGTATATTAGGATATGTGAGATGAGAGAATAAAAGTGCTAAGTAATAAAATAAGTTAGTGCGAGTTTATGAGAATTTAAGGAGAGGATGGAGAAAATTGGACCACCTTGAAGATCTTGATCTTGAATATTGGAGAGCATCCCTTGCACTTGGATGATGATGTAAGGTAGTTAATTCACCAAGTTTGATGAAAAGGATGATGAAAAGTGAAGGTTGGAAAGGGATTTAGATGTGTAAATCACACTGACTTCGAGAGAGGTTTTCTGTATTCGCTGAGAGTGATATATTTCAGATCTGGGCTCCCCCTGCAATGAGGTTAAATCCTCCTTTTTATAGGCCCAGGGCATTGCTGATCAGCTTAGTCCTGGTCCTGCCAATCGACAGGTGCATTTAGGCACACTGCTGATAGGCAGGGTCTGGGACCTGCCGTTTGGTAGTCTCTTTCAGGCTCCTTTAGAAAATCAATCGCTGAGCGCAAATCGTTGATCCAAATCATTCATGGGGTGAACCATTGAAAAGTTAATTTTGAGACCTTCGAAAGTCCTTGGACCACTCCCGGGTTTGAGAGTTGACTCTGGGTCAAATGTTGCTCTGAAGCGCTCATCGGTCCTTTGGACGGGGAAACTTTGGACGCAAACGGACCGTTCATCCGTATGGTAAGTCAGAATCATGCACGGGGTGAACCGTTGGAAATGTTAGGAGATGTAATTCAACATTCCCAAGATTTTGACCTGGTTTGGGGAGTTGACTTTGGTCAGCTGAGCCCTGGAAGCATTCGATGACCTCTCGGAGTAAAATAGATCGTTCGTCCGTGCCCTTTGAAGATTCATTCAGTCTCGGCCGAGCTAAATAGTTGACTTTGGTCAAACGGAGCTCGGGATCGTCCGGTGACCTCCTAATCGAGTTTCGGGGGGAAATGGGTCGTTCGTCCGCATAGTAAGTCAGAATTGCGCACGGGATGAACCATTGGAAAGGGAATTTAGTGCCCTTCGAAGATTCATTCAGTCTCAATTGAGCTGAAGAGTTTGACTTTTTGTCAAATGGAGCCTGGGAGCGTTCGATAGCCTCTAGGTCAGTACCCGGGGTACGACTTGGGTTTGAAATGATGAAGGGAGGTGCTAGGGACCTCAGGAGAAGTTAGGGGGTATTAGAATGGGGTGTCTACATAGCCCTTCGTTGGGTGAGTTTGGAACAAACGATAGCCGTCGAATAAACACCGCATGATGCCTTTGGGAGAGTATGACCAGAGGGTCGAGGTCGATTCTGAGGACCTAAGGATGAGGATGACCGATTCTGTGGGTCGAAGTTAATTCTAAGGGCTTGGAGATGAGGGTGATTAGTTGGTCCAGGGTTCAGACGTATTTCTTGGGAAGATTTGAGACCTTTGGGAAATAGGATATGATCCTGCAGTTTTGGATATTTTGGAGGTCCTCTAGAGACGTTGCCGGGGAGAGATTCGCTTGGCTTTTGAGAGTTTCGTTGGTAAATAGTGGTTTCGCTTGAGGCAGTGTGAAATTTTCTTGGTGAAAATGTTCTAAATACTTTTCGGGATTTTTTGGAATTTTCTGAGGATTTTTTAGTGTTTTCTAATATTTTTGTACGAAATTTTAAGGGGGGTGCCGGTCGGCATGGTGTAGAGGGTGCCATTCGGTAGTGGCACGATCTTTTGGACTGCCTCGAGAAGGTAAAGGGGTAGTGCCAATCGGTAGATGGGGGGTTAGTGCCTATCTGCATGACCCTTAGCATCCTATCTAAAGGGGGCGAATTCCCTTCATTTTTCACAATTTCTTGCCTTATTTCTTTTTGCGATTTTCCTCTGCGAATCATTCTAGCATTCCGTGATCTCAAAAATGGACTCTTTTGTGAGCACTGCAGTTCATCGGGAATGGTTGGCTACTGATGACTGGGAAAATGTGGAATGGAGGGCCAGGACACCTCTTGCTTTGGGGAGCGAGAATTCCTTTGATGCGTTCGAGCCGGTTGCGGATAAGCGGACCTTACTGCGGGAGTCATCGTGTCATCTCTCTTCGAGGGTGGTGAACCCTGGGGGTTATATAAGTAAAATGACTTTTGGCATTCTCTATTGTGTTTTCCTCTTTTCTTGGATTCTGACAAGGTTTTTCTCTTTTGGCAGTCTGATGTCTCTTTGAAGAACATGCGTGCCTGTGGGATGACGGGGCTTAAGGATGTCTGAGAGCATCTTCCACCTGTTGTGCGTTGGGTGGTATCCTCAGCAGGCTTTGGGAGGTTGGCATCTGTGCTAGATGAGATGCCTCGTTCGACGACCGTCTTATGCGCTCTCGGGGAGAGGTGGCGGGACACTACCCACACCTTTCATTTTGGTTTCGGGGAGATAACTGTGACTCCCATTAATGTGCAGCAGCTCCTGGGGTTGGATTGCGATGGGGAGCAGATAGAGGTGGATCGCTACCTACAGGTGAGATCGGAGGAGGTGCGGGCAGCGCTCAGTGACGTGGGGAGGATAGTATATGGGGATTCCATTCAGCTGTCCCTGTTGAAGGATGTTTTATTGGGTAGGGTGGTTGATATGGAGGGTGGGCTATAGGTGAGGCAGATGAACCGGTTATTTATCTTTCTAGTGCTGGTGGGCTTTATGGTGGCGTCGAGCGACGACGTCGTCCACTTGTGGTTCTTGCCATAATTGATGGTGTTTTCGAACATCCTTTTCTATGATTGGGGGAGCCTGAATTTGGCGGCCCTATATTTTTCTTTAGATGCATTCAGCCGGTGCTGCCGGCAGACTTTTACTGGAGCCATGTATCTTCTTGAGGTATTCTTTAATTTGTGCATTTTTCTTTCATGCATTTTCACGTTACTTATGCATATCATTTTTTTTATTACAAGTTCTTGTCCTTGGCAGACGTGATTCTATGAGGTGATTGGGTGTAATACCCAGCTGATCGCTCTGAAGGATGAGACTGTTGGGGACTTCTACCGGTTGTATCGATGGCGTAAGGCCAATCGGCAGTCGAGGGGATCTCTTTCTCTGGAAGCGGTGCGTCAGGTCTTAAATGGCCTGACTAGTGATACGATAAGACTTTTCCTTCCTTAGTTATGTTATTTGTATGCTATGATTTTATATTGGCTTGTACTTACTTTGGATTTTCAGGTGACCTTTTACCCTTGGGGGATTGCTATTCAGGATACGGGGTTGACTGGGGTGAACGCACAACTGTGGCGCTTACTAGCACATGAGTTTGGCCACTCTTGGTATCTCAAGGAGAGGGTGGTTCGACAGATCGCTGAGGAGGATGTGGTGGTTCCACCTGCGCGGCCTCCTATATCTATAAGGCGGGAGCGGCTGCTGCCGGATGATGCGAGGATCGCGGTGATGATCGGCGAGTCCTACCTATTGTACACTGATACGGTTATACCGTATGATTACATAAACTTTGTGATGAGCTGGATGATGGCGCCCAGCATATATGATGCCTTGCATTTCCCTCCTACGAGTTCGAGTTGGCCGGTGGGGTCCTCCCACAACGGTGGTGGCCGTCGACGTCTGCGGCATCAGCGACTTCGGAGGCTCCCTTCGTGTGATTGCATACTCCTTCGTACAACATCTGGTGGGATGATGGAAGGATAGTGCCTATGTTGCACCGTCCTTATGCTATGGATCCGGAGGATCTGGGCTTGACAGAAGAGGTCCTTAGTCCTGCGGTATACCTTTATGTTCCTCTCTTTTCATTCCTTTTGATTTCTTTTCTGCTTTGATACTGATTCCGTCCTTTCTTACAGTAAATTCGGGTGTCGACCACTTGGCTGAGGGACATCAGGGACTGGATATCTTCGGCGACTGCCCATATTCAGGATGCGGTCCAGATTACTTCTTGCTTGGTGCCGTATGCTTCGTCTTGAGGAAGAGTCTGGCTCGGGTAGTGATGGTGCGTCGTCTCATCGCAGGGAGAAGAGAGCGCGTCACAGGGGTGAAGTTTAGGTTAGAGGGAGATATATAGAGAGAAAGTGTGGGTTCAGGCTGTGTCCCGTTGTTTTTTCTTTCCTTTATTTCTTGCAAAATTTGATGTAATACAGAATAACGTATATATGCAATGTAATGTTTTTTTTATTATCTTTTGTTAATGATGAATGAATGCATGCACATGTGCTTTTTACTTTGCTGCTGAGACCATAAAAAGAGATATTTTGGGGATTTTGAAGGAAAGTTTTAAAGGTGAGAAATTATATGAAAAGGGGATTTTTGAAATTCTGTTGAGAATATCAAAAAAAAAATTCTGATTTTGACAAAAAAGGAAAATTTCCAAAAGTAGGGGTTGTCGATCGACAAGCCCCTTGTCCTATCTATCGACAGTCAATTCCAGTCCCATCAATTCACCTTGATTAGTACCCTCTTCAGCCTTTGGTACCTTGTGGGGTAGGATTCCCTTAGATTTCTGCAGGGGTTATGTCTTTTGTGGGGGTTTTCAAGTATAAAAGAGGGGTAAGAGTGGAGTGTTTTTCTCACACCTTCACATTCTTACTTTCTTGTTCTGTGAGATGGCTCTCCCTGGTAGTGTTGAGATTGCAAACTACCTCGAGACTTTAGAGGTGATGTGCTCCTATAATGTCCATTATGATGCTTACGACATGCGTCGAGTTTCTTTATGGTGTAATCGACCCATAGAGTGGAACATGCTGATGGCGGCGGTACAATTCTTGTACCCCGAAGACCATGTATTCCACTTTGGGTTGGATGAGGTTTGTCCTACCTACGAAGAGTTTTCCGCCATGCTGGGGATAAATCCCAGTGTTGCTGCGACTTTACCTGAATTTTCCTGTTCTCCCAGGGATTTATTAGTCGGACTTCTTCGTATTTTGCCTTCCACAGCTAGGCCACTGGAGGAATGATCTCCCTTTTGACGATGTTGCGGTCCGTGCATTTGCAGGAGGTTGGTGATACTGGATATGCCGGAGTAATCGTTCTAGGATTGGTTTCAAAATTGCTGCTGGTGACTGGGGAACTGCTAGTGGACTCACAACTTACAGCCATTGCTTCATGGATGTCATATTATCACAATCCTGCGGCAGTGATACTGGCGAAGACTTTAAACGGCATGGATGCCTGGCGAGAAGGTCGTTCTAATTTTCTGAGGGGTAGCCCCGTGATGCTATTCATGTGGTTATTTGAAATATTCTGCCTGGTGACTCCTCCAAAATACCCTTTATCGGCTATACCCAACTTCTTTTTGCGCCATTTCATCAACGTTGACCTGAATATTGAGAGCTGGCAGAACTGGTTTGTGGAGCATGGGGCTCTAAATTTGTACTGGTCAGTGCCTTGATGGGGACAACTGTTGCCTATTCTGGAACTGGGAGAATACCCATACGTTCGGCTGGTTGGTCTTAGACAGACCTCTTTTTATTTCTCTTGGTGGTTTCTGCGCTAATTTGGCTGGGAGCAGGTCGTGCTACCTTGGACATTAGATTTATTTCCGGTAGAAGATTTGACTGAGCGTCTGCGCACGCGGCTTGGCTCTTTGTGGGAGAGTCGGCGTCCGTCGACCCGTCCCTCTCAGTCTGTAGGGAGAGTTTGGCTCATCCTTGGGGATTATATGAAGTGGTTGTCGAGGAGAGTGGTCAGCAAGATGTTGGAAGTGGAGACTGAACAAAGGTGGCTTGCCTTATCTGATACCATGGAGCGAGGTGTGGTAGTTTTTTTGAAGCTGGTTGGAGCTTATCGATCCATGGAGCGTCTGCGGCACTTTATTCAGGCAGGAGAAGCTTGGGAACCCCAGGATGTAGATGATAATGATGGAGAAGGCTCCTATGGTAGCTGTGGATAGGACTCTTGGAGAGTTCATTTTGTAATGGGGAATAAATTTGGGAGTTTATTTGGCTTTTTAGGAAGGTAGGGGGAAGGGAGTCATCCGTTCCTTTTCTTATGTAATTGCACTGTAATTTCTTATTATTGAAATAAATAAGTTTTTGATCATATAGCTGCGTCTTTTGATGAGTTATGTATTTTGAATTATCTATACCGATTGCTAAGGCATACATAATCCTTTGGTTCAAGTATATGTTAGAATGAACTGTCGTTCTCAGAGATAAGAAAATAAGAGTTTTTTGTGAAAAAGAAAGGGCCGTGATCATGTAAAATGTGTGAGGTGCCTACGTACCTCTGGAGTTTTGAAGAAAAATTTTAATTTTCTTGAAAATGGTTTTTGCAGAGGATCAGGCCCACGTAGTTCTGGGTACTACAAAAAAAATGCTTTTTACTATAGTGCTCCAACCGTCTCAAAAAGTCATCTAGCCGTCTCAAAAGCCTTTTGTGATGTCATTTGAGACGGCAAAGGAGTGTAGTATTAGACCCCCATTTTAAAAGCTTTTTGAGATGGCAGAAGCCGTCTCAAAAAGTTCTTTTGAGACGGGAAATACGCCATCTCAAAAGGTCCTTGCTTACAGAACCCTTTTGAGACGGCAAAAAAATCCATCTTTTAAAGTTTTTTTAGAGGCACCAACATACGTCCCCAAAGTGGTTTTTGAGACGATAACTTAGCCATCTCAAAAAGTCCCCGTTTATGGAACCCTTTTGAGACGGCAAAGAAACCGTCTCTAATAATTTTTGCGCCAAAATTAAAATTTCATCCATTCCATAATATGCTCAATATACTTTTAAACAAAAACTCTTAAAAATAATATATGACATATTTGACATCTCATTTCAACAAATATAACACAACTTTCCATTCAACTAAAATTAGAGTTCCTACAAAGATAAAATAGACAATTTCAACACTGTGCCCACCAAACTAAATATCTCTACAAATTTTACTTGTCTCATTAGAAAAAAATACATAAAATCTCATCTATTCCTAAAATAAAATAATTTAAGCAAAGTAAACTCGTAATCTTGAACCATACAACCTCCATCACAACGACTTCAATGACTTGCATAGTCCACAAAAAATTTCGACCTGCAATAAAATTTATTTAGTGTCGGTTACCTTAAACAAGGAAGTAATCTTTTTTAATAGTACTTATAGATGACAATCTTTAAAAATCTTATCAAAATTGTAAATCTTCATATTATTAACTTTTAAACACTTAATATTTCTAAAAAAAATCGACAGAGTCTCCTTTGTTTATTTATGAAAACCAACCTGTTTAAACATAAAAATTAACTCAAAAATGATAGAAATAGCCGCAACATTATAAAAAACTAAGGGCGGAATACTCACAATATATATCTTACTTAACACGCCATCACATACATATAGAAAAATAGAATAAAGAAGTGTTATTACCTAGTTGATATGGGTCGTTGACGTCTATGACTGGGTGCCACTAGGGTCGTTAGTTGGGGTTGCAATACCTCACTCCGGTGGGATATCGATATATGGGTCTCTAAATCGTCTTCCACTCCTGTTGTGAATGGTTGTTTCTCAAGTGATCTTTCCTTAACAATGATATCGCACATATTCAAACAACGCCGATGTTTTCTTGCCATGAATCTGTGTACGTACATATAACACACATAATCAACTTAATTACACAATAATAAAATTGAGAGATGGATTAATCACGTTAATGGTACATGAAACAAACATGAATTTTTAATTGAAATATCGATTCATGCCTGTGGGGACCCGAATTTACCATTATGGGCCCGGACGAGTAGCCTAGAAAACAATCGAAAATCCGGACCCCTCGCCTTAACTAAATAGAATTTCGACTTAGTCTCCTCCCATATTCTCGTATAGAGATGTTCTAGGAGAAGATGGTAAACGTGGGGGAGTCCAACACCCCCACTCCCCGAGGACAGACATGTATATAATAAACCCTAAGTCTGGGGAAAGGGACACGCACTGTATTCTCTGTAAACGTTCCCCGGAGTATATAGAAATAATACAAACTGCACCACTGTGGACGTAGGCATTCTTGCTGAACCACGTACATACTGTGTTGTGTGATTGGCATTTCTCCTTCTTTATTTTCCTTGGTGATTGCGCTTCTCTCATTTATTTGTGTTGAATATAATTGTCACCACAATTGGCGTCGTCTGTGGAAAAGTTTGTCTTCCCTGAGAAAGCCCACACAAATAAAGAAGTTCGAAATGTCTGGTCACAACAGCAATGCTCCTCAGGCAGGAGATATCCAAGAATAACCTGCTCCTCGCAGGATCAGATTTGAGGTTTGGCGATCAGATCAGAAGGTTCACTCAGAAAGGCCATCCTCAGAGGAAAGCCAAGGACCAGCGAGGTCCACACAAATCTCCAGGCTGATTGATGCCTATGAGGCGAGGCTCCAAGAGCAAAGGGAGTCCGCTCGCAAGAAGGAGGCTGAGAATGCTCGCCTCAAAAGGAAATAGAAAGGATGGAGAAAGAGATCCATCACAGCACTAGGCGACGTTCATACCACACTCCTAGCCCTTAGGAGAGCAAGTCTTGCAGCCGAGGAAAGAGCCCTAGGCATGAATCCCAAAAGAGTGAGAGGCACGAGTCAAGCAACGACTCACTCGAGCACCATCGACCGGCTCGCCTTTACAGGAGCCCAGCTCGCAGCAATGAGAACATACGAAATTTGGTTCGAAGGGAGATGGACCAACACCCAGCACATCGCGGCGCAGGGTCGACTAGGGAGTTTGCAAGACGAGCTCTCAAGACCCAAATAAAGTCTCCTTTCTCAAGGGAAATAGAAGAAGAGGAAGCCCCCAAGATATTCGCTATCCCAAGATTCAAGATTTATGATGGAAAAACTGATCCCATTGATCACGTTAGGCAGTACAGACAAGCCATGACCCTCTAGAACCACCGGGATGCACTGATGTGCTAGATTTTTCCCTCAAGCCTGCATGATGTGGCACATAAATGGTTCGAAAGGCTCACTCACAGGTCTATCGGGAGCTTTGAGTCCCTGGCCGATCTCTTTACGGCCCGCTTCATTACTAGTAGCTCCCATCCCAAAAGGGTGGATGCTTTGCTAACAATGAAAAAGACACCTCAAGAGACCCTTCGAGACTACGCAAAGAGGTACTGGAAGTTATTCAACGAGGTCGAGGACTGCTCGGAGCAGGTAGCAGTGGCATCCTTTAAAATTGAGCTAACCAGCTCCTCCCTTCTATACTAGTCCCTAACGAAGAAAGAGGCCACGACCATCGACGACCTGATGGCTTGCATCGAGAAATATGCCAAGGTGGAGGAAGTGACCCGCCTCAGCATAGGGGAAAACGTTCGAACTAAGCTCAGTGCCAAAGGCAACGATAAAGTTGAAAACCAGAAGAAAGGAGGAAAGAATGGGGGTAAGAACGACTCCAAGAACGGAGATAAGAACGATGTGTCAAAGGCATTTCAGGCAGTCAACACTGTCTTTAGAGAACCAATTTATAAGATTCTCGCGAAGATCAAAGATGATCCATTTATTAAGTGGCTCAGAAAGATGGGAGGAGATCCCTCAAAGAGAAATAACGCGCTGAGATGCGCTTTTCATAAAGAGGGAGGACATAAGACTGAGCATTGCAAAGCTCTTAAGTCCCACCTCGAAGCCAAGGGAGAAGCAAGACCTGATAATGTACTCGAGGACGATGTTGGTCATGAATTCACAATAAATCATGGGGTATATGATGTGAAGCAGATTCAGGGGAATTCAGCTCGGATGGAGGTAAAAAAGCTTACAGCAGTGATACAAGCTTTCTAGATCGATCCAGCAAAGACCGAATCAGGAAAACATCGGTGAGAAGATGACGTCGACTATAGCAAACATATCGTGTTCACAGATGAAGATCTGGTGGGAGTAAGAACCCCACACCATGACGCCCTAATCATTACGCTCAGGATTGCCAACTATGACGTCGACAAGTTGTTCATCGACCAAGGAAGTTCATCCGAGGTAATGTATCTCGATCTGTTCAGGAAATTGAAGTTGAGCATCGCCGACTTGAAGGAGGCCACTGTCCCTCTAGTTGGCTTCGCTGGAAAAGTGACTATCCCACTGGGAAAGATTGTGTTACCGATAAGGGTAGGAAGTATCTCCAAGATGATTGAGTTTTTGGTAGTCGATATTGACTCCCCGTACCAAGCCATCGAGGATGGCTACATGCGACGAAGGCAGTCCCCTCAACCTACCATTAGAAGCTCAAGTATGTGACCGAGCGAGGAGTAATGGAGATCCATGGCGATAAAGCGATGGCAAGAAGGTGCTTCATAGCAGCTATTCGCTCTAGACCAGAGAAGAAGGCCGGGAAGCCCAATGAGCAGGTCGAGGAACATGAAGGTCAGATACCTTCAAAATAGCAGTTAAGGTATGAAAGACCGGAGTGGAGGAGACCAGGCTCCTCCCCTCTGAGCGGGTCATGAAAAACCTAGTGGAAGTTACAGTTGGTGGTAGCGAAAAGGATAGGGTATTTTTTATTGGAGCTTCTTTCACAGATCAAGAAAAAAAGGAATTGACGATTTTATTGAGAAGCAACGTAGACATTTTCGCATGGGAACCATACGAGCTGCCTGGAATTGATCCCAGTATGGTTTGTAATCGATTGTATGTCGACCCCACTTTCAAACCTATCACACAATAGGACGGCGAACTGCGCCCGAGAAGGCAAAAGCTGTAGAGAAAGAAGTAGAAAAATTACTGGTTACAGGATCCATACGGGAGGTCCAATTCCGTAAATGGTTATCCAACCCAGTAGTAGTTCTAAAGAATAACGAGAAATGGAGAGTCTGCATCGACTTCACTGACCTTAACAGGGCTTTCCCAAATGACAGTTTTCCCTCCCAAAAATTGACCAATTGGTGGACGCCACAGCAGCTCACGAAAAAATGAGTTTTCTGGATGCATATTCGGGATATCATCAGATCCCTCTGTATGCACCCGACCAGGACAAGACAACATTCATTACCACCGTCGGATTATACTGTTACAAAGTCATGCCCTTCGGGCTCAAAAATGCAGGGACAACCTACCAGCGACTGGTCACCAAGATGTTCAAAGACCAAATGGGAGACACTATGGAGGTCTACATCGATGATATGCTCGTCAAAAGAAAAAACAAAGAAGACCGCCTCTCAGACCTATCGAGAACCTTCGAGATCCTCAGGAAATACCGAATGAAGCTCAAAGCGAGCAAGTGTTCTTTCGGTGTCCAGTCAGGAAAATTTCTGGGGTACTTGGTCAGTAAGAGAGGCATCGAGGCTAAACCTGACCAGATCGACGCACTCAATAGAGTACAACCCCCTCGCACAATACGAGATGTACAGAAGCTTACCGGCGTGCTCGTTGCCTTGAACCGTTTCATCTCGAAGTCATCTGAGAAATGCAAACCATTCTTCCAGCTCTTGAAGGGGAACAAGACAGTAGAATGGAGTCAAGATTTCTCACAGGCATTAAACGAACTCAAGGACTACCTTAGCTCACCACCCGTGCTCGTCATACCTCAAGAAAGAGATTCCTTGTATTTATACCTCGTCGTTTCCAACCACGCTGTGAGTTCTATGTTGATATGCGAGAAAGCAAGAATTCAGTACTCCGTTTATTACACGAGCAAGACTCTATTTGAGGCTGAACAGCGGTATCTACCACTATAGATGCTCGCCTTTGCACTTGTAGTAGCCTCAAGGAAGTTAAAGCACTATTTTGAAGCTCACACCATCATTGTTCTTACATCACACCCCCTTAAAGAAATCTTGAGGAAAGCAGATCTATCAGGCAGACTAACTAAATGGTCAGTCGAGCTCGAACGATTTGACATCCGATTTCAACCAAGGAATGCAATCAAAGGATAAGTCCTTGCTGATTTCATAGCTGAATTCACAGGCGAACATCCTCTAGACCAACTTCAACCCATGAAACAAGGAGAAAACCGCGCAACAGAGGGAGTTTGGAAATTATTTATTGATGGAGCCTCCAATTCAAAGGGGGCAGGAGTGGGTATTGTGCTTGTTACTCCAGAAGGTACAACCCTCGAACAGGGGATTAGGCTTGGATTTGAAGCCTCCAATAATGAGGCGGAATATGAAGCTTTGATAGCCGGCCTCCAGAAAGCACACACTTTGGGAGCGAAGTAGTTACAGGTGTTTGGCGACTCACAATTAGTCTCCAATCAGATAAGTGAGGACTACAACGTAAGAGATGAAAGAATAGCAGCCTATCTCGCCTTGGCTAGTGTCCAATAATTTCCCAGAGGACAGAACAACCATGCTGACGCCCTGGAAGCCCTGAGTTCGGCAATCAATTCCGACTTGAAAAGAATGATCCCCGTCGACTTCCTCGCTCACCCAAGCATCAACCAAAGCGACGAGCTGCCAGGCGTGGAACCTGTGCTCCAGGTTGAATCAGCACCCAGTTGGATGGACCCTTTAAAGGAATATTTGAAGGATGGCACACTTCCAAGTGATAGGAAGATCGCTCATCAGATAAGAGTCAAAGCTGCTCACTTTCACTTATCTCCTGAGGGCAAGCTGTATAAAAGATCATTATCCGGCCCTTACTTACAATGTGTTCACTCGAGGAATATCAAGCAGATTCTACATGAGCTCCATGAAGGAATCTGTGGGAGCCATATACGAGGAAGATCACTAGCTTTTCGAGCTATGAAGGAAGGCTACTGGTGGCCATATATAAAAAAAGATTCAGCAGTGTATGCTCGTAAATGCAAGAAATGTCAACTACACGCCCCTATGGTTCACCAACCTGCCAACGACCTAAGATCAATCACCAGCCCCTGGCCCTTCGCCCAATAGGGAATGGACATCGTAGGACCACTCCTACTGCCACTGGTAACCGCAAGTATCTGTTGGTCGCAACGAATTACTTCACCAAATGGATCGAGGCAGAGCCACTGGCCAATATCCAAGATGTAGATATGATGAGATTCATATGGAAAAACATAATTACGCATTTTGGAATCCCGCGACTACGCTGTCAGTTCTTACAAGTTACATTGGTCCCGTGCGAGGTGCTCGTGCCTCTCACGGGACCGTTTTGGTGCTGGTTTGGATTTTCACCCTCAAACGGCATGTTTTCAAACCTAATCTACATATTTTGAAATTATCATCATTATCTCAAATTGAGAGGTCCGTGACTACTCGTTCAATTCCTATGAGTTACGTTGGTCCCGTTCGAGGTGTTATTTCCTCTAACGGGGTCAGTTGGTAGTTGGTTTGGGTTTTCACCCTTCAACGGCTTAAGGGGGTTTTGTTTGGCGAATCTTGGTTACATGGGATGTTTGGTTTTAGTACCTAGTATATAATTGAATATTAAAGTGATCATGTGAATGTGTAGAATGTTGAATGATGTTTAAGTTTGAGTTGATGATGTCCATAGTGTGAATTATGTAATGTGAGACTAAAGTTTAGAGTTCGATAAAATTTAGAGCTTTGACAGGGTTGTTATATATATATATATATATATATATATATATATATATATATATAACAACCTTGTTATATGAAGTTAATGATGGAGGACCGTACTGCTAAGCGAGATGAGGACCATATTGCCAAGCAGGATGAAGACCAGAGAGATAAAAGAATTATTTCGATGAAAATATGCATATTATAACTTGTAATATGCACTGTAATATACATATTACAGCAATTAACTGTAATACGCATATTACAGTTGTAATATTCACTTTAATATGCATATTATAGTGCATATTACCGTGATATGCATGTTACAATTGTAATATGCAATGTAATATGCATATTATAGCAGTTAATATGCTCTAATATGCATATTACAGTTAGCAGCAAATGGCAACAACAACGCAACCCCCTGGGCACACGAAAATTGCAAGTATTACGATTACTATGAGGACGTGGGTTGTATGGTGGCGGCGGAGGAGCGGGACTATTATCAAATGAGTTTCCATCATATTTGTTTTATTGTAAATGATATGTTAGATATATAGCACGATGAAAATTCTACAACACATACGAGATAGCAGTAATATAATGTATAATTCTTACATAAATCTAGGGGTGGAAATAAGTTCCCGTGGTATCCATCCATTGAAAGGGTTGTTTTGCTTCGAACTAAAGGAATTGGGAAGTTCTCCACTAAAGTTGTTGAGAGAGAGATCCCTGCATTACAGGTGGGTCAATGCAACATATAGAACATTAGAAGTAGTAAAGAGACACCTCTTAATAACAACACAATTTATGTAACATTAAGAAACATAAAAATGAGAAGGGAGTTGTAAATTAAGACACAAACTTCTACATTCAGCCACACTAGAAGAAATCACGAGTGGAGATTTAAAATGTCAATGTTACATTTATATTTTTAAGAACGAGATTTCACCCCAAATCCTTTATGAGAACCTTATTAGGGTTCCTGCATGGTCTATTTAATTTCCAACTAGAAACTTATGGTGAAGTGCTAAAATAATTATGAAAAGAAATCCTAAAGCCTTATAGTGATGGCTACAAAAAACTAAAATGTTTGAATGAGTTTTGTACTTATAGAGCTTGGCACCACAATCATCACATGATGAAAAAAATAAGTAAAAGTGGTTTTTTTGTGCTAGAAACATGAATACATCTATCAAGCATGAAATCTAAAACATGAATACATCTATCAAGCATAAAATCAAAAAACATGAGCTAGTCCTCTCAATCATGTGTTGAAGCATCATTAAAATACATAAGGTATTATAATTCATCTCCTTAAGTTGATAAGTGGGCCAATCATACATTCTTGCATCTATATTAAGGGACACCACATATATCACTTAGCACCAGAGATTGGATGCACTCAAAAGAGTGATTCCGCCATTTGACGAAGTTGTGGCCAATGCTAGTATTTGAGAGTTTATCAGCAGGCCTATTTCATTCTCTATAAATATGAGAACAAAATAAATTCATATTGGCCGGGTATTTTTAAAATTATCCCATCCAGTCTTTAGTTGCCAAGGAGGGTGGAAGCATGTACCTAGAACAAAGTTATTAATTATACTATAGCAATTTAAACAATCACTGTAACAAACTAATGAAAAAAGAAAACAGAGTGAAAAACCTTAATGTATAGGAAATTCACTCCTGCTTCGCTCACAGCAGCCTTGGCAATCAATGTTTTATCACAACCCGGAGGTCCATGATGCATAAACCATGTCTCTAGATTAAATTTAACTTCCTGAGAATATGAAAATAAAATTTGAAAGAAATTTTTACTATCTTATCAATTGAAATTGCTATGCACTCAAGGCAAATTTAATGAGAACACCAAGGAAACGATGGAGCATTACATACATGGGCTACAATTGCACTACCAATTCTTTCTCAGCGTAATTTATTGCAGTGAGGGCACGAAAGTTACCCATTGACCTGTTTGATAAATCAAAATCACAAAACCAACGTGAATACCAAATATCACAAAACCAACGTGAATACCAAATATTACAAAACCAACATGAATACAATATTGGACAACGGCTTGAAGGTGTTGTTTTTTACCTCTGATATCTTTAGCCACTACATTCATTAGTCACTACATTCATTGCTGAAACAGGAAGTACTGCATTCAGTAGCCACTGCTGGCTCGAAGGCCTTGCTGGTAAACTATCTCAACGACTTGCTTTGGAGATATCCTTAGCCACTGCATTCATTGCTGAAATAGGAACCACAAAGGAGAGAGACGACAATGTTAGAAATGTATTAAGTGTTTATTTGTAACAAATGTTACATAATTTTGGGATGCTATATTGACAAACATTGATATAATACAAACACACACACACATATATGTACAGTTTGTTTTATATCAAATAAAACATTGTGGAATGCTATATTGACAAACATTGATCACTCTTACCTCAATATTGTTGTTAGGTCCAAATATGGGCTTGTAACTCATTTTATTATGTGTGTACCAAAACAAAGAGGTGAAAAAATAAACAATTCATGTTAATGTTAATCTATGTTTACCTAAAAAGAGAGGGCGATAAGGAAGAGATGAAACGTGGTTGTGCTAATGTAGCAATTGAACACAGAGTCACTGAAATGGTCTCAAATACTACAAAACCAAGACAATTACTATGTGTATGTGAACTTTACCACAAAACCAAGAAAATAAATCAATATAACTACTCACTGAATACCCACAACACCATGTTCGCGTAATGAACGATGCATAACTTATATTCTTTTACCTCATGGTACAACATTCTTCCATTGATCACTACTTCCATCCATATATAATCCCTAAAATCCGAGATTAAATCAGAAACTTCAGTCAAAGTTTAAATTGAAAGCTGAACCATTTGAATTAAACATGAATATTACATAATTATCGCAAATTAGCAAATAGGGCAGCATACAAAGTCAATCTCAACCACACAAACAATTCAGATTAAAAAATGGCCTCAAATGTTAGAACAATGCATATATGTAAGATATGGATTCCCAAGATATTTTTCAGGTGTATTACATGAATGAAATAACTAATAAACACCCACTTAGGCAAAATAACTATGTAGAAAAAAATTTGAGATCAACAATGAGATGGAATCTGACATTATGAACACACCTCTGCTTCATGTGATTCCCCATGAAATCACATTAAGTTGTGGTTGATATTAAGTTGCTCGACCAGCACAATCGAACTGGTGTCAGATTATGATATATGCCAACACCAACATGTCAGAAATTATAAAAATTATCAACACACCTCTGCTTCCTCTCTCCCATTCTTTGAGCCATCAACCATAACTTGAACCTAAAGCACGCCAAAAATCTAACATAGTTTAAATTCCCCAGCGACACCACGTGTCTGCTTTTCTCTTCATCAAACACCGCTCCAATAAAAACATCGTCCACGGGATCGGTGCTAGAACCGAAAGTCGATATCACATTTTTCGGTACGTTTGTTAATATCGTCCTGTTTTTTACCACTAATTTTCGATCTGAAACTCGAACCCCCGACGAGATTGTCATTCTCCAGACATGCTGCCACATTAAGTTGTTCAACCATCCCAATCGAACAACTTCAAGGGATAAATCACTGTTAATTTAGATATAAAATGGAATTTTTGCTGCTTTAGTTTTCTCACTGCTAAGAACAAGGGATAAAAATGATAGACGGGTCTCCTATGTTAATTGTTAGATTTATAGGCTCTAGACTCCTAAGAGCAATGAAATACTTATTTGTGTTTTATTGTAAAGATGAAAAAAATGTTGTCAAGATGGAAACTATGGTGTATATATAGGGGGTAAGTTTTCCAATGTGGGAGGTGTGAAAATAACAGTGGAAAATTGGCATAATAAAGCTTTAGTTAGTCATACAACACTACCAAAAGTAAGAAAACGCCAAGGGCGGTCGTGTTTAGCTGTAAGAAACTATATCTGTTTTCCATTTTTAGTTTTCATTTCTATTTCTAATTTTCATTTCCACAAAAAATTAGGGAAACAAATTCTTTTGTTAAACTTTCTAGTTTTCTATTTGGAAAAATATTAAACTTTGAACACATTTTCCAGCTTTTCATTCTGTTGAACTTTTCTTGGAAAACATGATTTATTTTCCACAACTGAACAAGCCCCAAAATTCCTAATTTTCCATGGAAAATAACAAGTATAAAACACACCCTCAAATATCATTTGTACGACTACTTAATCTTTTTTTATCAAATTTGCTACTAGATATAGTGCAATTAAATCAAATTAACAACAAAAAACCTTCTTACCAAATCAACATAAACAAACACATGGTACATAAACTTTAACAGATCAATAACTTACCCTAATTTTGGAAATTTTGTCCTGTCCGGACTCAAGCAATTGAGCCAATTCTCTCTTCATCTGATTCAATTGTACTCCCTTCTTATTCTTCATTAGCTTCATCCGAGATGTAGCTAGTTTCAAAGATGTTTTGCTGCACAAAATCATCCAAATTAACCATCATATAGATATATAATGATCATAAATAAATCATTTATGAGTTATTAAAATCAACTGAGGTTACATACCATTTGGCGGGTTTGAAGCTCTTGTGAAGCATAATTGATGCAGAAAAAGTAGTTCTTGGTTCAGTTTGGTTTTGGTTTGTTTTAATTGTGGGATTGAAATTATATACAAAAATTAGGGCTTGGTCTTCTAATATCTTATGCGTGTAATAAATGAATAACGAATAACTATGATAGAACTGTTTCCTGTACCCCAAAACCTCAAGCACCATACCTTCCCACAGTCGAATGCCCAACTCAGAGAGACCCGCTCCGTGGATTCTTCGTCGCCACCTAGTATATTCAAGATTTGATCCAGCAATGGCTTTTTTCGAGATGGATTTGAGGCGGAAGAGATAAGCTATGGATTTTCTTGAGCGTCAGAGAGAGAGAGAGAGAGAATATTGGTAAAGGAGAGAGAGCGGGAGAACAAAAACCTTATAGGGGAATTAATTTTTTTTAGGATATTTATATTTTAGTGAAGTGTTCTCAATTTTGGCACACTTTTAAACAGTGCCAAAATTTGGCACTTCTTAAAAGTGTGCCAGATTGTTAATAAACAGTGCCAAAATTTGGCACAGTTTTAAACTGTGCCATATTTTTAATATCAAGGTGTGCCAAATTGGTGTTTTTGGTGTAGTGTACTTTGACATGCTCAATATATCCTTTAAAGATTCCAGAGGTTGTTTCTCTATTTTCCTTTATCACTTACCACCATAATATGATTGTTCATTTCATCATATTGTAACTTGATCGCAAGTCATAAACTTAAATTTGTGCATAGGTCATTAGCGGGCCAAGTTCGGTTTTCAATTGAACTGATATGCCGAACCTCAATTGATTGTGGTGACCTTTATAATGACGAGTTGTGTGAGGAGGATGGATTTATGTGAGCTCGTAAAGATGTTTGACAAATGAAGTTGTCAAAGCACATGCCTACATACTTTGAAGGTACTAAATTAGCTTTTTTATGTTTTTCCTTATTATATTTTATCATCGATATTATAAAATAAAGGAAACATATATAGATTTTTATACGAAGTGAGTTTTTCATTTCATTGATCTAAAAATATTAAAGGGGCATTACCCATATTTGTAGTACAAAATAAGGTAACCCAATAGACACCTTATTAAGTGTGGAACACTAGAGGTCTAGAATGCAAGTGGACAACCACTTAATAAATATTTTATAACAATCCCCCTTGGATGTACACTGTATCCACCATTCAATGATTGTTGCCTCGTTATAATCTTATTAAGGAACAACCCAGCGGAAAAAAAACAAAGGGAGGGAAAAAGAGTACAACTTTTGTGATAATTGAATCGATGTTAGACACGCTTAGTGTTGCCTTGTTAAAACCTTTAACTGGAAAAGCCAATGGAAAAAAACTTAGTTAAAGGAAAAAGATACTACACGCACATGTCCAAAACATCATGTTCTTAGATTCTCCCCCTCATCAAATGCTCCCCCTGATTGGATACTCCTCATGATTATGATAGTTCTCTAATGATTGAGTCGATACATATCAGTCTCATACACAACCTCGAGAAATATATCTTTGACATGGTGAATAGATTTGATTGGTAGTTACTTCAATTTCATTTTCCTTCATAAGCTCGACTTTTATAAGACTTGAATGAAGAGGGATGAACATGTTACTTTATCAGATGTATTTGACTTCAATAGCATAACTCTTTTAGAGTTTATGAGTTTCACAACCCTTCTTGAGTTCATGGATGTAGAAGAATTTAAATGTATTAATCGTATCTCCTTGATGTATCCTTTTTTAGAGTGGGTTACACAAGAACCATTGCCTTCATAAGTATTAATAGGGACATATGTTATTTGATAAGAGTCATAAGTGTTTTGATAGTTCCTTATGAGGTTTCTAGAGATAACATGCATTTATATAACTAACTCGACATAGATAGTTAGATATAAAAATATTATATGATATAATTGATATTAATCCAATGCAATGAAAGTCAATGGTAATTACTTCTTGCTAAGATACTGACTGTAATTATAATATCCAGTATCATGCATTGTGTTATATATATGTTAATGGAATACAAGTATGGTACTTCAAGACCATATACTATAATAACATGCACATATGGTACTTCGGGACCAAATTATTTTTGTCATCCTCTTTAAGATGATATGGATAATTTAATATCCAAATACTTAAGGCCATAGGTATACTAAAAGTGTATGCTTAATATATGCTAAAGCATTGTCGGACTTTTCAATCCATTTAACTAATAGATATGAGTTTAATATAAAATGTGCTCGATCTGCAGGACGAGACAAAAACTAGTTACCCCAAAGTCATTCATTTTGAATTCCATATTTGCATATTTTGCATTTTAGTTGAGCTCTTCAGGAGCACATCCATTTAAGGATATTTTTTATTTCAGTTGAGATTTTCAGGAGCACATCCATTAATGATATTTTATAATGGCATATTTGCATATATATGATTATTTTCATACCCTTTAGTAGACAAATATTTACTAAAACGATTGCACCTATATCCATTTGGATTGCCTGTTGTACAATAAACGTCTTAGTGCATTTGAGTACGTACTCATTTTCTTTTCTTCAAGCAAAGAAAATCCTTCTAAGATATATATATATATATATATATATATATATATATATATATATATATATATATATATATATATATATATATATATATATATATATTCTTTGTCTAAGTCCGTTATAAATAAGAAGTTATAATATTCACGAGTCTCATATAATATGTGTTAAAAAAGCTACTAAGCTAGTCAGATATCTAAAAATTATTTACAGCCTTAACGAGATGGTAGGTACGTATAATTAACCTCCGGTTTCTGTAAGAAATCCTATGCCATGTGTCTTTCACTTTTTAGCGAGCTTATCACTTCGCTTTCTTATTAACACCCATCCATAACCTTGAGGGTTAACATCTTAATGAGGTTTCACTACAGGTCAAAATACACCACGTATATTAAGAGACTCGAATTATACCATCATGGCATTTTCACATTTGGGCTAATATATTATTTGTCTATATTCATTAATAGTATGTGAATTTGCAGTGTTATTTCCCTTTGATTTTTGTATAGCTACAAGATATATAATTATATCATTGACGGTCGTCTTTGTTGATCCAACTTTTCTCTTGTATATCTATAAGACATAGATATCTCATTTAATACTAGGCACCTTTGCCAACTTCAGACGCTTTATAGTCACTTCTGGAACTTGTGTCTTTTCATAGATAATAACCTCTTCTGGGGTTTTAGAGAAAGTGGATTTTTTGTTCATAACCTCTTCTGCGGCGCTATGTATAACGTTTTCTAGGCATGATTTTATTTAACCTCCACTTCTTGGGGAATCAAGTAGTTATGATCTATAGGTTTGCCACGCTTCTGCTATGCAATAAATTTATTTACTGTTGAATTTACTTTATCCTTATGGGACAATGATTTTGGCAAACACATTTGCAACAAGTCCACATGACATTTGATGTTGCAATATATTTTTTACTTCGTTTTCGCATTGAGAGATACAAAGGATTGTATGAGATAAAGTGAATGTATTCCATGATAATTCTCGTCATTCTTCAGGAACGAACTGTTCTTTAAAAATAATTTGTACTTTTTGTATGTTGTATCCTCCCACAAACGACGAGAATAGTGTCTCATCAAAATAAAATTGCATATATACTATAAACATTGTATTTATCACTGGTTTAATAAAGGGTGAATCATAAGCATCATATATACCCTTGTGATGAATATCATTTGCGTTCACAATGTCTTATGAAAAATAATTAAGGTGACCAAAATGGTCATTGCATAATAATAAATAATTGAACCATGGAGTTGCAGGCTCATGTCAAGACACAAGTTTACAATGTTAAATTTTGTTTAGTATAACCCCTTAAATAATGTAATGATTATGTGCTAGTGTAAGATTTTAGCTTCTAACATTAGAAGGAATGCAAAACTACTTTTCATTATTTATTTCAATATAACACCCATGTATACTAATGTCTATAAAACAAAGAAAATTACTTTAGGAATTTATTTTATATAACTCATCGCATATGTGTGGGAGGATACCAAATAAAAACATCATGCGTGCTCTTCTGGAGCTTTAGGTTCAACTATGGTTGAAACATTTAGGGTGTGTTTGATAACACTTATTTTCCATGGAAAATACAATATATGGAGTCATTTTCCATTTTTTGAATGTTTGGTAAACAAAATTTTCTATGTAATTGATTTCCTTAAAACAACTCACATAACCACTTTTTCCACAAAAAGATGGAATTAAAAAACCTCCCCCCACCTTGTTATTCATTTTCCAGGGAAAAGAATTGCCACGCCCAAAAAAATGATAAAAAATTCAGAAAACGAGTAAAAGCACAAAAATAATGAAAAAAATTCAGAATGTGAATAAAAATCCAAAAATAATGAAAAAAAATTCAGAAAGTGAATAAAAATCCAAAAGTAATGAAAAAAATACAGAAAGTGAATAAACCCCCCAAAAAATGAAAAATTTCAGAAAGTGAATAAAAACCCAAAAATAATGAAAATTTTCTAGAAAGTGAATAAAAACCCAAAAATAATGAAAAAAATTCAGAAAGTGAATAAACCCCTCAAAATTCAAAAACGTGAATAAAACCCCCCAAAAAATGAAAAAAATTCTAGAAAGTGAATAAAGACCCAAAAATATTGAAAAATATTCTAAAAAGTGAATAAATCACCAAAAATAATTAAATAAAAATCCAGAATGTGAAATAAAACCCAAAAAATAAGGAAAAAAGTCCAGAAAAGTGAATAAGATAATGAAAAAATACAGAATGTGAATAAACCCCAAAAAATAATGAAAAAAAATCCAGAAAGTGAATAAAACCTCAAAAAATAATGAAAAAAATACAGAAAGTGAATAAAAAATTAAATATCATGAAAAAAATCTAGAAAGTGAATAAAAACCCAAAATAATGAAAAAAATACAGAAAGTGAATAAAAAACACCTAAAAATTTATTAAAAAGTCCGAAACTTATTAATTAAGAAAAAATAACATAAAATGAAAAAAATACATAAAATAAATATTAGTCCCATAATTAATTTAAAAACACCAGAAAATAAAAAAAACAAGAAAAAAAGAGAGAAATCAATAAAAACACAAAATAATGAAAAAAATATAGAAAATGAATAAAAAATAGAAAATAAATATTAACCCCTGAATTGATTTTAAGAACACCCAGAATTTTATTAAAAAGTCAGAAATTTATTAATTCAACAAAAATAAAAAAGCGCTCAACAAATTTTAAAAATGGAAATGAATAAATATCCTAGAAAACTAATAAAAATGCAAATATTTGAAAAAAATTAAAAAAACACAAGAGAATTAAAAAAAAAAAGAACAGACCTGACGACACGGGGGGATGAAACAGTTGGGGTTGGGATGGGGGTGGGGACTTGGTTTTTATTCATTTTTTATTTTTTCTTAATACTCCGAATACATTTTTTTCGTTTTTTATATTTAATACCGGGGGGATGAAACAGTTGGGGGTTAGGATGGGAGGGGGGCGTGGTGGACTTGATTTTTATTCATTTTTTATATTTCTTAATACTCCGAATACATTTTTTCCGTTTTTTATAACTAATGTCGGGTTAATATTTATTTCCTAGTCTTTTATTCATTTTTTGTGTTTTTTTTAAATTTTTTGATTATTTTTTATTATTATTCTGGAAATTTTATTGATTTTCTGCTATTTTTATTATTTTTTTGGGATTTTTATTAATTTTCTGTTTTTTATATATTTTTTCTACTTTTTTTTCATGAAAAATATTAGAAATCAAACGCACAAAAGATGTAAAATAGAACATTTTCCACTTGGAAAATAATTGCAATCAAACAACACCAACAAAAATTTTCCATGGAAAATATTTCCAAGTTTTCAATTCCATGAAAATTAACTCTTAGGAGTTATTTTCCATCTTATTTATCAAACACACCCTTACTATATTACACACCAAGTTAGCAAAAACTTCTTATTATCGATAAAAAAAACTTTTCCAATTGAAGTTTAAAACTTTGGGTTGATATCTAATGAATCAAAAGTTCATAAACTTATGATATGTGAGAGACTTCAGGATCGAAATTAAGAAACTTTAGGTTTCTAATATAAAACTAGGGCTATTAAATTAATTGTGACAAATATTTTTTTTTTTGAAAATTAATGAGAACTTAAGGTTCTCTCTTTAATGTCACATGTGTATGAATCGCGGTGTTCATATAAATTATAGAAGTAAAATCTAGGGCTTCAGGTCCTACATTAGGATAACTCACAAAGTGCATGTTACGAATTATGTATAAAACTTCAAGTTTTTATCATTTTTATGTGAGAACTTTTGGTTCTACACAAATAGTTGAACCTTAAGTTCAATATTAGAAATGTCAAAGGACATTAAATTCTCTACCTTTTTTTATTAAAACTTAATATTAGAGACACTTTTAAACAATTGTTGAATATTTTCATTAACTCCGACCAATAATAATCCAACTTCCTTATTAGAAAAACTGAGGGTCTTAATTTATTCAAAATCTCAAGGCTATGTGAAACAAGTTAATATTGAATACCATTAAAAGTACTTTAATACTCAAATGAAGCGAAACACCAAGAGACAAATGTTAAATGGTGAAACTATTAATATGATAGTTAAAGTGACACTTAACCATTAAATGAGTATTTAAAAAGGCATTTCATTTAATAAAGAAAATGAAAAGACAACAACTTGAAAAGATATGTTTAAATATACAATTTATTTTGAAACTAATCCCAATAAAAATAATATATGAGGGTCTTCATACTCAAATAATACAAATCGACTCTAAGGTATATTTACGGACATAAGTTGGAAGAAGATGAAAGGATTATTATAGAGAAGTAGAACCGTGAAGTAGCCAATCCGGTTAGTTGCATATAATGTCCACGTGGGCAAAATGCTTCAAAATGCTCTTCAAAATGAAAGCATAACGTCAAAATGCTCTTCAAAATGAAAGCATAATTAAAACTCTTGGATAATCCTACATGAAAGCATAATTAAAACTCTTCAAAATGCTCTAGATTAGTAGAGGCAAGCCTAACGTCAAGCGTCATTCCTCCCACCATTTATAACCCAAAACCTCTCCCCTTTCTTTCTCAACAATGGGGAATTTTCTCAATGATTGGCCCAACGATCCAGACGCTCCAAATCTCCAGCAGCCCAACAACTTTCACCCGGTGGTATACCCTTTCACGGGAAACAACCACTCTTTGGATGCTGAAATCTATCCCAACATCTTAGAGCCAACTTCCCCAGAAAGCTTAAACGATACTTTCCAAGACATCTTAAACCCTTTTTTTCAAGACAACTTAAACCATATTTTCCAAGATAACTTAAACCCTATTTTCCCAGAAAACCTATATGACCATCTTGAGCAGGATTTCAGATGGCTCAATCTCTCTACCCCACCTCATCAACCCCGGGTAAACAACTCTTTGATTGATTCCAATTATCCAAATATGGATTTGCAGAGAAGGAGAATTCAATCTACTGTGACGAGAAATATGAGCTTGTATAGGCCATTGCCACCCCCTCCAGGTAACACTTCGAATTATTCTAATGTTGTTTTTCCTACTGACAATGAACCTCGTAACAATATGTACAACGAAGAGAGAAGTTCGATCCGAAGGCCAACTAGAACCCCTTACAATCAAAACATTTCGATGACTCCTGGGTCTAGATTGGGATCAGAAAATCCTAGTGTCTTGATGTCTTGTTTATTTAATGACAATAGTGATAATATGGTTCGATCACCTTCACAGAGGCAGAGAATAATGTATGGGTGTTTGGAGGAACTGAGGGGGAGAATTCTCTCGGTGGCCAAGGAACAGAATGGGTGTAGTTTCTTGCAAAATAAGTTAGAGGAAGGGAAGGTTGGGGCAGTTGACATGGTGTTTTTGGAAGTGAAGGATCATGTCTTTGATTTGATGGTAGACCAGTTTGGGAATTATTTAATTCAAAAGCTTGTCGAAGTTTGCAGTCATCGACAGATAAATCATATACTTATTTCGATCATGAGTGACTATGAGAAGGTCGTCGCTGTTTGTTTTAATATGTATGGAACTTGGGCTATGCAGAAATTATTAGAGCATCTGAAGACGAAAGACCAATTGTCTTTCGTAGTATGGGTTCTAAAGAGCGTCACTGTAACCTTGAGCAAGAACAAGAATGCTCATTTTGTCATTAAGCGTTGTCTAAAACTCTTCTCTCCGGAAGATATGGAGCCTGTTCTAAATGTAGTAGCCGATCATTGCCTGGATATCGCAATCGATAATAATGGGTGTAATGTGATGCAAGAATCTCTGGCACATGCTCTTGGAGAACCCCAAGAGCGCATTCTGGCACAAATAATTGCAAATGTTTTTATCCTTTCACAGAATGCTTATGGGTGTTATGTTGTGAAGTATATATTGGGAATGGGGATCCCGCGTGTTAAAGAGGATATACAGACGAAGCTTAAGGGGAATTTCGTAAATCTGTCCATGAACAAGTACAGCAGCCTAGTGGTTGAGAAATGTTTGAAAGAAGGTTCTAAAGATCAGTCAGCTAGGATTATCCATGAGTTGATGGATACTCCACACTTCATGAAGCTTCTCACGCATGCTTATGGGAACTATGTTATTCAATCCGCTTTAGACGTATCTGAGGGGGATCTTGGGCTAGAATTGGTCCGTCGCGTTAAGATACATTACCCATCCATACACAGCCCCCCCTACATGAAGAAGGTGCTACTAAAGAGCAAGGACGCCAAGGCACGTATCATCAATAATTTGTGGATTTTCTAGACATCGTTAAGCATGTTTCCCCTGTCGTGTTGAAGTTGTTTGGGGTGTCCACCCACTGTCTGGCCCTGAAGTGAGGTAAGTATTTTAAATAGTTTATATACTTTTGGATAGGGCTATTGTTGCTCCTCCAAAGTCCTAAGACCCTGCAAATTATTGATTGAATGATTAGTTTACCATCATTTATTGTTCGGTTTAGTTAAATTTATATTTTATAAAAAAATAATTTTTACCAATTTATTTACCATATAAATTATTATATTAGAGTAATAAACAAAAATATGACATGTTATTAATTTTTTTCCTTATTTTCATAAAACATTATTTATTCTAACATTGGAGATTTATATTTTTCCTAACGTTAAATTTATCATAATTACAAAATACAAAAATTTATATTTTGTCAAATCATTTTTTATTGTTAATGTTTGTTTTTCATTGACACACCATCTTTACTTTTTTATTTAACACAACACAAATGTTGTGTTACGTGTTGTGTCCCTTTTTAATTTGTTTGTATTTGTGTTTGGTACAAAAATAAGATTATGTGTTGTGTTATTTTGTTTTATTTGAGTCACTTATGTTATATAAAAAAATAAGATTTTTTGTTATGTCTCTATAAGGATGTTCTTATTTGAGTCATATAAATACGTTAGGAGTTCGGATACGAGCCAATAAAGGTATGACATATCAGTGCTAGAAAATTGTGTTGAAGCACTAATAGCGTTGCCCAAAATTAACTTTCATACCCTTTATTTTTATGTTGATGAAAATAAAATAAAAATTGACTTATAAAATTGTGAGATCCATTTTTTATTGAGACACCAAAAAAAAATAGATTGTACATATATCTTTATCTTTTACTTAACACATATACCACCCAAATAAAAATGACACGAGACGGAACTTTTCTCAAGCAGCAACTTTATTACGCTTCTCTTTAATCTCTTTAGCTTGTATAAAACTATCTTTACCAAATAATAGTTTTTTAACTCGTTAATAAAATAAAATTAAAGCGGTTTTAACTGTGCTAAAAAAACTAAAAATTGTATGGTGAAATGCGATTGATAGGTAATGAATGCGGTTGATATACAATTTCTTTTATATAAAAGGCAAACTTTTAACAGTTAACTCATTTTATTTTAATAAAATCATTTGGTTTATTTTGAAAATTTAATGTCTTAGAGACCTGATTGGGTTTTTTTTATTTTTTATTTTGTCTTAAAGACGCGATTGATTAGTTCCGGGTAAGCGGACCACATAATTTAATGGATGTGGGGTTGTACCAGCGACAATAACCAATTGCGTCTCTAAGACATCAAATTTTCAAAAAAATATATGTAAAAAAAGAGCACATTGCATCTCTAAGGCATCAAATTTTCAAAAAAATATATGTAAAAAAAGGGCACATAGTAAACACCATTTCATATTCATATTAGATGAAAAAAATAAGATTGTGTAATTTGTCTTATCATATCTAATTTTAATTAATTCGTATTCGTATTTGTGATTGTGTTTTTTTAAAAAATAATTAATGAATAAGTACTAAAATATAAATCAAATAAAGATGTAGGTTGTCAATAATGTTATTGAAAGTGTGAATTGTATTATTTACTTAAATTGTGCTTTGTTATTTAAAATAAATAAATAATAATAAAAAGTAGTTGCTAGAACCTTTTTTTTTTTTTGAAGAATAGTTGTTACTAGAACTTGGATCCTTAATTTCGGCCAATTTATCTCTATCACCCCTTTAAGTGGTGAGTTCATGTAATAAAGAAAGAGAAATCAAATGGGCTATATTGTCATTTATCAAATTAGTAAGCTAGAGACGAGCGCACGAGGGAATTGGTGAAGCGCCAAAAGTTGTGCCCTATACTTTTAGGGCGTAAAATAATATCAATTATGGATATAAAACAACAAATATTTTATTTCCATTTTTAATTCTTATATTCAAATTATTGATTGACGTGGCATGTTGTGATTGGTTGACGTTTTATGGAAGTGAGTCCGCGCCCACGGCTTTATTAAAAAATATAGACTAAAATTATAAATGCAATGCTTGTTGTCTAATTTCCAGAATACATATTGTAATAGACCCTAAATTTATAAAGCCCCTATTTTAAAATACTTGATAATTGCTAGTGTTGAATATGTTTAGTTTTCATTTATTAAAGAAAAGCAAATGTCTGAATGTTTCCTTGCATCTATGGTTTAAACTACGAAAAATGAATTGATTGTCATTTGCTCGATGCTTGTTCTAACTAATGCAAGGCACTTTAGTGTCTGGCATTAACTCGGGATCCTTCCTATAATCTTAATTTTTTGTTTATTAATTTATTAAACACTTTTGTGCCAAGGGGAAAGTATAAGAACAAAAAGAGAGGAGGTTGAGAGGAGATGAAACAACTCTTCTACAAGAATAATGTGTACTTTTTGGCACTCCACTCAGCAATTTGTGAAGCATGTTTAAATTGAACATGTAATATAGATATTAAGTTGTGAATATTTAATATTGATATGAATTTTATTATTCTTTATTTGAATACACGGATCTTAATAGAGCTTGACATGCTAGAGCTTTAGCTTTGATTTCTTCCACACCAGTCTTTTTAACAGATTTTTACACACTCAATTTAAATTGATGCATTCCTTTTATGCATTTTGGTTGATTTATGAGAGCAATTTTTTATATTATGTAAAAAACGGGAATGGATCGATATATTCAGAGCCAGTCCTGAGATTGATAAAATTGATAAGGTCCCGTGCAAAAATTGTAAAGTATGCCCCTTTTATGTCTATTGATATAAAAAAATGGACCCTCAATATATAACTAATAACAAATAGAGCAACGGGGGCCTTGTGCGATCACCCACTTGCTCGGGGGTGCAGGATTAATGTGGTTGGGTGCGCTAATGAGTCTTAGCCCGGGGGTGCATAATTAGTATATATATGTATCGGGATGCTGTGACTATATTTATATATACTGGAACTTGTAAATCATTCTACTGTGTATAGTTAATAGACATGGGAACATTGATATATGATATAAATCTTAGCATACAATAGATTTATTATGCAATTAAGAAATATGTTAACTTGCAATCTGACATAGACTAATTTATAGTGTATTGTATGGGCGATACCGAAATACTACCGGTGAGTATAGTTAGTATTAGTGTGACTTCGAACTAGTTAGGCTGGATGGCATAGCTAAGTGGGATTAGATGTACGTTAGGCATGCACAATAGACGAGAGGTGAGAATCTCATGTGAGAGTTCGATATCTAACATGCACATAATACTTGCTTTAATGCAGTTTTAAATACTTGGTAAATCATTTTTAGAACATCGGGCTCTGACCCATCTCTTGCATCTCTTCTCTCATTTGCTATATATGTATTATATCAGGTGCTCAGCCACAGGGACACCAGATTTAAAGACTTGGATTACTTGGCGTGCTGCAGCTGTTGTGGAAGCTGTAGGTCCTTGCATTATACGCCTCTATCATTTTCATTCAGTTCTATCTAGACTTTTATTTAGGGCATGTGTCGCCCATCCTCAGTCATTTTTATCAGAGATTATATTCAGTTTACTTTTCGGTTATTTTAGTTAGATTGGGTTTTATTATGGTTCTTTGGCTTGAGATTTTGAACTAGAGTATTTTATCCAGTCTTATTTGTGGTGGTATTTGATTCAGACTCTGTATTTATTATATTCATGTGTGTGGTGAATGGATTATATTTATTTATTTGAACTGAAAAATGGAAAATATTTGTTATATTAAAAAGGAAAATATTTTTGGCACTAGCTTGATTAATTATTAGGTGTTTATTTATAATATGTTTTCGACAGTGATGCTAAAAATGAACCAATCGAACATTCTGTTCTAATTTAATAAAAGACTGATCACCCGGTATTTAATTGGGCGGGGTGTCACACTCACCCACTTGCTATTCGAGATTGGGTAGATAATCCCGGCATCCAACAGTTTAATGATTTCTGCCCTCACCACCTCTTTCATGGTAGGGTTCAACCTTATTTGGATTTCCCTCGAGGGCTTCACATCCTCCTCGAGATGGATTTTATGGGTACAAATTAAAGGAGTTATCCCCTTCAAATCAGCAATGCCCCAACAAAAAGTACTTTGGTGCTTCCTCAAAATTTTCAGTAATTTACGCTCTTACTCTTCGTCTAGGCTAGAGTAGACAACAACAGGAAATGTCTCGTCCTCTCCTAGATAAGCATATTTAACGTTGGAAGGTAGTTTCTTTAATTCGAGGGTAGGGGATTTTTCACTGGAGGGCACCATGTGTGACTCCCTCGGTGGTAGCTCCTCGAATCTAGAAACCCAACTTACATATCTCACGTCCTCGTCCGACGCTCTCTCATCAACTATCTCTCTCAACTACTCTATTTCCTTCTCAAAGTCGATGTACGCTCCCTCACTCTCATTGCTCAATACAAGTTAAGCTTCAAGTGCATCTCTACAAAAAATTTCCTTTATGTCCTCCTCTACAATCTCGTGAATGAGGCTCACTGTGTGAAGATCATCGTCTTCCCCCGCATGTTGGGATATGTTGAAGATGTTAGTCTCTAAAGTCATGTTCCCGAAAGTGAGTTGCATCTGCCCATTTCGAGTGTTAATCAATGCGTTAGCCGTAGATAAGAATGGGTGCCCAAGAATAATGGGAACATGATTACTTGAGGCGAAGGAGGGCTCTGTGTCCCAAATGATAAAATCTACTGGGAAGTAAAAAGTATCAACTTGAACTATCACGTCCTCGACAATACCTCTTGGTATCTTCACGGTTCGATCCGCTAGTTGGAGAGTGATCTTTTTGGGCTTGAGGTCACCCAAATCAAGTTGCCTATAAATGGCGTAGGGGAGGATATTGACGCTAGCCCCTAAATCAAGTAAGGATTTTTCAATTCAATTCTCTCCAGTGATGCAGGAAATGATAGGTCCACCCGGATCCTTGAACTTCGGTGGGAGATCATTGAGTAGAACAGAGCCCACATTTTATGCTAGAAATACGTTCTTCTTTACCTTAAGCCTCCTCTTCACCGTCAATAAGTCTTTAATAACTTTTACATAAGCAGGAATTTGCTTGATGGCGTCGAGGAAATGTAAATTTAACTTCACTTGCTTTAGGACTTCTAGCACATCATCATGGGGGTTTTCGTTTTGGGAAGGAATTAACCGTTGAGGAAATGGTGTTGAAGTGGGTGGTTCTACTACTATCTCGGGCTCGCTAGTATCGTCATTTTCACTCTCTTTCAAGGGGACATCTTCGGCCTCTTTCATGCCGGGTGAAATCCCCTTGTCTTTCGGTGTGTCGTGTGAGGGAGGTGATAAATCAACGACCCTCCCACTACGTAGAGTGGTTACGGCTTGACAATGCTCTTGATGTTTGGTGGAAGTAGAACTAACACTAGTTTGGCCTTGGGGAGGTCTTTGGCCCTGAGAAGGAAATGTACCCTTCTCTTGAACACTCAACGACGATTGCAACTTCGAAATGTTCGCATTTATGTCGAAGAACATGCGCTCATATCTAGCATTGGTTGCACTTTGGGAGTTTATGAATTGGTGTATCGTGTCCTCAAGAGTTCTCCGCGGCGGAGTGATATATGGAGCTGGAGGAGGTGGTGTTGGCCCGTGTCCTTACATAGGTGGTGCTTGTTGAAAGTGTGGACGTGGAGGAGGGGAAACATGTGAATTAGGATTCAATGAGCCTGCGATTGGCCATAGCTAAAACCTGGGTGGTTTTTCCATGAAGAGTTATAAGAATTTATGTGCAGGGCACCAAAATTACCCTTGAATCCTCCTACACTACTTACCTGCTCATTAAGCATGACTTTGTAAGTGGGAATCATCAGGACATTCCTCTATTGAATGTCCCGCTTCACAAATAGCACATAGCTTCTCAACGGGGATGTGGATGGGGCCAGTTGGTTCTCTTACGCGCATATCGAGTAACTCTCTCATACCTTTCTCAATTTTATAGAGTCGATGGTTCGTCATGGGCATGATATCTCTGTCGACGTTGAATAGACAGAACACTGATGGAGTGGTGGTTGCTTGGCGAGTTCGATTCTGAGCGCTAGGGTCAGATGTATCCCATGCTTGGGTGGTGTCGGCGACATACCTCAAGTGGAGCTCAGCATCATTAGCGTCTAATTCGATAAAGGGGAAATCACACATTGTTTCAACAAGTTGTTTGGAGTTTATGTTCAGCCCATTATGGAAGAAAGAAATGATTTGTTGTTTATCAAGTCCAAGATGAGGGGATGAAGTAACTAACTCGTTGAAACGCTCAAAACATCGATCAAAAGGCTCATTTTCTAATTGTCGGAAGGTTTGAATTTGAGCCTTAACGGAGTTCGTCCGATGTGGAGGGAAGAACTTCTTGAGAAACTTAGATTATAACTCGTTCCACGACGTAAACGAATTAGGAGGTAAAGACCATAGCCAGGTCTTAGATTTATCCTTGAGAGAAAATGGGAAAAGCATTAGG
This sequence comes from Sambucus nigra, assembly GCA_949130495.1. Lineage (NCBI taxonomy): Eukaryota > Viridiplantae > Streptophyta > Magnoliopsida > Dipsacales > Adoxaceae > Sambucus > Sambucus nigra. The sequence goes on from OX422214.1 coordinate 129,182,217, forward strand.
CGAATCACATCTTTCGTGCATACTTGAACGCTGAACGTCTCAGACACCTCTTCAAACTCCTGAATGTGGAGATAGGATTTTTTGATTCCATTCCATGATATGTAGGAATGATTTGGATCATTCCATTCCATGATATGTAGGAAGGATTTGGATCATTCCATTCCGGAAATGGAATTGCCCTGCATTATATGGGAGCAAAATCTAGCCTGAAGTGACTGACCGTTCAGGGTATAATAATTCTCTCAAGGGTCGATAAGGTGCCCCTCCCTCACCCACGTCTATGCTCTCGTGTTGTGACATGGCTCTATCACTTAAAGACTCGGTGCACTGGGAGTGTAACTTGGAGTATAACCAGATGGGTAGCTTGCTGTAGAGTTTGGCGGTATAGGAGTTGGAACCCAAAATTGAGGATGGTTAGGCGTGTGTGGGCTATCTGGGTTGTACTCGACAATCGGGTTTTCGTGAATGAGCATAGGAGTGCTTTGAGGATTTTGCATTAATAGGCTTTTGAGAGGTGTTGTATGAAAACAAAAAATAAAAACAAAAATTGATGACTTTTTGATCAAGGTTATGGATTAACACAATCTAACCTAGAATCTACCTAAGTCCTCGGCAACGACGCCAAAAACTTGATGCGACTCAATTTGTGTCTAAAGTGCGTGCTAATTACGGTTCAAGTGCAAACCGATCGCGAAAGTAATAAACCCGATAAAACGGGGTATCGATCCTCAGGGAAATAGGACGTGGAGACGTGACAACGTTGGAGAGATAGAGAATCCTAACTTGACTCTAAAAAGAAACAAAAAGATGCTTTGAATGGGAGTATATCTGCGAACTAAATGCATATTTAAATTAACTACAACTAAATTAAATTCTATCGAAGTGCAACTAACCTAAGAACATATAACAATTATATAGAGGGATTAACTACGAATGGAAACAATAGGTCGGGTTGCAATCCCCCACACCCTAGTAATTCACCTCTTAGGATACTAGATTTCAGAATTAAAACTTTAAACGAACCCGATCTTTATTAATCCTAAGCATCACGTATATAAAGGAACTAAGCCCGCATCATACGAAATCAAAGGCAAGAATAAAGCGGTGTCACATTAACTAACTCGCACCTCACACTCTTAAGCATCCCGGTTACCTAGGGCAAACGAGATCAAAAGTCCTACGACGGTTTCGATAGTTGCGCAACACGATTCCTTTAAGATTTTAATTCAAAAAAAAATATTCCTATTATGATGAATTGCATCGGGTTGGGTTCATGCACCCCAACCCTTAAAAACTTAGCCGGACATAATTAAACTAAATAAAAACACGCTTTTTGAAAAACAAAACATCATACTATGTGGAGAATGGGGAAGAAGAACGTGCTGAATCAAAACAAATAACTAATCGAAGTAAAACTGAAGGACTAAAGGACAATATTACTTGTATTGAAGAAATTCCAGAAATAAAACTTCAGTCTTCACTCTAAAAACTCACTATTAGACAAACTAGGGTTTTGGGTTACAAAACCCTTCTCCTACTGTTGGAAATCGAATTTTTGAACCCCTAATATTGTGTAACAACCTTGAATAAACAGTCTCCGAAATTTACAAGAGATTGAGCCAATCATAAAATTCTAAAGAAATGAAATTATGAGAAAATCCAAAGCGGTCCGGATCGGTGGGACAGGGCGGTTCGGATCGCCCCTTATTTGAATCAGGCATCTGCGCAGAGGCGGTCCAGATCCTTTAATTTTAATAGGTCCGTACCTCTCTTATTTTTTATTCAGAGATCTTGCTGCCAACCGGTCCGGATCTTTTATTTTTAATAGGTCAGAATCGCCCTTGAAATTCCTCCAGAACTTTTTTCTTGACTTCTCTCTTCTTCAAATGATCATAACTTCTTCACCGTAGCTCGGATTGAGGTGCTGTTTTTTCCAATGTTCTTGCAATTGAAAGATCTTCAACTTTACAGTTAGCCCCACCTTCGAACTAAGGATGCAAAATTACGAAAATTCCCATTTGACTTTCTTTCTTTGATTTCTTTCAATGTTTTTCCAATTTCTTTCTTTCTCGATACTTTAAATGCCTGCAAAATTCATGAGAAGTACACGAAACTAGATGTACTTGTTAGAAGGAGTCATTAGCAGGGAAATGAGATAAATCAACACATTTTTACACTATTCGAGATGATAAAAATTCATAAATTAAGGGGATAAATTCGGAAGAATTTATGCCTAGTCACACTGTCCAAGAATAACGAACAGATTGCATAAGGCATTTACAGAACCCATCAACTATTCTGGCCCTTTCCTAACTCACAAATAAGTAATAACAATGTAGGGGCGCTCACAGGCCCGCCACTATCCAACATCTAGGGAGGAATATACACATAATCTACCCATACATAATAAATCACATAGTCACTTTCATATGGAATGACCTATCTCGCCACCAACACCATATCCTAGTGAACACCAATCCATAATCAACGTGATTGCGGCAACAGTCAATCCATATATAAGGACATAACTCTTGGTAAAACTATTATGCCCGAACAAGGCACGTCACTATACAACATCTAGATATTATGAACATCGTGCTTCATTATATATACCTAAATAAAGAAATACGTCAATAGCCAGTCTAAAATTTTCACATCATTGCACCTACTCTCGACAAGGTAATACTTTCCAAATCATGAAAAAGCTACGGTTAAAACCCTAGTGCCGGGAGTAGCGCTCACTACATAAAATCTATAAACCTTAACCAAACCATCCTTGCTTCTAACCCACTATATCCCGAAACCACATTCGGGCATCTGCCAACGACATGGGCATACACTATGCATCATAAAAAAATGGGAATCACAATTTATCTTAGAAGCTTTATCTCTTGGCTCAACTCATTATTTTGTAACCACCTCTTCCATTTTCTCCTAATTGTCTCTAATAGGGGCACTCTTAATCTTACATTCATAAATATAACCCTCAATATAAACACGCTCTTTCTTTGAGCCTCTAGGATACTTGTTCCTAAACCTTATTCATAACTAATACATCATCAAAAAACATGCCTATAACGCACAGGAAAATCAAATCTCACAAGAAAAATCTTTAATTGAATAGTCTCAACTCGAACCAAGAGGAAAATCAATACTCTCTTGTCACACCTTAAACCCAAATCCATCCTAATCAGTTATTTTACAATAATTAAATCATAATATCCAACCAAATGAGATGTAATTCATTTCATAATTATCATGTACAATGAAATTAAACATGTTTTCTATATCATAACATAATTAATATCAGATTCATAATTAAGCGAACCTATAATACTATGATTAATCAGTACCATCATCAAATTAAACCACTCTAACTTAATATATACAATGTATCAGTGTAGTAAAATCATCAGTGTGATAATAATAAAATTCACATATCTAAACCCCAACTATTTCTAATAGTGTAGCTCTCAAAATCACCGATCATATGGTGTCCTAGTTGGCAGTGTACAAACCTGAAAAATATTAAAATATAAATATTAAGCTATAAAGCTTAGTGAAGTACTCCTTCCCTGTAATGAAATAACAGTTCTAGATCAAATCTTTGCATATAAAGTCCAAACAATTCTGCCCATTATGGTAATAACAAATCCTTGAACAAAAGTTCCAACAAATCCTTGTCATAAGACAAAACAAATCATTGGATCTTTATTCAATTCCAATCCTAGATCATGAGATCCAACCAATCCTAGATATTTGAATATCCAAGCAAACCTTGAATACCAAAGTACTCAAACCAATCATCTTTTAGATCTATATTCATATCCATCATATCATTCATGTATATGTATATATAAACAATCATGAGTACACTCACCTTGACAACTTAAGGAGTGTTGCCTTTGTCTACCTCTTGATCAACCGGTTCTTCTTCACTTCCTATCATTATTACAATATTAGTATTATCGTAAAAATATTAGTAATCGAAAGAATAACTTAAAAGTAACTCAATTCATAAGCATCGTATGATCTCATTCAAATCATTTATCATATATGAAGTTCCATCTAATTTCATAATCAGAGAGATTTAACATATCCAAATCATAGCATAAATCATAATCAACAATTTCAATTCAATCATGTAAATTACACACTCATAATTAATCAATACCATATATATATATATATATATATATATATATATATATATAGAGAGAGAGAGAGAGGCTCATGTGGACACTAAGTTTGCACATCATTTTTTTTAAATAGTAAAAAAAATTGAGTTGATTTTTTTTTGCGTGATATTTAAACATTTCAACGAACCCATGTAAAAAAAATCCGTTCAAAATTTTTTTTTGCTATTTTTAAAAAATCGATCAAACTATCGTTGCTTTTAAGCACTTTAAAAGCTGCGAAAGTTTAATCGATTTTTTAAAAATAGCAAAAAAAGTTTTTTTGAGCTGATTTTTTTTTACATGGGTCCGTTGAAATGTTTAAATATCATATAAAAAAATCAACTCAAAAATATTTTTTTTAATGCTTTAAAAAAATTGGTGTGTGTCAGCACTGTGCAAACTTAGTGTGCACAGGAGCCTGCCTCTATATATATATATATATCAACGAGATATGGAAATATGGAACATAATCAGTTTATACTTAACATACTCATCCTCAATTTAAGCTTTTAGTTGCTAAATTTCCATGTGATAACCCAAACATACTTTAATTTCTTCTTGTTAATTCAATCCTTATCATATTAGGTTTCCAATACAAAAGACGACGCATCATTTCAAGCTTCCTAGAGCAATATATACTCATTTCTTTATAGCATAGTAAATCTTCCATATAAGCTCCTCTAGTATGCAGTCAACTTCCAAGAATTTTCATGATTTTTTTGCACTATAAATTTATATGATTTTCCACAAATTTTTAGTACACAATGAACAATACAAAATTAAAGTTTCATGATTTTTAGAGGTCATTTGCAATGTTAAAATCTTTATCAAACTCAAGGCATGTCAAAACAACTTATTAAAACAGCAACTATGTATCAACTTCCAACCATCACCAAGGTCCAACCACAAGGAGTTTAATTCTAATTTTTGTGTATTATTTGAATATATAAGTCTAGTTTCATATCCAATTGGAATTACTGAATTTCAGTAAGTATACAAGAAGATATAGAAGTTTGAATACACAAGATTTCTAAACAAAGCAATGTAAGGGTTTACACATTCAATTTTCTTTAAACTTGTATATATCCGTACATATACCCCAAGGCATGAAAGTTTAGTGAACAATTGATGATTTATATCATTTCAATCAAAAATACAAAATAAACAAAATAAACAAGATTTATGGGTAGAATTACTTTAGGAACTCTTATATGATTTTAATGACTTTTTTTCCAATTTTCTCCTCACACTTTTCTTCCTAAGCTTCACAATTCTTTCTTTTCAAGCCAAAATTCTCTTGTGGCTTAAATGAATGTTAAAAGTGAAGAAGAAGGGATGATTTTAGCTGCCAAAGTCGGCCTAAGGGTGCCACCCACTCTAACCAATCAAAACATAACATTTAGATACGATAAAGACAAAAAAAAAACTTAAATAATGGACAACTTTACCCTTAGTTCGTAATTTTGTTATATCTTTTCACTCGTATTTATGTTTTACACATTGTTTGTTGAGTTGACATTCTAACTCATAGAGATACATATTTTTAGTTCACTCTTAGATAAAATTATTATGTATAATGGGTCAAAATGAGCCTTAAACCTAAAATTGTCTACTAAAACTTGAAAATTGGATGTTTATCACAAATTTTTAAAAATCTTCGGTAATAAAAGGTACAGTCAAACTAAATGATGATAATATAACATATTTTGTACCAACAAAACATTATTTAAAATATTATATAATCATGATTGAGGTAATTGAGGTCATGAGTATGACCGTGTTCTCACATCTCTCCAATTTTCACTCACTCAGATGTACTACTAATTATTTCTAACTAGCCTCCAACTCATATTTCATAACCACTTGGTGATCCTACTCCTAGGTCCAAACACTCTCACATTATCATCACTTTAATCACAAACGGATTTCAAAATATAAATGAACCTTGCTCAAATCTAAGCGCAACATCAATTCCACTCTCTAATGGGGATTAATCAACTCGTAAATTTATCATCAAAATCCTTATATTTTCCTAAAATGCATAAATATACTGCCCTCTCTCTTAGGTGCATAAAATTTCATAAGGTCATTTTACTAGTCTAAATTTCGATCATAGTCCATATTAACCACAGTAAAACCCAAATCTCAAGTAGGCTCCTTAAAACTCAACTTCGTCTAATGTCTCCGAAAATGAACTCTACATTGAATACATCCACTACTTATGCCTGCAAAAAATTCTAAGTTGCAAACTTTACCTCCAACTATAATGTCTCCCATAATCATCCTCGTTGCTATGGCGAATACCTTTGTACATCCACCCGTCCTATCCTTGACCACTAACTCGCAACAATCTTCATTCTCATTATTTTCTAAGCTCGAATACTCCTCAATTCTTCCAAATGTTCAACGACTACGAACGATGTCGATACACTTGTTATCGCTACACCAGAGTAAAAAACATATGATAGGCTCTAACACATCAAAGAACGCTCAACGGGAAATGAAACGGACGCAACATAGATCATAAGGACACTAGAACCTAGATGCTCTGATGCCAACTGTAACACCCCTGATTATGTTCACACCAGGTTGATCAGGTTGGACATAAAATACCGAGAGCGCTAAAATAATTTATATCATTCTCAGCATCAACATAAACTAAAAACCGTGATAAACTAATACCAGCACAATAAAGACCTCAATAAAAGATGATGAACAGAAACACCAAACTGAGAAAGCATAATCTGTTATATATAAATCTCCGATTACAATTATTTCAATTGAATAAAAGAATACAACTAAAACCTCCTCTAATTACAATATCAAAATTGAAACAAAATAGAGTACAATAGTAATCACCTCTAAGTCTACACCGAATATACTGACAATTACAATGAACCAGCCACTCCACTCTAAGGATACAAAGTCAGAACTCCACAACTACAAGTCTAACGGCACAACCCTACTAAACTTGTTTATAATAATAATAATAATAATAATAATAATAATAATAATAATAATAATAATAATAATAATAATAATAATAATAATAATAATAATAATAATAATAATAATAATAATGGCTGGGGGGAAAATATTTTATAAATTTGGGCCAGCGCCCTAAAGTGTTCAAGAAATAACTTTCAACACTAGAAGTAAATCATAAAATAGATTCACAATACATGCCACCCATCGTCTCTCACATGCAAGAAGTACCCCACCCCTCAACGAAGTGCAATACTGCATGCATGTCCCAACCCAAGTCATAATCATACAAAAAGTCTCTATCTCTAGACTAATATAAGTTATCTCGACGAATAACTATAAAGGAAGGAAACTCACTACCCAAGTAAAATCGCACCCCAATGCCCACACATATATTTTTAATATAACATGCTCTTTATTTCTCTAAATTATAACGTATAAATCAACCCCCGCAATGTCATCCATAAAGAAATACAAGTAAATCGCATAATGTATTTAACGTGGCATAAACAATGACAAACTATTATCCAAGATGTAACTAACTACATATGTAAGAATACACCTGAACACTAACCCATGCAATGCCATTCACACATAATACAAGTCAATCACACCAATTTGTTAACGTGGCATAGGGATCATTATTAATTGGCCATCACGAGACTACATACAAAAATATCTAATTTAAATATTGCATCACATGAATGCCACTGCTTTAGGGGATAATCTCATGCTTCTACCAATAAGTCCGTAAGAGTCCCTCACTTATCGAACTTAAACAAAACACACATAAGCAATAGGGAGATCACCAATCAGTACACCATCGATAGGACCCATACCATAACCCTTCAAATGGATCCAGTTAACCAATCTTCTCTCATCATGAAGAGGTGACTTCTACGCGTGATCTAAGAGACTTGCGACACTATCATGCTTCAATCATCCAGACGGCGGCCCCATGTCCAACGTACGCAACCCCAATCGATAGAGTCCCCATGAGTCTAGGTATGTTTACGTGTGTGTGTGTGTGTGTGTGTGTGTGTGTGTGTGTGTGTGTGTGTATATATATATATATATATATATATATATACCACCGGGATAGCGTATACTCTAAAGTGTACCCAAAACATCCGAATCTCCAATCACCGGATTGATTATCACATTTCTAGGCTTATTAATTCTTCTTATTATATACTGCATCGCAAGAAGGCCACTGGGTTACTACAGACTTACCGATAGAGGCACAAGATGGACATCGAAGGGAGTGGCCTTCTTGCGATGCAGTATATAATAAGAAGAATTAATAAGCCTAGAAATGTGATAATCAAAACACACATAAGCAATGGAACAATCACCACGAAGTACACCAATGCTAGGTCCCATACCAAAACCCTTTGAATGGATCCAACCAACCAATATTCTCTTATCATGAAGCGGTGACTCATATGCATGATCTAGGAGACTTTCAAAGCTATTCTGCTTCAATCAACTAGGCACGCGACCTCGTGTCCAACGTACACAACCTGAATCGATAGATTCCCCATGAGTCTGGTTATGTTCAAATAATCAACACAATATACATACATATACATATATATATATATATATATATATATATATATATATATATATATATATATATATATATATATATATATATATATATAGGATAACGCATACACTCAAGCGTACCCAAACAGCTAAATCTCCACATTGTGGGATCATCATCTCAATTAGGTTTACTATCTTTTAAAATCAAGTCAAATATATATAACCAAGTAGGATATTGCGTACACTCAAGCATAAGCCAAACTATCTATATCCCTAAACACCAGATAATTCGTTATGTTCTTAGGTTTATCAGCTCTAAATCTCATTAAATTCGACTACTAGTTTATTATGTATGTAAACTATGAGTACATTTATCTTTATATATACACACTCTCTCGTAACGTACATATATGTTCCCTTATTTAATTACTAAATTAATTACACGGCCGATAATCTCTCAGGACTTGAATTAATTTCCTAAACACTTTAACATTTTACTCTCTAAGCTTCATATATACATACGACCATAGGATACCGTTCACTCGTGTGTTTACCCATTCTAACCCAATCCTAACACCGGTTGTAAGTACAATAGTTCAAGGGTCATATCTCTAACCTACATAAATATCCTCAATATTAACCAAGTGTAATCATCACTAAATTAGGTGTAGTAATCCTAAAGGAAAGTCCTAACTAAAATCACAAAATTCAACTTTCGATCTCGCGCACCGTTTAGTAGAAAAATCATATCAAATCCAAAATAATATCAGAAAAATAGGAAACCAGCACCCACGCCTTTATATTTCGATTCTGCACAACCTAAATAAAATTTTAAAGCTGTTAGAATGAGAATGATACCTCGTTGGAATGAGTAATGCATCTCATTCGAACGAGGGACATTCGAACGAGAAAGGCACTTCATTCGAACAAAAACGCCTCAAAAACCTTGATTAAAGCCCCATTAAGGTCTACAATCGAATACGCATCATACCAGAACCTAAAACTAACATCTAGGGGCATGAATCATAATGGTTTCTAATCTTAAAATCGGATTTTCTACATGATTTAAATCACTAATCAAATTAACCCAAAATTCCTCAAGAACAATTTATAAATCCCTAATTTCTTTCAATTTATATAAATTTGATTAAAAAGTAACTACAAATCTAAACATGGATTCTAACATGGTTCAAATTCAATTTCACCCAACATTCTCAAAATTAATCACCAAAATCATTACTTTCTCAATAATAGATTTATTTCAAATTAATCTAAGGAATCCCAAATTAACAAATGATTGTTCTACACGAAAATCGAACCTAATATACTCCAAAATCTCAATTAAAATATGGAAGAACAAATATTCTAAATCAATGAATGATTACAGTAATGTTGCAAGAAAATTCTTGCTTAAAATCGAAGAACAATAAAGAACTCTAATGAACTTTAGCCTCCTGCCTTCTCCCAATTTCTCCCAAGTCAAAAGGTTGCTAGGGTTTTCTTTTTGTTTTAATTAATGCTTTAATTATTAACCTTTATACTTATATAAAAGTTCTAATCCCGAAACTCCCCAAAATGGGGCAAAAACACTACCGAATTGACCTGAAACTCCTCATATGGGTATAATTACCCCATGGGCCCAATTTAAAGCGGTAGAAATACATAAACGAACATCTGTGTCACGCCAAAGTCCAGTCTAAACGATACTGCCCACACCACACATTAATACCCCCACGACATCAATAAATTATTCATTTTATTAATCTACACGTGTACATAGTACACAATCATACAATTAAGGTCACTAATTAATTATCCCCAAATACACGTTACAAATATCATATCACATGCAAAATTTAATTATTATCTAAATTGTGCCCATTTATTATTTCTAAGCCACACCAGTAATAATGTGTCCCATTTATTAATTTATTTCTCACTTAATAAATAATAATTATAGTCCATGAAAATATGAAATATTACATCACGACTGTAATTTTTGAAAATAACTTTCATGTTTGTCAATACACTAAGCTAGCTTGCTTTTCAAATCAATATTGAAGGTAGTCTCTTTTCAAAACCCAACCTCACACTTTTAGTAATTGGCAATACTTAATCGTGTAATACTATCCAAAATATACAATTATGGCAAATTGTCATGTGTAAAACTTTTGAATTGTAGTGCTATATAAGTGTATTCTTATAATACTATGCCTATGCACAGAAAATTCAAATACTATATTTGAATTCTTGGTTTTACTTCATTATTTTTATTATTTTTTTGTACTTTCTGCAATATCCGATGTGACTATGATACTATTTATTATTAGACTATATCCAAAGTATATGATTCGCTATCACCACAGTAGGAGTGGCAATTCGAGTTAGTCGTGTCATTTTCGGGTTGCGTTGTTTTTTATTTGAGTATAAGTTTTGGGTAGTCTTAAATCTATAGAAGTTAATCGTGTCAATTTCGGGTCGTTTCGGGTTATTACCATAAACGGGTTATCGTGTCAAAAATTGCCAGCCCTACACCACAATAATAATATTTTTTTCTTATATCATCCTTTTATTGTTTGGAATGAAAAATAACAATGTTACCAATATCAAAATCAAATCCCACAATCTTCCAATCAAACTCATAGATAGGCAAACAAAATTGTCTAGAAATATATGGCAAAAGATGTATTACACAAACAATTAAAGATGTAGTAGATTTTCTGATAAAAGGGCAAATTTAAAGAATAATGACTCTTACGAGTACTTAGTACCGGGTTAGTACCAAATACGCTTTATATGACTTATAATCTAGCAGGACCCACACCATAGTACAAGTCATATAAAGCATATTTGATACTAGCCCGATACTAAGTACCAGTAAGAGTAACATTATTCATTTAAAGATGCATTTGGCTCCCTAGTACATATGGGTGCCAATGGCGCATATATATTATTTAGGACTAATTGATCAAGAAAGTGCAACACACAAATTACAAAAACCTAGAGCGTATTTATAAACAACTAAACCTACAACACATGATCAATGTGTATTTTGTTGCATCCAACAGTTTGAAATACAATTATAAAAAAGTGTAGTAATCCAGGGAAATATAACAAATGTACTACAATAAAAAAAAATGTAACCATCTTTATTGAAAATACATAAGAATATAATATACTATATCTAAATACATGCCATGTTGTGCTCATACCAATTTAATGCTTTCATCCATTTTTTTTCCTTTTAAATCTAAATGAGTGTGACAATTAGGAATCGTGTTAGTCAATTCTTGTCATGTTTTTAATGTATTGTGTTCGTGTCTTGTAAAAACACAAAGTCGTGAGTGGTCTCCATATTTTGACAAGTCTTATTGTTATAACTATAAGGTGCCTATAACATGCTAAGATTATATTATAGGTTTCACAGAAATAAAACAAATTTAATATAAAAGTGTCATTTTACATTTTTCCAGAAATAAATTTGTAAATATTAGATGGCAATTTGAGTTATTCAAAACAATAATTTCACGTTACCTGGTTAGAGACTGCACACTTCGATCTTCAAAAGGAGAAGAAACACAAGAAACAATTAACATGAGCATTGTTGCCAGTAACACCAAAACAATAAATGGTCAGACTCTAGAACTTTATTAGTATCTATGAATGGCAATTACAAACAATGTGTTAAAAATCCCTTCATAATCACACACGAATTCAAACAAAACATATACATAGTATAGGGACAAAAGGTTATAGCCGTACTTCTATTGTTGTCCATGACTTCTATCGAACTATTTCATCGCTGTCAAACAATCTGTTCAGCGGAAATAAAAACAAAAAGTTCATGAATTTCATAGAGAGGATTAAAAATGGAATACCATGCCCCCCTTGAACAATTCTCAAACATATTTGTAAAATCAATCAAATTAAAAAAAGTCAAATCACTGTGGGACTGCTCTCCAGCAAACACACATTTCTCTACTCTCATATATGAAACGTCTTTTGAATGAGGACCCAAAATCTGAACTAAATGCAAAAAAATACAAAACATAAATTAAAATAATGGGTTTAAAACCTTAAGAACTTGACCCAAATAATTATGAACCCAAAAAAGGGACTTTCTTACTTTAATACGTTACTAATTATCGATTTTAGACTTAAATACAATTTTAATTAAAAAATTGACTTTGTCCAAAATTGTTAGAAAATCTGTGAGAATTTAACAGACACGTGTCATTTAAAATTAAAAGTAATTTGAAAATCATAAAAAAAAAATATCAAAAAAACTAAAGAGAACTCAACAAACTAAAAAAGCCACAAAAGAAAATTAAAAACAAATTAAATTTTGCATCTTCTTTTAGCCAAGCCCATAGCCTCCAACCCAAATCCACCTGTCGGCAACACAACCCCTCATCATCGGTAGAAAACCCAATCCCCACCAACCCAAACAAAACCAAATTGTGGTAAGATCGCACGAAACCCGGCCAACCCAACTCCCCCCCACCCCCCCACCCCCACCCCCCACCTCCAATTACCTCCTCACTCCCCACCCACCGCATCCTCAACCCTCCCAACACCACCGAAACCACCTGCACTCGGACCAAAAACCCACCAGATCCAAAGCATTAGAGAAAGTTAAATCTAAAACAAAATTTAAAATCTAAATTTGAATTGGTCTTCACAGATTCATTAAAATTGACTGTCGTTGCAACTCGTTACTCATTGCGTTGACATCGATCTCCAATAGTGAGAGACCTGTACGTTGTCAGGGGTTGCGTAAGAGAGGTGTAAAAGAAATAACAAAGCATGTGCACTGTATTATGAAACCATTGATTTGAAACACCCCAAAATAGTGAAACAAAATCAGAACGAGTGTCCCTGATGTTGTAAGATCTGCAAAACAAAACATAACCACCATATTCGGGTTTTATAACACTATTTTGAGCCATGATTGATAAACAAAAAAATCTAAAATGAAATTTAAAGAGAGCCTGAGAGAGGATACGTGGTGGTGCTCAGTGAAGGGAATGAAATCTAAATGTGCTGTTTCTCGGAGACAGAGAGCGTTAGAGGGTCTACGACAGTAGAAGAGGGGCTGGGTTTTTTGGAGTGAGAACGGAGATAAATAACAAACAACCACAAAACAACATTTGGGTTTAGTATAAACCGATGAAATGGATAATGTATAAACTCAAACTGAGTTTAAAATAATAGTTTTACTAACCCCAAACTGAGTCATACTAAACACCCTAGAGGTCCTGAAACTTGACCAAAACACATCAGACAAAAACAATTCTAAAACCATTGCCAGAACAAAAAAATCTCAACTAAATACAAAAAATACAAAACGAAAAAACCCTAAGATTTGGAAGTAAAAGCCCCTAAATCTCTATAATCAAAAGTCTAAAATCCAAAATAGCAAATAAAAAAATAAGTTAAGGGAGAGAGAGAGTTTAAACCCCCAACTGTTCAGGGTTTGGAGATCAGATCTGAAACCATACCAAATCGCCAAGACTTTGAATAAGAACGAAATTAGAAGAAATAAGTAAAATACCTGTTTAACAGTTGAACCAACTAGGCAAAATCATAAAAAAAAATGTATCAATTTAACATAATAACCAACATATTGCAACCAAAAAACGAAAAATACCTGAAGGGGGCGTGACAGAACCTGGTTATGAATTTAACGTAATATCCAATATATCAATTCAAGAGATAGAATTGGTGAGAATAATAGAAGGAAGACAGATGGAGTGAAGGAGGGCGTGACAGAACCTGTGAAATACTAGATTGGGAGAGGAAGAGAGAGTGTGGCTTTTAAATCAGAGGAAGGAAAGGCGTTGGGAAATGAAAAGAATGAGAAGGATTGAAATTTGAAATTCAAAATTTCAAAAAAGGAACACTTAATATCATCCCTTCAATTTAGTGAGGATGTGGTACAATCTCAACCCTTATTGTGCTCACATAAATAAAAAACTTTCGTATCTTATTATTATTATTATTATTATTATTATTATTATTATTATTATTATTATTATTATTATTATTATTATTATTATTATTATATATGATGGGTAATTGTTGTAAAGAGGACATTGTATAACAAATCAAAGAAGAAGCTTAGAATCAATATAGAAAGGACGGGGGCTACACAACAATAATAGAACCATTTACAAATGAACCCTGGGATTTTTTATTTGCCTAACTTATATTTGTTACATCCTTTTATCATTGTAACGGTTAGAAACTAGTATTTTTTTGTAATAGCAACACAGTTCTAACTAAAAACTCACCACACCTAATCAACCATAACACAATCAATAATTTTTTTCTACTAAAAAGTCACCTCACCTAATCAAACATAACATAATCAACAAATTTTTACAACAACCTCCACCAATTTCCTTGGCATCACAATAATATGAAACATTACACGTGATATTCTATGATGCTGGACGGGACATACCTCAAGTAAATGGTCCCTAGACCTCTCACAATGGGTTGGGCTTACCAACAATAAATTGGGTCTTACGAACAAAATAATTAATAAACGATACTTTATTTGAATTGCTTACAATTAAAAAAAAAATATGATGCACTAACCAGTTGCAATTAGGATGGAAAACATCATTTTTATAATTAGTATCATTTTGGAACATGAAACTGATTTATAAAGTTGTGAATAATATGCCCTTGTTAATAATAACATCATTACCATCGTATGATTGCTCAATTCATGGTGGTTTCAAAGAAGTAGAGTGATCACTCATCGATGAGTAATTTCATTGTGACTACTGAAAACTATTCTTATAATTGAAGTAATATATTCTTCTTATTTTGCAAATATTTGCTACCATAGTGGATCACTTGGGTAAAACCAATTTAGTCACATACAGACATCACATGGCAGCAAAGGCATAGATAATGCATCAAGCATTCTTTACCAAGGAATGAGATAATAAGAAAGTATATTGCATATAATTAAAAGAGTAATAATATGGGTACAAAGCAATTACACAAAAAGACGTGGCATTGCAATGGAACATTGTACATCACTCATCCCAAGACATTGTACAACACTTTATTGCACTGTCACATCCGTTTATATAATTTTGTGTGTACTTTATTTGCACCCATGGCATTTTTTTAATTAAATGAATTCCTATATTTACATGGATCGCATAGAGTGAATATAGGGTTTTAACACAAGGGTGTTCCTGTTGTTGCAGGGACATTGCTAAATGAGAGTTGGAACCTTAATTTGGAGATATTTTCAGTCAGTCATAATAGTTTAACAGGCAACATTCCAGTCAGAATATTTAATATCTCAACAATAAAAACTCATGACCTAGGCTTCAATCAATTCTCTAGCTATCTTCCATCAAGCATGGGCCTTTGGCTTCCCAATCTTGAAGGGCTTTACCTATTCAAAAACGATCTTAGTGGAATAATTCCAAAGACTATCGGCAATGCTTCTAAGCTTTCCATCCTAGCCATGGGCAATAATTCATTTACAAGCTCTATACCCAATACATTTGGTGATCTAAGACTCCTAAAAAAACTTTGCCTCGAAAATAATTATTTGGCCAAAGAATATCATAGTCTAGAATTGGGGTTTTTCACTTCTTTAACAAACTGCAGACAACTGGTATATTTGGACGTATCACATAACCAACTAAATGGTACTCTCCCAAGTACATTTGGGAATCCCTCCGCCTCTCTTAAACATTTTGAAGCAATTGGTTCCAAAATTAAAGGCAAAAATTCCCATTGTAATTGGAAACTTGACAGGCTTAGAGTACATAGGTTTAGGCGGGAATGAGTTGACAGGATCAGTCCCCGCAACACTTGAAGGATTAACAAATCTACATCAAGTATATCTTGGACAAAATAGACTGCAAGGATCCACATCCCAAATGATCCTGTGTATGCTAAAAAACTTCGGAGACCTTGATTTAAGTGATAATGAGTTCAATGGGTCTATACCGACATGCTTAGGGGATATTAAATCTATCAGATCGGTGTACTTAAACTCCAACACATTGAATACTATTATTCCATCGACTTTGCGGAGAACGAAAGATCTCGTGCGTCTAAACCTATCCTCATATTTTCTAAGCGGATATCTAGCATCAGATATTGGAAGTTTGAAGGTTATAATTGAAATTGACTTATCAAGGAATCAGTTGTCAGGAAGCATCCCAACCACCATTGCAGGTGCACAATCGCTGAGTTGCCTCAACTTGTCGCATAATAATTTACAAGGATCTATTCTTCAATCAATGGGCAATTTGATAAGTTTAGAATTCTTGGATCTTTCAAATAACAATTTATTGGAGTGATTCCAAAGTCCTTGGAGGAACTGAGGTATCTAACAAACTTCAATGTCTCTTTCAATCAATCAGTGTTTTAAATAGCTCGCTATCGCGAACGCAATAGCGCGCTATTGCCTTTTGCGACGGAAAAAGGCAACGCAAATGGGTCTGCTAACTGGGATGTTGCTGTTGCGTGCGCTATTGGGTGCAATTTGGCACGATTTAGCCCAAAAGTGCGCTATAGCCACGCGATGCGTGTTTTTTTTAAACCCTATGGCTTACCAAAACGGAGTGATTTTGGTAAGTACAAAGGTTAAAAAAAACGCAGACACTTCCTTATTCACTTTTGACAGCCCCGATCTAAAACAAAATCTTCCTTATTATAGTTTTGACAGCCCCAACTTAACAAAATCCTTCCTCAATCACTTTTATCAGCCAAGATCTTGAAAACCAAAAAAAAAAACTCATTTTAACAATGCTCCGGAATATTCCTTCCACAGTTTGGCAGCCCCGATCCAACTTTGATTTACACAATTCTTTTTTTTATTTTTTATGATTGACAATTTTTGAAAAACCTCATTTGGTGTTAATTTATTTTTGAAACTCCATGCCTTTGAGATTTTTGGAACAATATGATCCTATGTTTGGAACAATATGGTCCTACTTTTGTGTTTTATTTGGAATGTTGTAGCACTTTATGGCTTTATGACTATATTTGAAATGATTTGGAGTGTTTGTTTGAGCTTATTTATTTATTTATATTTGTTACATGTTTTTCAAATTAAAAATCTGGAATGCAAAAATTGCTTGCGCGATACGCGACGCTATTTGCGCGACGCGATTTCGGAACCAAAACGCGACACCCTGCGCCACCGCAATTTAAAGCATTGCTTTCAATAAACTAGAAGGAGAAATTCCCAATAATGGACAGTTTGCCAACTTCACAGCCCAGTCATTTATGGAAAACGATGAACTATGTGGTGCACCTCGGTTTAAACTCATCGACTATCAATAACAAAAGTTATGCGTCTGTTGAAATATATTTTACCCCTTCTAACAGCAGCAATGGTTGCAGTTTCCCTAATATATGTGTTCACAAGACGCAAAAAAGGATGTTGAAATTATTAGCCCACAAAGATTCATTACCTCTTGTGTGAAGAAGGGTGTCTTACCATGAACTTGTACAAGCGACAAATGCATTTTGTGAAAATAACCCACTTGGTATGGGGAGTGTTGGTTCGATGTATAAAGGAATACTTTCAGACAGGATGACTGTTGCGGTAAAAGTTTTTAATTTAAATTTAGAAGGATCATTCAAGAGTTTTGACATTGAATGTGAGGTAATGCGTAACATTCGCCATCGGAACCTTGTCAAAATCATCCGTACCTGTACGAACTTGGATTTCAAGGCCTTGGTTCTAACTTAAATGCCTAATGGGAGCCTTGAGAAATGGTTGTACTCTCATAATTATAGTTTGGACATTTTGACACGGTCAAATGTAATGATAGATGTTGCAACAGCCTTGGGAATATTTACATCACAGCTATGCAACACCTATTGTTCATTGTGATCTGAAGCCTAGCAACATCCTGCTGCACATGTTGGCGATTTTGGGATTTTGGTATTGCAAAACTCTTAGGTGGAAAGGAATTAATTGAACAAACTAAGACCCTGGCAACAATTGGGTATATGGCACCAGGTGATGTTTAATTTTCTCATATTTTGATAACTTGTACTTACTCAAACTTCCTATAATAATTCAATTCTATTGATTAATTTAAATATCATGAATATTTTGTCTTGTAGAATATGGAATGGATGGAATAGTCTCTACAAGCGGAGATGTCTATAGTTATGGTATTGTATTGATGGAAACATTCACAAGAAAGAAACCAACCGATGAAATGTTTTCTAGTGGGATGAGTTTGAGGAGTTGGGTTCTTAAAGCATCTTATGGTTCAATAATGAATAATGTTGATACAAATTTCATAGAAATTGAGGATAAATATTTATCTGCCAAGGAGCAATGTCTGTCATCCATCTTTTCTTTAGCCTTGGAATGTTCTACAAATTCACCGATAAAGAGAATCACCATGGAACATGCTATGGCTAGACTCATGAAAATTAAAAGCACTTTTCTAGCAAATACTTGAACGAATTTGTGAAAAAGGTAAATGATAATAACAATTTACTATATTTAATGCTTACATATCAGTATCATGCTTTTAAATTATTAAACTTCCTATAGTTTAAAATCTCTTTTGGTTGTCAAACCACGTAATTGAGTCATACTCTAGCTACATATGATAGTCATTTGAATAAATTACATATAAAATTAAAACTAGTCATAACATCAATTTTAAGCAGTGTTTTTAAAAGCGCGCTATTGCCTTTTGCGAAGAGAAAAAGTTACGCTATTGGGTTTGCTATTCAGGATGCTTGTGTTGCGTGCGCGATTAAGAGCTATTGAGCGCAATTTGACGCAAAAGGGCGCGATAGTGCGCAATAGTGCTCAAACAGGCGCAACAGTCTGCAATCAGTGCGCAATTTGGGTTAAACTTTAACCCAACCCTTAAACCCTCAAAAAACTCACGGGCTGTTAAAAAAAAAACTTTTTCCTCACACAAACAGATATCCAAAAAAAACCTAAAAAATACTCCATACCAGTCGTTGATTGAGTTCGGAGGTCACTCTGCTGCTGACTTTTGTTTGTAAGTTACGTTTACACTTTTTTTTAAGATACCAAGATGCCAACTCCTGTTTGGGAGCTTTTTAACACTTTTTTTTTTTAATTTCTCAATATACTTTTTTTCCAGTTAACTTTTTTTGCTTGGGTGCTTTTAAAAACTCACTTTTTTGTAACTTTTTTTCAATAACTCTCACCTTTTTATTCATATCTCAGGGTAAATATTTTCTATTTTTTATTTTTCTGTTTCAAAAATGGCAAACAAAAAAGATTATGGGTGAAAGCATGCATATGATAAAAGATTATCAGTTTAAAATGTTATTTATAAAATTTCAACTTAAAATGTTATTGGTTTTATAATTTTGATTTTAAAATGTTATTTGTTTTTATAATTTCAATTAGAATGTTAATATTTTTTAATTCTAAGTTTAAAATGTTAAGGGCCTGTTTGGTTTGCAACTATAATTCTAATTTCTGTGTTTAAATATAATTCTGATAAAAATCTGCGTTTGGCAACCTGTTTTTAAACACTGAATTATAATATTTCTGTGTTATAATCAAGTTTTTCAGAAAACAGGTTGAGGGTGTTTTATAACTTCTGTTTTTTATTTTTCAACTCAGAATTATTCATTCTTAATATTTTAATGCATTTATAACTTAATATATAATATACATACATAATACATTAATATGTGTGTAATTCTTATAAATAAAAATTATTTGTGTTTTTAAAACTGTATTTAAAAACAGCGTTTAAATCGAATTTTCTGAATACAGAACCAAATGGGCCCTAATCTTTTATAATTTTCAGTTTAAATGTTACTCGTTTACAAAAGTGGAGCCTAAAATGTGATTATTTTTTTATTTTAATTTTGAGCTCAAAATGTTATTTGTTCTATAACTTTCAGTTAAAAATGTTAATTATTTTACAAATATCAGTTTAAAATGTTATTTTATATGTTTTTCTAATAAAAAAACTGAAATGCACGAATTGCTTGCGCGATGCATGACGTGATTTGCGCGATGCAACCCGGGAGACAAAACGCGACACCTTGCGCGACCGCGATTAAAAACATCGATTTGAAGTACTAGAAACGTGCCTCACTTTACTCAATGCATGTGCAATTTTATATACGGTCATTTGGCTTGTGTCCTCAATTTATAAAGGGTCATTACTTTCGGTACCAAAAATTAAGGCATTATCTCTCTTGGTACCATTTTCATTTTTTGTCGCGTATTTTTCCACTATTTGTGCGACACTTTTTTTTCCACAAAAAATGAAAGTGTAATTTTCTTACAATTTATACAACTTTAACTTGCGTTAGTATTTATAACATTACAAAATGTACAGGAGTGGTTTTTTTTAATTTGCAAGGTTTCTAAAGATAATTTGTCACGAAAGTGTTGCAAAAATTGAAAATGGGCCCCAAAGTGTAAATAGTAAAAATTTGGACCCCAAAGTGCATTACGAGGAACTAATGGACCCCCATGTATAATCATAACATAGCTACGATCCAACTGTTGACATTATGCATATATATATTTCTTAAGTATAAGCATATATTTAAACCTAATTATTTATCCCATTTTGTTAACTATGTATTCTCAACTTTCCCACCATAAAAATTGGAATTTTAAACTCATTAAAATCAAAATCCATAACAAAACCGGAAATATAATATAGCACAATTGAGATAATTTGCCTACATTAAAAAAATAATTTATGTCGAAGAAAATGTATAGAAGATTGCAAGAAAGACTCCCAATGATGTGGAACATGAAAAAATCATCACATAAAACAAAAAACAAAACAACTAAAATTAGAAAGTGTGGAGAGAGAGAGAGAGAGAGAGAGTATTTGAAAGCCAAAGCAACACTAGTAGCAAAGTCATAGGTAAATTCAATTTTTCTGTCTTCCACCAAAAATATATTATTAGCATCGAGATTGTTCCTACCGAATCCAAATATTTACAAGTTCTCATGTAAAAAAAAAGACGGCAAGATATTATACAACATAGGCTTACCTGTCATTTTAGCTCATGCATTGGGAAGAGAATCGACCCTTAGCTTAATGGCCAGACGATATACTTCCAGCTAATTTACCAGTCCATGTTGCTCCACATCATCAAAATCTGAAAAGCAGTGACATGATGAAGAAAACAAATCAGAACAATTCACATAACACATTCAACTTAAAGAGACAAGAATATTCCACCACATAAGCATACTTATCAACGCAATTACATAATCCAAGTATCAATGTTTTAAATATAGCCTAACATTATGATTAAAAACACCAGTAACAAAAGTGAAATAGTATAGTGAAGCCAAATTTACTAAATCGCAAAAACAACATTCTAAATGATTTACAAAGAAAAAAAGGAGGGAGTGTTACTAATCGGGGATTTTTATAATAAACCTGTCATAGTCATGTCACTTTCTAGCAAATGTTTCTCCATATTGAAGGCTTGGAGCTTATAATAATCATCAACAGATCTGCCATCATAGCTATTTCCCCATATTGCTATCATCATTGTGCATTAAATTAAAATTTCTGCCAACAATTACTAAGCGATATACAAAGTAAACGTAAATTCTAAGTAGTTTCGTTGATTTATACAACAAGATCTAGTTTTCTAGCATGGATGAATGAACAAATAACAGAGAAAAAATAGAGAATGAGTCATTTCATTGGGAACTGATTAAGAATATGGATATTCACAAGCAATGGACTTTTTATCTTGTTTCCCACTCTAAATCACCTTAACTCCCAATCCCAATACGCCTTGATATTCTTCCCAATTTTTATATTCTTGAAGAGGTTCACTAGCTTTCATTTCTTATTTTTATCATCTTCAATTATAAATTTCCTTACGCGTATATATACACATGTATAAACAGTTTGTTGTGTGAGAGTGTGTGCCTGCAAATGTGATATTGCACTTTATTTATATTTGTGTTACACTTTCCAATTGGGGATTATGAGTTTTTGAACCTTCTGTTTTTGCAGCCTCTTTTACTCATGGTGCACCCTGGTATGAGTTTCAGTATGTGATTTTATTAAATGTGATTTTATTTATTAAATGAAAATGTTTGCGTTACATTAGCGTGATTTGTATAAAAAATTGAATTTTTGGTTAGTGTGCATACAACAAAGCTTATAAATAACGAAATACTTCATATTTCCCAAATTAGTATATATAGCGTGAATTCAGATTCCAACTGAGATAATATGGATTCTGCAACACCTCCTCATGCATAAAAATATGATTTGTTTCTAAATTTATTTCAACTATATCTACTTTTTGGATCGTACAACGTTGAAATGAAGCAAGAGCTATTATAAACTTGTTAGTTTGCATATCAAGAATTCAAGTAAATGAAGCTTCTGGTATTTGTTCTTCTTTAACATGAAACAAAATTATATTCAGTACCGTAAGCACGAAGTTGTCTTGCTGTCTTTCTGGTATTTGTACAGTTGTTCTCCAATGAATTGTCTGTTAGAACTATTTAAATCATACGCAGATCTATAATGATCATGTTGGACGCCTTAAGCCTAGTTGAGTTTGATGGAATGAGATTTTTATAAATATAGTGTGTTTGTCCTTCAATAGATCTAGCATGGGGCCTTGATTGATAGAAATGACTATTTATATAGGATAAGACCAAAAACAAAGAAGCTCTAAGCTACCTTTTGATTTATCAAATATTCATCTTGATCTATCACACACAACCTTGATCTATTGGGGTGTTGCTCTGGCACCTCAACTTTAACGGAGCAGTTTAGTGCAAGTAAGAATCGTTCCTACACAAAATCAAAAGAAAATTTACAAAGAAAACTTGCATGTGCTAACATACTCTATATTATTGAACACCCTAGATTTAAAAAAGAAACTAGAAAAATTCTATGTAATGTTGAGTGCATAACATGCATGAAATAGTGCACATTTGATTCTGGCTATTGTACATATGCTTTAGAAGCTGACTTGGACATGATGGATTGTGAGGGTTCATCGGATATGATTTTTTTTATAATGTTAAGATATTCGTTTTAAGGTATTTAGTCATGTTGTAGTATGAAAACAAGCGGGATCAGGGTTATGAGTTGAGATACCTGAACCTCCATAGGGAAGCACCACTCTGATTACTTATCACCATGTAGTAAGTACCCCTTAAACGTTCGGTTTATACACTACAAGGAATTGTTAAATAAAAAGTCATCGGTCGTTTAGTGCTCATAGTTGAAGTCCATGAAACTAGATATATCCAATATTAGACATGAATTTTTACCATAGCTTGGTAATTTGATTACTGGACTGATTATGAATTGACAGTCTAGATGCTATACCCATCAATACATAGTGTGCATATCATTGTGTAGGAGGGTAGTGAGCCCACTAGTAAGTTCTCCTCAAGAGCCTAGATGTCACTCGCCCTGTAGAACTTGTACTGAGACCAGAGAGAGACTCTTAGGAGCTATGCAATGGAGGGTGAGAGAGTAGGCACCTCAATAGAGAACCAAGTCGAGACAAGGAATTCAACACTTGGTATGGTCGAAAGATGGGCATAATGGGTGTTAGTTGGTAATTAAGTTCTTAAAGTCAAATGGAAAACTAGGTAGGTGGGAATCGATGAACACGTATTAATGAGGCAAGGGGGGGGGTATTTACAGTGAGGTTTTGTGTATTTAGGGTCATTGGATCTTGGAATAGTATCATTGGTAGTGATGTGTGATGTCAGGCGCATTAAATGAAAAGTCACACCACTTATCACACCACTTATTTGATAAGGTATCAACAGGTGTTGGGGCTAAGGTGACATAAAAGTATATTTGGTCTGTATGTTTGTCAAAGGGGGGGTAAAGTCGATTGATCTTTGTAATGATTTTGCTTTTTTAGGCTTTAGGTGTGAATAAAGTCATGTACCCTAAAGGTTCCTAAGAGGGGGTGAGACCTGGGCCCTACTTGCGCCCATAAGCCCTATGTGGTGTGGGTTAATCACTTTGAGTTTATAGCAGTTCATACCTAATGTATTTTTTTAGTAATTTGTGATTGCCTTGTGTATTTGTGTTTGTATCTTCGAGTGTGGTATTTGAGTTTATCCAAGCTGCCCTTGCACTTCGAAGGTGTACCAAAAGTTTTTGACTTTTCTTGTTCTTTGTGAAGTGATATTCTTTTGTAGGTGGGTATCGAGAGTAATTATCAACATAACCCTACACATTGTATAGTACTTTTCTGTTAAATTACTTGCATTCCTTGTTGTATTTTATATATTCTTATTAAATGTAGTACATATTCACTTGCATATAATTCAAACCTTACCCCACTTCTGTACTCTACCAAAAAACTAGGCTCACTCATATTTATTTTATAATTTTGCAGGCTACAGTGGAGGGGGCAAAGGTAAGAACGTTATGGGCCTTTCGAAGTATACACAGTTTTTATAAGATTTTGCCCCATTTCATAGTCTGGATGACTGTGTAATGTATTTCACTAGTGACTTTCCGATGGTTGTATGACTTTTATCTTCTGATGTGGATTTATGTATATAGGAGACATGTTTTATGCACGGTCTCCTTATTTAAAACTTCACAGCAAATTTTGGAACTTGAATTTGGAATAACATAATTTGGAGAAAGCACTAAGTTGTTTTCATGTGTATGTTGGGTTCAATTCCACGTAAGAATCATCTATTAAGGTTTTAATGATGTTGTTGGATCCTTGGAGGGTTAAAATAATCAAATGGGCCTCACATGTCACTTTGTGATGTGCCATTGTTTTCAAAAGTCATGAAACACCACGCGAACTTTTACACCTTGTATTTTTCTAGGATTTGAATCCCTAACTATTTTGCAATTTGCCTCTTTTGGACAATGAAACTTCTCGATACAATTTTGCATGTGGGGGTTTAAATACTCTCCTTTAAACAGTTGGTGGAACCCATCATCTTTATGCGCATAACTCATGCAACTCAAGTCCACCCTCCACTAAAGTTATTACGCTCAACACTTAATCCTCACTGCACTTCATATGTTCTATCCATACTTAATTATTTATTTCCCTTTTAGGTTACTTTTTTCTTGGTCAATTTCTCATAAGTTTAAACCGTTATAATCTTTGCACTTCTCTTTTCTCTCACTCAATTATGTAATATTCCCAAGAGAGTTAAGGTACTGGATGATAAAGTTCATATTTCCCATTAAATTACTGTTTATACTACGTCGATCATAAAAGGGTTTAAGATTGTTATATTTCCCCTCCATATCCCCATACATATCCCAAATTACAATTTCACATTTGAAAGTCAAACTTTTATATGAAATTGAATTTTAACATAATTGATGAAAAATATTAAAACTTGAATATAGTCGAATTTGCTTCATTGATATTTAAAGTTTATTCGTATTTGGGACGAGAAAAATAGGAAGACAGACTCTTAATTTTGGAAGGGAGTAGGATCATCTTTTGGACGAAATCAGAAAGTTCAATCATTAGAACTCACCCTACGCACTAACTATGCATCAGGCCTCAACAACAAATCTTTAGGGGTAATACATAAAAAAGTATATTGACTCAAACAATTAAAAATAGAAAATACCCAATTACTACCCCCGTCACAAATTGATAGTCATAGTTTAATGGTCAAACATTTATGAAAAGTTTTTACTTTTCAAATTTATCCTCCTAAAAAATGGTGAAAACCTATGAACGCAAGACATGCATTTGGATCATTGTTCTTTTATGGATATTGTTCGGATGGTTAACCTTGTGATCTCACCTAGTTTTACGTAATGTTTTTAGAAACACAACTATTAATTTGGGCCAGACTATAAATAAAACCCGACTACTAATCTGTGTGTGGTGGGTGGGTGGGTGGGTGGGGGGGGGGGGGGGGGTTACAAAAAAAAATTTAGTCTAGAGATTAAGTCCAACCTGAAGTCAACAAATATCTCAGACTTGGGCAATCATCAAATAATGGCTAGAGTTGGTGACTAAATGTCGAAGGAAATTGAACTAACTAAATCTTCCAAGTGACTACTATGCACCCTAATGAAAAAAATAACATTATGTGGTACGACTGTAAATATAGGAATGAAAATAGAAACTGATTTCATTTTATTACAGTATGTAAAATAAGGAGAAAATTATTTGCTTTTTCACACATATAAGGGACAAACTCTCCATTTACAAAAATTGCAAGTATACATTACATTGAAAGTATTACATGTAGAACTCAAAAAATACTATTGCATATCACTAAGAATCCCACAAAAACTGGCCAAATTCCTAACACCCACCCCTCCCTCCCTCACCAGTTTTCATACCTCCCAACTCACCAAAATATTATACCTTCTTTGTTTTTTTCTTTGTCATATATTGATTGTTGTATATCTCTTCTATACGGGTTCCCGCCCCCTTAGGTGGATTCTTCTAATATACTTTGCTTACTTATCAAATGTATATGTATATATAATTGCGGGAAAAAAACACTCTACTTGAAACCCAACAGTCCCATTTCCCTTTTTGGTTCCACTAAAAAAACCTTGCATATTTATCCTCTCATCCGACTTAAAGTTATTTCAAGTATTAGCGAGTATGAGAGAACAAATAACTGATCATTGATGCCAATATTTTTTTATTTAGATTCTAACCTATGTAGAAATGAGGATGAAAAATTTTATTTTAAAAAATTCACAATATGCTTATATAAACGAAAGAGGATGGAGAAGAAAAGAATAAATTGTTTTCTCTTTTTTTTTTTTATAATTAAAATACAGAAATGAGGAACTCAACACAATTACAAGGAATATTCAAAAGACGCATATAAGTCTGTAACAGAGGTGTAAAAGAATACACTGAAATACCTACCTGAGATTAAGAATAAATCTTCGGGGCAGCCACTAAATTGCGATTCCACAGATCTGACGACAACTTAATAACTACAAAACAACAATATTCCATACATTAGCCTCATCATAACACAAAATTTAGATGCTTGTGGGAACTCAATCTACAAATGTAATGAATATTAATATATAACCTTTTAACAGAGAAGGAAAAGAACCCAACTCAATTATGAAAAATAATGTGATAAACTTTAACAATTATTCGCAGTTTATCAAGCCAATTGCACTGGACAGACCTCACAAATACAAACCATGCAAGAATACTGAATGCATATTTCCACTGATTTATAATCACAGTCAAATTTTAGAAAAATCATAAAAAGGGTTCCAGGAAAGGTAAATAGGAAATGATAGTGACCAGTAATACCTATGTGCGTGAAGGAATGAAAAAAAATCGTCAGACAGAAATCTATCTTTCTAAAAGAAGATAATTAACATTAACTTTGTAACAAGTGAATATGCAGTAAACAATCAAATATGAGAACCCATGGCATCATTTTCACGCCCCACCTCACTTCTATACAAACGTGTTTGTGTACCTTTTACCCGGTGATCCCATTCGGAGGCGTATAAAAAGTGCACATATCTTAAAAGTAGTTCCATAGAGGTATACAATTAGTTCTAGTAATTTTAGCATGGATGAATGAACAACAAAAAGAAATAGGAAACAGAGAATGAGTTATTTCCATTGGGAGCTGAACTTGAGAAAATATTTTCATTGGAACCTCACCCAAGATAAGGACAAAGTACACCTCAACTTCACTTACCAACCATTCTCAACAAAGATATCGAAGAAATCTTTGACGCAAAATCCGGCATCATCCTCCCTAAAAATGGGAAAGAAATCCACGATAAGCAACACTTCAGCGTAACGGAATTTACACATTACTCATAGTGACATTAATCCATAAAAATAGGAAAGAAGTCCCCCATATCTTATGAATTGTTAATTTATTCTAACAATAATAACGCAATAACACAAAATAAGATACAATTATTTCTCATGAGCCCATGTATACATCACTTTTATGACTTCTTAATGTTATGTGAGTGTTCTTAATTCTGTTACAAGTGTTTAATAATAAACATTCAATTGTATCTCCCATTAGCTTTGGAATATTCTTTTTTTTAGTAACTCTGAACCTCCACACGAACGAACCCTTTGGACTCCTCCATGCGAACTAAACAGTGGGTACGTTGTGGCAGAGCCACCATAACACACGCCCCGCTTCAAGTTTGGTATCCTTTGCGGGGTTTCGAACTCGAGACCTGTGGCATTTTTTTGTCCGGCCCCTTCTAATAGCGGGTAAGTAGATAATTAATCTCTTTATTTGTCCATTTATTTCCTTTTGCTTTTTTTAACAGTAGCCATAATCCCAATGCTATGATTTGGGTCTTGGCCCGTGGATTATTTGGGTTTGCTTTTGAGGTAACCCGAGGGCTCTTTATTTTGGGGGCATTGTTTTTGGAAAACTTTTCAAAAGATTGGATGCATGGAAGAGGAGAAGCCTCTCTAGAGGAGGTAGACTACCTCTGGTGCACTGTAGTCTTCCCATCTACTTTTTATCCAGAAGTTCCTCGTCACATTGCATATAAATTGAAAAAACTAATGAGGAATTTTCTTTTGAGAGGGGAGTGGTGAGGGGGAAAAATAGCACCTTATTTCAAGGGAAGCGATTTGCGAACCTAAAAAGAAAGGGGGCTTGGGCAGTGGTAATTTAAGAAAAAGTAATTTAACTCTCTTAGGAATTGACAATGGAGATTCACTCAGAAAACGATTTCTTTTGGGCATCCATAAATTGAAGTGAATATGGGATTCGTAACGACCGATGAGATGCTACGATGATTGATAGAGCATCTCTCCGTAGTTCAAGGCTTCAAAGCATTTATCAATCTTATCTGGCTTTGAGTGAGAGATGGCGAAAGGATTAAAATTCTAGGAGGATTTATGGATTGGGGATTCCAAATTTGCCTCATTGTCTCCTATATTCCATCGTTTGGCTAGTCATTCTCGCGGGTCATTGTATCATTAGTTATATGAAACTCTACTTTCAATTATTCTTAAAGTTTAATTTTAACGATAAATCTCAACGATCGTGATTTCGTTGATTTCATTTCCCTTCTTGGCATAGTTAATGGGACTCCTCTTTCAAAAAAATAAAATATTCTTGATATGAGAATTCCAGTGGGTAATTCTTGTGGAATTTTACGAGTAAATCTCTTTTTTATATTCACAAGCAAAAAAAAAAATCTCTCGTTTCCCACTTTCAAAACATACTTATCGGTTAAAATGAGAATGTCTATAGCAAGGGATTTCTTCTAAGCACCCAAACAAAAGATGATCCTAAAAGATAAGCATATGCTTTCAAAACTAGACTGAAAAAGGCTTTTTATCCAGGCATTTGGAGGCCTCGTCATTTTTTGTGCAAATATTAGACAACCAACAACAAGAAACATCTCAAGTATTGTTTTCAGCATTGAATATCATGTGAGTAATAGTGCTATAGGTGTTCCTGCGCACTCTCTCCTGAGGACCACCATAAGAGAAATCATATCTTGAAGAAATGTAGAAGACATTGATATTTATTCTTATTTCCCTTTTCGGTTCCACTGTGAGAAAAACTTGCGTACATGTATCTCTCATTCTCCATAAAGTTAATTCAAGTATTAGTAACTATGAAGAGGATTAAAATTATTGGTAAATAAACAGAGTGATAAACTAAGATACCCAATCTATTGCGAATGAGATACTAATGTCTTGTTCTAAATTGATCACTCATACCCACATTTTTCTCTAAAAAATCTAACCTATTCAAAAATTGAGGGGGAGACTTTAATGTGGAGAGATTTGTGTTAGTGGGGTTTGGGGTGTTCCTTGGTGTTTGGGGGGAGACTTAAAGTGGTGACATTTGCGTGAGAGAGGAGTAGGGGAGGTATGCAGGACTTCTCGGACTTTATTGATGAGATGAAGTTGATGGATCTTCCGCTAGAAGGTGGTTTGTTCATCACTTGGTTTAGTAATACAGACCTACCCTCCCTATCTCGCCTTGACCGTTTTCTCATTTCTGAGGGGTGGGAAGCGCACTTTCCAGGAGTGGTTCAATCTTGACTTCCTAGGGTTATGTCGGATCCGATTATGTTAGAATGTGGAGGATGGAGTGGGGGGAGAACCCCTTTCAAATTTGAGAACGTGGGGCTGAAAGAGTCAGATTTCGCAGATAGAATTAGGGAGGGTGGCTTAGTTATGAGGTGGAGGGAAATGCTAGTTTCAGATTGGAGAAGAAGATGGGGCTTCTCAAGGGAGATATCAAAAGTGGAATAAAGAGGTGTTCAGAAATGTGAGCGAGACCACCTCGAGGTACTTTGAGGAAGTTAGATGGTTGGATGAAAAGGAAGGGAGAGACGGGCTTTCAAGGGTAGAGAAGAGGTTGAGGGAAGAAAAGAAAGGGGAGATAAGGAGAAGGCTCATTCAGGAAGAAATATGTTGGAGGCAGAAATCGTGTGCGCTGTGGTAAGGGAGGGGGATAAGAACATTAAATTCTTTCACATGGTGGTTAATTATCACAGGCGCTTTAATCAAATCAGGAAAATCTCAGTAGGTGGGGTTGAGTTTATGGAGGACAGTGAGGTGAGGTGGGTATCTCTCTATTTTACGAGGAGTTATATAGGGAGGAAGAAAGGTGGCAAACTTCTCTTGACGGGGCTGAGCTGGGAAGCATTTCAAAGGTTGATGCTGAGTTGTTAGAGGGGATGTTCACATAGGAGGAAATAGTGAGGAGGAAACAGTGCTGGTGTTAAAATCTATGAACGGAGATAAGCCCCCGCTGCAGATAGGTTCACGTTGGCTTTCTTTTAGCATCGTTGGGTTGATGGCCTTCTTTGCCGAGTTTCATGGCAGGGGTTACTTCTTAAGAAACCTGAATGCTTCATTATTACCGCTGGTTTCCAAGAAGAGGGGTCGATTGATGTCCGTGATTACAGACCGATAAGCCTAATCGGGAGTGTTTATATGCTTTTCGCCAAGATTTTGTCGGTTATGCTAAGGTAGGATCTTTGATCCTTTAATTTCTGAGTCCAAAATGCATTCGTTGGGGGTAGGTAAATTTTGGATGCGATTCTGGTGACCAATGAGTGTGGATTCTAGGCTTAGAAGTGGGGAACCGGGCATCGCATGCCAGTTGGACATTGAGAAGGCGTATGATCATTTCAATTGGGACTTTCTTTTGTACTTATTGAGGAGGATGGGGTTCGATGTGAGGTGGTGTTTTATGATTCAGAGATGTATTTCGACGGTTAGATTCTCAGTTATGATCAACGGAGTGCCAGAGAGATTCTTTCCTAGCTCTCTTGGGCTTCGGCAGGGCGATCCGTTGTCTCCATTTCTTTTTATTTCGGTGATAAGAGGTATTCAGTCGGATGTTGGAGGTGTGGTTGAGGCAGGGTTGATCAGCGGTTTAGTGATTAGGCACCCCAGTGCGTTCCCGTTTAGAGTCTTGCATCTTCTATTCGCCGATGACACGATTGTTTTGTGTGGTGCAGAAGTGGGTTAAGTGCGTGCGTTAAGACTACTTATGTGCTTTGAGGCGGTGTTGGGCCTCCACATTAATGCAGGGAAGTGCGAGATGTTACAGAATGGCGTTGTCAGTAGTGTGGAGGTAATGGTTGAGACTAGGCCTGTCAGCGGATCGGATTTTATCTGAATCCGAATCCGATCCGTTTACACGAATTTGGATCACCCCTGAAATCCGAATCACCCGATTACCCGTTTATTAAATGGAGCGGATTTGGATTCATATGATCCGATCCGTTAATAATCCGATCCGATTAATATGTATCTATATATATAATATTTTTAATTAATATATATATTGTATTTAGAAATTTATTAATATTTTAAATATATATTTTAATAGTTATTTATAATAGTCATATATTAATATATATTGTATTTATTTATAATAGTAATTTATATTATAATAGTTATTTAAATATATTTTTTGAAATATATATTATAACCATAGTTGTCAAAATCGTCCGATTCGCGATTCGAATCGGACGATTCGATTCGATTCAGTACCAAAACGATTCGAATCAACCTTCGAATCGCAAATGTCTAAAGAATCGGACCGAATCGGCGATTCACGATTCGAATCTTCCGATTCGGGTCCGATTCGGTCCGATTCACGATTCGGTCCGATTCACTTTTTTTCTCTTCGCGATTTTTTTACATTAAATTAATACATAGGCTCTTTATGATATATATATATTTGTTTTATGTAGGGTGTTTTAAATTAATATGTAGGCTGTTTTATGAAATATTTTTGTTTTTTACATTTTTAAGCTTAAAATGGATGAGAACATGTACTACGGTTAATTTTAGTGATATATTTTGGTATATTATCATGTGCTATGATTAGTTTTTTGTCATATTACGCTTAATTACCAATTCTATAGTGTTAAATTCCATTTACATATGTTTTACTACGTTTTTATCGTTTGGTTCCGATTCGACCGATACGATTCACGATTCGATTCACGATTCGCGATTCGGGGGGTAAACGATTCACGATACGATTCGCGATTTGACAACTATGATTATAACAGTTATTTATAATATATATTGTATTTTGAAATTTATAATAGTTATTTATTATATTATAATCGGATAAGCGGATCGGATTAACGGATTCTTAACGGATTCGGATTCGGAACCCTAATAGATAATCCGTCGGATAATCGGATCGGATCCGAATCCGTTTAACATAAACGGATTCGGATTTGGATTTGCCTGATCCGGTCCGAATCCGACCCATTTACAGGCCTAGCTGAGACACTTGGGTGTAGGGTGGTCTCTTTCCCCTCTTCTTAAACAAAAACCATTTGGGATCCGGTATTGGAGAGGATGAGAAGGAGGTTGGCAGGATGGAAGAATTGCTATCTTTCTAAAGGGGGGAGGTTGACTTTGATAAAAAGGACGTTATCTAGCCTACTAACGTACTTTTTGTCCATTACCGTTGTCTTGTTCAGTGCGCAAGCAGATGGAGAAGATGACTCGTTTATGTGGAGAGGTAATGAGGATAGCTTTAAGTTTTGTTTGATGGCGTGGGATGAGGTGTGATTTCTTGTTAAGATGGGGGGAGCGGGAGTGAAAAATCTAGAGTGTTTTAAAAGAGCGTTGTTGGGGAAGTGACTTTGGAGATACTATTGCGAGGAGAATAGGTTATGGAGGATAGTAGTCGGAGATAGAGGGAGTTCGTTTCTTGGGTGGGGTTCTAGAGTGGGACGGTACGCTCATGGGGTAGGGTTGTGGAAGCATATATCAAAGGAGTGGGAGTTTTTCTCTAGGCACGCGGAGTTTCAAGTAGGGCGAGGCAATAGGGTTAGGTTCTAGAAAGATATATGGGGTCAGAATGGTCTCTTCAGGATCAGTTTCTCAGAATGTACAACTTAGCACAGGACAAAGATGAATTGGTTTCAGATCATATGAAGGAATAGAGTAGTGTGGAATCCTAAATTCAGAAAACAGTTGTGGGATTGAGAGACCGGGGAGGTGGATGCTCTTTTTTATTGGTTGGGATCGATTGCTCGGCCGATAAGAGGGGATGATGAGCTGATTTGGTTGACAGGCGGGAAGGGAGCTTTCACGGTGAGAGGGCATTATTCCATTTTGAGAGGTATAAGGAATCAGGGCGCTTAATTCCCATGGAAACAGATTTGGAAGTCTAAGGCTCCCCCGAAAGTCTTGTTCTTTGTTTGGACTGCGGCGAAGCGAGCTATACTGATTATTAAGGGATTGCAGAAAAGGAGGCGGTTTATGGCTAGCCGTTACTGGTTGTGTAAGGAGGTGGAGGAGAAGATCAATCATTTACTTCTGCATTGTTGGGTGATGGGAGGCTTGTGGGAGGTCTTTCTGTCACCGAGTCAGATTGTGTGGGTTATGTGCGAATCGGTTAGAGCATTGTTAGAGGTTTGGCACCCCCCCCCCCCCCCCGGGGGGCAAAAGGGGCTAAGGTAGTTGTGGAATTTGGTCCCACACTGTATCTTTTGGACGATTTGGCAGGAGAGGAATGCAAGATGTTTTACAAGGGTGAAGCTTAAGCCGTCAACTCTTTTCTTAGCCTATCTTTCTTAACTTCGTGGAGAGCCTGCAAATAGTTATGTAGGCGACGGTATGCCTGCGAGTGTAGGCCTCTCTTTGGGGGTCCGTTCTTATTTTTTTTAGTTTAGCTTTGGCGTATACTCTCTGTATACGGGTTCCGCCCCTTTGTGGATGGGTTTTGTTATATATCATTTATTTGTCAAAAAAAAGTGAATGTGGAGTAAACGATCAAAGATGAGAACCGATGACATCATTTTCAAGCCCCACCTCCCTTGTATACGAACATGTGTACCTTTTACCCGGGGATCCCATTCTAAGGCGTGTAAAAAGTAGACATATCTTGAAAGTAGTTCCATAGAAGTGTACAATTAGTTCTAATAATTTTAGCATGGATGAATAAACAACCAAAAGAAGAGGAAACGGAGAACCAATGGAAGTTGAACTTAAGAGAATATTTCCATTGGAACCTCACCCAAGTTAAGGACAAAGTACACCTCAACTTCACCACCCAACCATTATCAACAAAGATATCGAAGAAATCTTCGACGCATAACTCGGCATCATCCTCCCTAAAAATGGGAAAGAAGTCCCCAATATGAAACACTTCAGCGTAATGGAATTTACACATTACTCTTAGTGACATTAATCCATAAAAATGGGAAAGAAATCCGAAATGTTAATGTATTCTAACAATAATAACGCAATAACACAAAATAAGATACAATTATTTCTCATGAACCCATGTATACATCACTTTTATCACTTATGAATGTTATATGATTGTTCTTAATTCCGTTACAAGTTTGTTATTAGTTAATTAAGGAGCATTCAATTGTATCTCCCTTTAGCTTTGGAATATTCTAGTAGCGGCCAAGTAGATAACTATTATCTTTATTTGTCTTTTTATGTACTTTGCTCTTTTTAACAGTAGCCATAATCCCAATGCTATGATTTGGGTCTTGGCCTGTGGATTATTTGGGTTCGTCTTTGAGGGGTAACTCGAGGGCTCTTTATTTTTGGGACACTATTTTTGGAACTTTTCAAAAGAGAGAGGAGCAGTCTCTCTAGATGAGGTAGACTACCTCTGGTGCACTGTATTATAGTCTTCCCATTTAGTTTTTATACATCTTAAAGTTCCTCCTCACAATTCATAGAAATTGAAAAAGATAATGAGGAATTTCCTTCCAAGAGGGGAGTGCTGAGGGGAAAAAGAGCGCCTTGTTTCATGGGAAGTGATTTGCGAACCTAAAAAGGAAAGAGGGTTGGGCATTGGTAATTTAAGAAAAAGAAATTTAACTCTCTTAGGAATTGGCTATGGAGATTTCACTCAGAAAACGATTTATTTTGCTCATCCATAAATTGAAGTGAATATGGGATTCGTAATGACGGATGAGATGCTACGGTGATTGATAGAGCATCTCTCTGTATTTCAAGGCTTCAAAGCATTTATCAATCTTATCTAGCTTTGAGTGAGAGATGGCGAAAGGATTAAAATTCTAGGAGGATTTATGGATTGGGGATTCCAAATTTGCCTCATTGTTTCCTATACTCCATCGTTTGGCTAGTCATTGTAATACCCCGTATTTTTACGCATATTTATTTTATTATGAATTTATGGAAATTGGGATTAATTGATTTAAAGGGAGAAAATTTAATTTATAATTAATCCAATTTTAAGGGTAATAATTACTAGCGTGACAAGAGTTAGTAGTTATCGAAAATAATTATGTCAAATTATAATTATGTTGAGCATTACGTAGTGAGTAACGTAATATTGTTTCGGAAATAATATTATGGCCGGGATGAGATACACGGCAGTCATATTATAATTATTTGAGACGCGCGTATGAGTCGCGCCACCGATATGTAATTGGGGGTAAAAAAGGTAAATTATTTTCATATAATTCGAATGACTATTTTGAGTGCACCAGAGTGTCCGGAAGGGTCGAATTAGTCAGAAAACACTACTCGGGTATTTTATTTGAAGTCCGGGAATTTTATCCCAAAACGACACCCCGGAGGGATATTTTGGTCTTTAGGGATTTTTGGATAATTAAATGGACGAAAATTGGGTTAATTAAAAGCATTGAGGGTTAGTGGTCTGTCAGTTTTAGCTTACGTGAGAAAGAGAGAAAAGAGAGAGAGGACTAAGGAAGAAGACGACTCCATTAGAGCCCTAAGCCAAGAACTCGAGCTTTCACACCAAAAATTACACCAGCGCGTAGATCGTGTCAAGAGGATCGTTCCCATGCCAATTTCAGCCCAAGAATCAGAAGTTCATTCCGAGGCAAGTGTTTATCTTGCTCTCCTTTTTAGCATATATATTGTTCTTGCTAATTTAGGTCTGATGACATAAATTTGGAACAATGAAAACGTGGGTTAATTAAACTAAATATTGAAGAAAACTTATAAATTGGAGATGGGTATAGGTCTAGCCCTTGATTAAACGCCCTTGATTAAACTAATAAAATCTGGAAATTTTATGTCTTATTCACGAATTATAATAAGAGTTCGGGAAATTAAAATTTTGGGTTCATATTTAAGAGAATTATTGGAAGTTTAAGAGATTGCTTAATTTCGATTGATTTTATAAGGATTTGACCTTTAATTCGCGATGAAAAGTGTCTTAAGATGATTGGGATTAGTGTAGGAACATTTGATTTGGATTGGGATGAGTATTCATATGTTTTTGAGGATTAAAAGTTGAGAAAAATCGAAGTTGGGAAAGAACTAGGCCTGTTCGAAATTTTCATTAGAAGACTTGCCCAGGTCGTTCGAACGACCTCGTTCGAGCGAGAATTCTAACGAGATTTCCAACTACCTTTCTAACGAGTTGCTGAGTTCGTTCGAAGTGGGAACTTCGTTCGAACGAGAATCCTGGAACTTCTAACGAAATTCCAGAATGGGTTTTTAGGGTTTGTTTGGGTTGAAAATCTTCCTAGGGTTGTCTATATAAGTGTATTAAGCTTCGTGAGTAATGGGTAGCTTAAATTTCCAAAGTGTTAAGGAATTAAGGGGAATAGTACTTGGGGTATTGAATTTGTGTGGAAACCTAGGAGGGGATGTAAGTCCTAGAGAGGCTATATATAGGCGGGTATCGAGGAGAGTAATGGCGTTAATAGTACTTACGGATTATAGTATTTGGGTTATGTGATTACCTATTAATGTATATAAGTTGTGTGCATGCTTACTACTTGGAATATCATGTGTATGACATACCTAGCTACTGGCTATCGAACGGCGGTTAACGCGTTGTGGACGATCATATCTTGTGTGCCTTCGGGGGATTTTGAGTCGTACCACTAGAGCATGGAACCTAGGTACGGGCTATCTGTGAGAATGATAGTGATGACGGTCGTATGGGTGCGTAAGTATGTGCGTAGCCCATCGGCTTGAGACTATGTTCGCCTCCAATATATGTATATGTTTCATCGGTTCTTGAGAGATTGAACCTGTTCTCCTTTATGCGTGAGCATTGCAGTGGGACTAGATAGCCGGGTATGCCTAGCACCAGGGATTTCTTGACCATGGGTGCAGCATTGTTATATTTGTATGTAAACATAATGTGGTTATATATATGTATACTGAGTTCCTTTTCTATGTTTCAAGTTGGCCACTTGATTAAAGTATATACTTATTGGGTCACCAGTTGAGAATAAAGCATACTATGAAAATGAGTATAACCTCCTTAAATCTATTCCTAAATAATAATATATTGGTTTCGGATTGTTATATATTGTATCCGACATAGCGATTATCCTACATAAAGTCGCGTACAGTGACGAGACTGGCATGGGTAGTTAGACTCGCTAGGTGTGCACATTAGATGAGAGGTAAACATCTCAAGTGAGTACGCTAAGTTAACATGGATAATATATGTGCTAATTAAATCAATTTAAGCACTTGCTATATTTAAAATGTTTTTCCACTCGGGCTCTGCCCGTTTTTCTGCAAATCTCTTCTCTTGTTCTATTATTTTAGGTGCTCAGCCACAGGGACACCAGGCTTAGAGGTTTCCATTCATTTGCCGAGTTGTAGTTGTTGTGGAAGCTACAGAATATTGCTAGTAGACATTTCTAAGTCTATTGCTCCTTATCTATCAGTCTTCCATTCCAGTTGGACTTGTCGTCCCTCCTATTTACATTCAGAGGTTTAGAGTTGTTTTATTTCATCATTAGACTTTAATTTCATGCCATTGGATTATTGTATGGGATTTGACTGGATGTGTTGTTCCAGTTCCTTATTTATATTCAGTTAGTTTTCTTTATGCTATTGTGATGTATGATGACGGATTTATATATTCACTTTGATGTTGATGGTTAACAACAAGATAAAATTTTGACAACAACCTTTTTAAATATTTGGTGGTTAGTTTTATTATATTAAAATTTGAGTTTTTCGACAGTGATGCATTATCTGAACCAACTTGATATTCTGAAATTAATTAATTAAGGACTGATCACCCGTTAATTAATTAGGCGGGGTGTCACTGTCATTCTCACGGGTCATTACATCATTAGTTACATGAAACTCGACTTTCAATTATTCTTAAAGTTTAATTTTAAAGATAAATCTCAACGATTGTGATTTCGTTGATTTCATTTCCCTTCTTGGCATAGTTAATGTGGCTCCTCTCTTAAAAAAATATTCTCGATATGAGAATAGGAGTGGGTAATTCTTGTGGATTTTTACGTATAAATCTCTTTTTGAAATTCACAAGCAAAGAAAAAAAAAATCTCCTGTTTCTCACTTTCAAAACAAGATGATGTTTATCACTTAAGATGAGAATGTCTATAAAAATGGATTTCCTTTAAACACCCAAACAAAAGATGATCCTAAAAGATTAACATATGCTTTGAAAACTAGACTAAAAGAGGCTTTTTGTCCAGGCATTTGGAGGACTTGTTAATTTTTGTGCAAATATTAGACAACCAACAACAAGAAACATCTTACGTATTTGTTTTCAACATTGAATATAACGTGACTAATATTTCTATAGTTGTTCACGCGCACTATCCCCAGAGGACCACCCTAAAAGAAATCATATCTTTGTAGATGACATTTACATTTATTTTTATTTCCGTTTTTTATTCCATTGTGAGAAAAACTTGCATACATATCTCTCTCGTTCTCCAACATGTTAATTCAAGTATTAGTAACTATGAAGAGGATTAAAATTAGTGGTAAATAAACAAAGTGATAAAGTAAGATACCCAACCTATTGCAAATGAGATACTAATGTCTTGCTCTGAACTCAACAGTCATAGGTCGGGGATATGAATGAAGTCTGAAGAGCGGCCTTTACCTCGGGCCAGGCCTGGATGGGAGGAAGTCTCGCAGATGTCCGGTGGCAGCAAAGATCGTTCCACCAAACTCAGGCGAATACCTGAAATTTGGTGGTGGCGAGAGCACAAGAGCGACCCTAAACTCGCTTGTAGTCGAAAACCGCCTCAATAGCAGCCAACCAATCAATCATTACATCGAGGGAGAATCGTCCGTCGAACGTAAGAACGTCAATGCATATATCCCCATGAAGACTCTGAGGAAGCAACTAAAGTGCAGTAGATAAGGGGTCTACATTCTGACGAGCATCAAATCCCATCACATCACCCGGCACAGGTGCAGCATAATCAAGAGGAATCGGTGACATCTGGGCAGGTGGTGGATGAGGAGGATGAACATGTGGGGCCACGGGGGGTGCTGGGGGACCGCAATAGGGACAAGTACCAATCAGATGGCCACGCTCTCCACAATAAAAGCGTTGGCGGTCTCGTAGTGATACGAAGCGAGGGGCACCAAGTGGGGGAGGGGGAATCCACTCCAAGACACTGCGGTGGGTATCCCCGGCATTAGAGGATGAAGAGTCGGTGTAGAGCAGAGAAGGATCATGATGCGAACGGGTATGATGGAGGAGGTGGGACGTAGGGTGGTGGGTGTGGGTGAGGGTGGAGGGAGTGGGTCCGCAAAATACACACAAAGGTCATAGGGTTGCCCCGAGGGGACTATGGGCTGATAGGGTCGTGTGGGTCGGGATCGGGAGGATGGTCGAGAGTCCCAAAATGTTGGTTGAGGGCCCTGGGGGGTAATCGGGAAACCCGTGGGGACTGCGAAATGCACTTGGCCGAAAGGTAGGGGCAAACCTGGGTTGAGTAGAGGTTTCGGGTTGTCCGGTGGGTAGGGTTGTGAATAGGGTCGAATCGGACACAGGGTGGGCCTCCGAGCAAGGCAAAGAACCCGGTTAGTCAGAACGAGTCGGGACAGGGGCTTTTGGGGGCTACAGTTTGAGTTGGGGCGCTAGGGTTTGGGTTTCTGGAGTCGGGAGGGATGAGTTAGTTAGTGGTTGGAGGGGAGATTATCCCAAACAGGTTTGGGTAGGGGTCATGGGGTTGGGGTTTAGGTCGAAGGCAGGGGCAGACTAATCTAGGGGTTTTTTGGGGACTGGCGGGTAGGGGCTTTGGTCGAAACATGGGCGGGGAGACTAGGGCTAGGGTGGTGGTTGGTCGGCATAGGCAGGAGTTTCACTGGTGTCCGAAACGGGTGGGGTTAAGGTGTTTTTTAGATTAGAATTGTGATACGACGCAAATATTGCGTATTTCATCCGTCAAACCTACGAATTTTAGCCCCCTCGGGTGCCTTAATCTCTATATTTAAGCCCGTTAACCAGACAACCTTGGTTTATATTGTTAACATGCTATATGAGGTATAATTGGGCTTTTGTAAGTATTTAGGTACTAAGTATGAAGTTCAGATGCATTCCGCTCAAATTCCATACTCAGTCGCAAGTTCAAGGGCATTTTAATCTTTTCACAGCTTGGGCATCTGGTCCAACATCTTCACGGAAGTTGTAGCTTTCCTCGCAAGCTTCGCGTGGCCGCGAACGGTGCGCGATTCCGATCCCTAAAGAAGAAGTTACGGCGTTTCTAGTGGAAGAGAAATCCATCCAACCAAAACAGGAGGAATTGGTGCAGACCTGTAGCCATCGATCGATCAATCAAAAGGATCGATCGATCGATCCTTCAGTTTTTTCCCTCGAGTTGAGACAGTGGGATATGGGTTTTACCATCGATCGATCAATCTTTTTTATAGATCGATCGATCCCCTGTTTTCTGCAGATATTTTGCCTTTTCTTTTCTTTTCTAATTTAATTCCTTTTACTATATAAAGGAATTTTGTTGTAAATAACAGATATAATTCGTTTTAGGTTAGTTTAGCTTAGGTTTTGGAGGTTTGAGAGCTCATTTCTTCATTTCTTCTTGGATTGACACCCAATTGGGTTTGTAATTTGTGATTTCATCTTCCATCTCCATTAATATAGTGTGCATTCCATTAATTCTTGCTTTGTAGTTGATTTACATGCTTTGTTAATTAGATTCACATGCTTTCTTTCCTTGCTTTCTAGTGCAGTTTTATTGCATTTATTTACCGCGTTTATTTACCGCGTTTTTAATATGCTTTCTAGCTAATTTAGTCTAGGTTGTGCCGGATTGAACTCATTCCGGGTTGACTTGTTGCTTTGCTTTGGTGATGAAGTTTACGGGTCTATTTCGGGTGTGTTGTCCTAGTTATTATGTCTAGGGGATTTTACGGGGCATATCATGTATGTTCCGTGCTTACGACCTTGCGTGCGTAATTTCCGGAGTATTTGTTGACGCCAAAATCGTATTAGGCTTTTATGCGGATTTAGGGGCGTGACAACCCTTGGTTCAATTAATTGACGAAACGAGACGCATTTGTAATAACTCGTTGACCCATGTAACCATTTTATACTAATTAACTCGGATGGGGGATATTCGACACAACCTATAGTTTTTACCCGCTTTCTTAATCTAGTTTCAATACACTCGCCTAGATTAATCATTTCCCTTTTTCGCATCTTTTCCTTTTTGTTCATTTTTATCTTTTACACTTTTATTTAGGAATATTAAATCCTATAAATTCTAGCAACTCGTCTCTGTGGATTTTCGATACCCGACTTACCGCTACACTTGTATCGCAACTGCAGTCGTAATTTGGGTTGCTTGTATTGAGGCGGTGAAACGAAAACAACGATCGGTGCTTGACGCGTGTCGCTTTTCACCCACAATCAGGCTGGGATCGGGTAGGGTTGGGTTTGGATCCTGGGCTGAAGCGATCAGGTCGAAGGGTTTTCTAGGTCGGACGGGTAAAGATGGTGGTCGGGGGCAAGGCGGAGGGGTAGGGTTAGGGCAGCAGGGGTGGGGTCGCCTAGGGTTGGGGATGAGGTTTCTAGTACCTCTTTCCCGGGCCTATGTGAGGCGTTTTTCGCCGACTTTTCCGTGGCAGTGGGAGGTTGTTTCGTAGAGAGAAGTTGGAGTAGCGCGTCGAACCTCTTGTTGAAATCTAGGGCTTGTTAATGCATTTTGTGCCTCAACTCTTGCCTCAACTCTTGGATCCTTAAGCACAATCAAGGCCCACCGGAGTATGTATTCACGATTGAACCAGACAACATAGCTTAATCCATGGAACAAAACCCCACACGCTACCACCATGTGAGAGCCCTATGCCCTCTTCATGTTGTTGTTTGGATTTTTTTGGAGCCATTGAAAGTAGCGTACGATTTTAATAGAATAACCCCGATACAATACAACACCAATCTTGGAGTGACACCCGCTCTGATACCAATTTGACGTAAACTACACGTCAATGGCTAAAAAATAAAACCAAAATAATTTTTAAAGAGAGAAACAAAGGATTTCTTATATTCAAAATGGGAGTTATCCTCAAATGAGGATTACATGGGTATTTATAAGGTGGGTATTACTTGCTAGCCAAGTAATAGCCTAAAAGATTAAAAATATACCCAATTAGTCCCAAACATGCTTGGAGACCAATTAAAGGAAAAAAATGATTAAAATAAAAATGGAAAAAATAGGATAAAGGAAAATACATGGGATTCCCATTATAAAAATCTAACCTATACAGAAATTGAGAATTGAAATATTCAAAGAAATCACATTCTGATGATATAAACAAAACAGAATGGAGAAGAAAAGAAGCAATCATCCATATTATGATAATTTAAAAGAAACAATTGTAATGTGTAAGTCTTCTGTAATGTATATGAAATGGAAAAGTACTCAATAAAAAAAATAAGAAAAATTAACGTGATTATAAGGAATGTGGAGAAGGAAACCTGTAATTAAGGCGTAAAATAAATGTCTTACATTTACTAAGATGGTGATCCTGTTCATGGCAATGTACCAAAATAAGAGAGAAGGAGAATAAGGTAGTGTGGGAAACCTACAAATTATAACAAGCAATCACATTAATAAATAGGAAACATGTATAACATGGCAATATTGAAATACCAAAGATCAAGAATAAAGATCTTGGGGAGATAAGAACTGCTGAAGAACAATATATCATGATATTAGGCTCATAACAGAAAATAAAACTTCGTGTTGGAACTCAATCTACCAATAAATTGACTATTATTATACAATCTGTTTTACAGGTCAAGAAAACAACCCAACTCAATTATTAAAAATCAAGTGATAAAATTAACATATAATAGTATTTAATTAAGCCAATTTTCCATGGACGCCTCATAGACACGGACCATGACACAATATTCAATGTTATGTTCCCACTAATTTCTTCAACTTCTTTTTCTATAGGCAAATTTTAAGAGTTCAATAAAAAAAACAAAGGAAAAGAATAAAAGGATCTGATAGTTACATATTTTTCATGTGTATAGTAGTAATTTTCAGTGGACGTTTGTAAAGATCCCATATATAATGGATACCGAACCCTACACATAGTTAATATTAACTTAATAAGAAGTACATATACAGAGTTTTCATAAAACAATCAATGACAGGACCAATTGCCTTCTTTTTCAAAGCTCATAATGTGCAATATATATAAACAAAAGCCGCAATGAGTCAATGGACAACCTTGTATGTAATAGCAATGTCATTGTCAAAATCAAAGGGTGGGACAAAAATAAAAGATTAGAAATAGCTTCTCGATTTGTGTTTGTAGTGTCGTGGGGGTTCTTAGTTTTAAAAGAAACACCAACAAGTTAAAAAGAAACAACCACAAATTTTTTTCATTGGTCATATAACCCCTCTCAAAGTACTAACATGAAGGGAAAAAACGGGTCGTATATACTGCACAACAGTGGGGACTAATTGTATCTACCAGAACTTCAATAAAAGAAATATCCAGAAACAACCAACTAACTTGAAGAAATTATG
Organism: Sambucus nigra; assembly: GCA_949130495.1. Classification (NCBI taxonomy): domain Eukaryota; kingdom Viridiplantae; phylum Streptophyta; class Magnoliopsida; order Dipsacales; family Adoxaceae; genus Sambucus; species Sambucus nigra. The sequence goes on from OX422214.1 coordinate 129,227,155, forward strand.
CACCAAAAAAAGCGAGAATACATAGACACACACACACACACATATACTTACATATACATGCTAACTTATAAAGCTAATGACGTTATACTGTGTTGCCAATCTGCTAAATCAAGTAAGGCAAGAGGACAAAATAACCTCAATAAATGAAGAAGTGCACAAAAAGTCCATTCTGAAGGTTAATCACTAAATCAAGATAACATAAGCACAAAAAGAACATACCAATAGTCTCTACTAAATCAATCGATTGTAACTATTATACATGTACAGAATACTATCCAAATATATCATAACCCAGATCAGCACAAACAAGAGGGGAGAAAAAAAAAAGGCAACTTTGAAATAATTCTAACTTTACAGGTAATATCATCTTCATGCTTTATTAATTAAGCATATTGAACCAAATTCTCATTAGGAAATATGACAGAAAACATATCTGGTGACTTACCACCAATAATGTACACTATAAAATTGTAATACCCCGTAATTTTATTGATTTTTATTTAAGGGATTAATTGAATTAAATGAGAAGTTATTGGGAATTAATCTGGATATAAATACTAGCGAGACGTGTGTTGGTATTTGAGTATGATGTTAAAATTGAATATTACTGAAAATATATGGTAATATATGAGTATTGAAAATATTAAAATTGTCGCGAGGCAGAAATACGACAATTTGGAAAATTTGGTTGGGACGCGCGTGTCGGTCGCGTCAGGATTGAATTTATTTAAATTAAAAAGAATATTATATTTTTATCAACCGAATGGTCGTTTTGAGTGCGCCAATGTGTCCGGAAGGGTCGAAATAGTCAGAAAACACTAGCCGGGGGTTTAGTCTGGGTTCCGGGGCATTTTTAGGCCAAACCGGCAACCTAGATGGGGTTTTTTTGGTAATTTTAAAAATTGAGGAATTAAAACCCACGAATTTAGAGTTTATTTTTATATTCTTTAAAGAGGCCACTAAGGCCATTACGAGCAAAAGGCAAGAGAGTGGGCTACGGGAGTTTTGAGAGGAATTAGAGAGAAGTTAAAAGAGGTTCCACCAAACCATCTTCCTTCACCAGCATTTTGAAAGGAAATTGTGACCGGAAAGAAGAGAGAGAGAGAACCTTGATCATCAACAACGAATCAAAACATCGGATTTAAGACAAGTGATTTGATGTCATTAATTGCAATGAATATTTCCTCCATGTTTAGTGTAGAAACCTTATATGCTTTGAAAGTTTTGGTGAAAACCCAATGGGATTGTAGTAGAAACTCTTAATTTTGGTTAGGAATTGCATGTAGAATGATTATGAACGAAATTGGTATCCAAAAAACTTAACTTTGATAATTTAAAAACGGATTAATGAGTATTTAGGTACAATAAAATTCTGGGTTCATGTTCATAGGGTTTGGGGCAAAATTTAGGGATTCATGATAATTGCATGTTGATTTAGAGGATTTGGCCCCAATAATATGTTAAGAAGCGACCTAGGAGGACTTAAGAGTAGTTTAAAAACATTAAAACATTATTGGGATGATCTTAGGATGGATTTAGAGAAGAGAAAAATGAAGAAAAACGAAATTGGGAAATTCTGGGTGTTTTCTGCCATCTCGTTAGAAGACCTGCCCAGGTCGTTCGAACGAGACTTCTAACGAGATGACAGTATCCCTTCTAACGAGTTCGATAGTAGACGTGCTGTAACTGTTGTGGAAGTTACAAGACCTCGATAGTAGACGCCTCCACTTTCTATCTTGACTCTATTTCAGATTTACTCATCTGTAGGGCATGTCACCCCTTTTCTTTTAGAGACATCCTACTTACTCAGTTTTATTTCAGATTTTGGGTTGTAATTATTTAGTGATTCAGACTTTGTATTCATTTCGGATTATTTCCGAGGAGTGTTCCTCCATATTCATTTATTTCTTTATCATTGTAATGTGGCTGTAATGTGGTTGTGATATCATTATTTCATAATTTAAGACTTATTGTATGTTAATCGGATTTAATTAAAATTGACAACTCACTTTTTAAATATTAGGTGGCTAGTAATTATTAAAACGTTTTTCGACAGTGATGCTATAAACTGAACCAACTTGACATTTTGTATTAATTTGAATAAAGGAGTAGCTACCCGGTATTTAATTAGTCGGGGTGTCACAAAAATATAAAGAACTAAGATTAAATGACTTAGGAAATTCCCGGCATTACAAGCAAATCCAAAACTATTCTAATTTCAATGGCTTATTGACGCTAGTATGACCATTTTAACCATGAAATTCACAGAAAAATAGCAATTGGAGTACATTGTTAACCAACTTCACCATGGACAGCTTAGTAGTTACGAAATGAGCCACCTAAAAAAAGTATTGATCTGTTTGATTTGATGTCCCATCTAGTAATGGGGATATATACTTGAGTAAATGATATATTCATGGCCCGGATGCCTCAACATATGAATGCAAATGTTATAAAGAAAAACAGAGTCTCTAGTTAGCGAGTGAGATAAGTACACACAAAAATGGTAAAGGTAAATGAACCGAAAAATATGTCGTAAAATGGTGAAATTAAAAAAATACCCCGTGAGTGAGTGAGACAAGTAGACACACAATGCGTGTGCTACACATAAAATACCTAACAAGAAGATCAGATAGTTTACCAGAAAATCTACACGCTCAACTTCCCAACGTATAAAACCACACAATAATTAAACACTTTTAGCCTCTTAATTTCCAAACTTATTCCACTCCACAACCCATGCATATTCCAATAACTCATAATTAACAATACAAGAAGTTATAAAAGGAGTGTCGGTAGAAATTCCCAAGAAAGTAAGCATCTAAGAGACATCTAACTGATTAGCTGCATAAATTTTTCATCAATATATGATTGAGCTCAAAGATGATGTTCAACTCTCATGGGAATCCAGTTTGAGTACTTCTCCCTAATCCTATCAAGCCACAACACGCCTCTTTTCTAACATAACAGAAACACAAGTTCCAAAAGTAAACTAAACCACTTTCTTACTATTCATATAACTATAGAACAAAGTAATAGCTTTATCATTTGAGGCCTGCATAAATGCAACAACTTTATCCTCTTAATTTATGACATGGGTTTACATGATGTTTTTCAGTTGATACAAAAAAAATAGAAAATTACATTATTATATGAGATACAAATAATCAACAGAGGAAACAAAATTTAACGCTTAATACCTGGAAACTTCTACTTGTAATGCTTAGTCGAATGAAAAATGTGGTGAACGGACACGATCCCCTCCACAAAAAAAGGCTCGGACCATCAAGCCTGCATGCCAAAGAACTTATTCTATTGTCAAAGACGTTTTTACTACCTTTTCAAATGCTGCAATCATGCACCATGTCAATATTGAAAACAAAAGTTCAGGAAAAAACAAAATAACATTTCCATGAACAATAACATACCTATGTTGTTAGCACCCTGTGGGAAGAAGAAAAATGCATTTCAAACAGGCATACGCATATATAAGTAGTTCAAAAAAATTTAAATCGTAAATATAATACACATGACAACATGAGACGAGAGTAGTTGGAACATATTTCCCTACTTCACTAGAACTAAACTTTCTTGGCCTTTATTCTCAAAAACTCCCCTTAAAACATTGTATATAGACTATGATAATCTAAGAGAAGAATATGGCATTGTAAGAATGGATTTATCCAAAAAAAACCAACAATTACTCCACAAAGAGATTGCTATCAAAAGGTATTATTGCCTTAAATGCAGAATCCATGTTAACAGAGACAAAAATTACGACCCTGAACGTGGAATGCCATGAGTTTGTTTAACTGACAGCAAAGCAATGAAAACTTATCCTTCATTGAGCATCATAATATAACAAAATTGTTACAATAAAAAATTTGAGAATCATACCTTTTCTAAATTCCCAACAAAAATATATTGCAAAAATCACACACAGTTAACTGCTCGCCTATCTCTATCCATTATGAAAATATATACCATCTAAAATATTAAGCCATTGTTTATTTAGATGATTTTTAAAATTAAAAGAAAAAACAATATTGAGAAAGTTTAGTTGAATATGGAACCTTACTTTCCTTTGCCTGTTGGGAAATAAAAAATGAATAAAAGGTATACTTTTAAAGGTTCTAAAAAACGTGGGGCATGATCGAGGCGTGGAGGTGAAGCCTTAAGCCTTAGAAGCCTAGGCGGGCCTAGGCGTGAAAAGGCGTGAAAAGGCGTTTAGGCCTTTTTAATATATTTTAATATTTTTTAACCATAACAAGGCTATTAAAATACTAAAATTGTACATATCATAAAAATATGCCTGAATATTTTCAAATAAAAATACTATTTGATTATTTTGGATGAGATAATGGTCCGGTTTGTAAAAAAATCTTTAAAAGGCAATATCGTTTCACTAAAGCATTGTTGTTTTTAGAGAAAAAGTACGCCTTATGGGTTTTACCAAGCATAAGGCGAGGCGTTTCTCCCAAGCCTCAAACCTAGGCGTGCCTAGGCGTGCCTAGGCGGAGCCTAGGCGGGTTTTTTAGAACAGTATAGATTCTTTCTGCCCAACAACACATAATGATACAAAATAAATAAAAATCAATTCACTCTTCATAAGGACCAACAAATACTTAACCCTGTTTTACATGCAACACTATCCCAACAAGCCTTTAAATCCTACATACTAGATGCAGCCCCTGCTACTATTATAAAAAAAGTAAGAAATCACGGCAAACATACTCCATGATAAGAAATAATTTGAAAAACAACATTATAAAAACAGAGAGCTGGGGATTATGTTCTATAACAGCTAATATTTCAAAGAGGAATATTTAGTGTTCTTCCTCATATAGCATCCTTATCGAAAGATGCCTTAAGAACACCTGATCAATCAAAATAAAAGTTAAACTAAAAAGGTGAGATGATCAAAATTAAGTAAAACTTCACATATTTTAAGAAAATATCACCATCCCAACTAACCTTTAAATCCTACATACATCGTAGATATAAAAATTGATCAAATGATTACTAAATGTAGCCCTTGCAACATAGAAAAAAAGTAAGAAATCATGGCAAACATACTCCATGATAAGAAATTTAAAGACAATACTACAAATCAGAGAACAGGGGATCAAGTTCTATACTTACAGTTAACATTCAAAGAGGAGTATTTAGTCTTCTTCCTCATATACCACCCTTATGAAAAGATGCCTTAGGCACACCTGATCAAACACAGTAGAAGTCACTAAAAAGGAGAGATGATAAAAATTAAGTAAAATTTCATTAATTTTAAAACCCATCTCACATTCACCTTGAAGAATTAATGAAAAACTAAATAGAAAAAACCCATATGTTAAAAATGTGGTGAATGGACAGGACCCCCCCCCCCCCCCTCCCCCAAAAAAAGGCTTGGGCCATCAAACTTGCATACCAAAGCACTTTTTATATTGCCAAACAGTTTTTCGATTCCTTTTTAAGTGTTGCAATCATGCACCATGTCAAGATTGAAAGAAAAAAATGTCTGAAAAAAACAAAATAACATTTCCATGAACGATAGATACCCTATGAAGATTGTAAAATTTGTTAGCACCCTGTCGGAAGAAGAAAAATGCATTCCGAACAGGCATACACATACATATAAGTAGTGCAACAAAAATCAAATCCTATATATAATACACATATCAACATGAGACAAAGGGTAGTTAAAAATATTTGCTAGCTTCATTAGAAATAAACTTTCTTTGCATTTATTCTCAAAAACTCTCCTTAAAAACACTATATTTTTAGCTACGGTAATTTAACAAAAGCAAATGGCATTGTAAGTAGAGGTTTATCCATAAAATCAACAATTGGTACACAAAGAGATGATTAGCAAAAGGTACATTGCCTTAGATGTAGAATTCATGTTAATAGAGACAAAAATTTGAGTTTGTTTAAATGACAACAAAGCGATGAAAACTTCTCCTAGAAAAATTACACAGTAAATTACACACCAATCCCTATTTATTATGAAATTAAATACCAACTAACATAATAAGCCATTGTTGATTAGTTGAATATTAAACTTAACTTTCCTTCACTTTTTGGAGAATAAAAAATGAACGAACGGTGTAGTTTTGAGTCTATTGATTATTTGTGCCCAACAAACATTTAACCATGTTATACATGCAAAATCATCCCAACTAACTAACCTTCAAATCCTACATACATCACTGATATAAAAATTGATCGAATGAATAATAAATGCAGCCCTTGTAACATGTACAAAAAGTAAGAAATACAAACATACTCCACGAGAAGAAATATATTAAAAACAGTATTACAAAAACAAAGTTAGTCTTCTTCCTCATATACCATCCTTATCAAAAGATGCCTTAGGAACACCCGATCAAACACAATAGAAGTTAAACCAAAAAGGTGAGATGATCAAAATTAAGTAAAATTTCATTAGTTTTACCAACACACAAACTCATTTCAAATCCACCTTGAAGAATTAATAATTAACTAAATAGAAAATAAGACATATGGTAAAAAAGATAATAAACTGCAATTTCATTAGAATCAATTACCCAACACACAAAACCCTAATCGTTACCTCTCTGCCTTATTACCCATTTTTTTGCAACCCGAAAACTCCAAGACCAATCAATATAAAATTAGTAAATAAAAATTGAAATCAATGGCGGATATAGGCCTGGTCTACAGCCCAGGGCAAAAAAAAATTGTATTAGCTTTGTTAAGAAATCCAATTCACATGTCATATGCATCCCACCCCAGTACTCAAAATCCAACCAAGCAACGGATTAAGTTCTTGAAAAAAAAAAACACAAACTCCTAAGCTGCTACGTATCCAAGGATTTACGAACCCAAAAGAGAAAACCTACCGCCATTTATAGGCTTAACAAACCCACTTTGCACCCTCTTCGGACCCTTTACGCTTTGGCTCTGCCTCGCCTCCCACTCAGGCTCCATCTCCTCTCCGGCATTTCTTACCGGCAAGTGTGTCGCCTTCTCTCCTCATTTCTGCTACTTTTTTTTATAAAGTTTCTCTACTCACCTCATTTAAATATCACTAGCTTGCAGCCCACGCGTTACGTGGCCGTATAAGTTTCCATTGTGAAAATAAAGTAATAAATCAGTATAAAATGAGATTTTACGTTCGTAATGGTTTTGTGTAGGTGAAATATGGGTAGTGACTTAGGGTGGTACATTCGTAAAAAATAAGTGAACCCAAATTCTAAATGTGAAAATAACTGGAGTGAATTTAAGAAAATTGAACACTATGCAATAAGAGGAACATATTTGGAACATTTTCTTTCACACGTAGAATAGTTAAAAAATTCACACAGTGATAAACTAAGCTGTTATAACTTTTTTAGTCCGTTGAAGGAAATAACCTCAAAAGTGATATCAATTCCCAAATAGTATGCATTTACATACATTATGTAACAATACACAATTTTTCTTTTAAAGTAGATAATTTTTCCTATTCACATATACACAATTTGCCCTTTCAACTAAAAAAATTAACATATACATAGTATATTCAATCAATTTTGTCCTTGTAAGTAAACAATTTGTTCATTCAAGTAATTAAGTTAGTCATTCCCCTTTCAAGTAATAGGGTAAAGTAAATATTCGCATTGACATAGACACAAAACTGGTAAACAGTGTTGGACATGAAAATAATAATATGGGTAGAAATGTACCTTGAAGACGATGAAGAAAAATGACAAAAATTAAGCAGATCCGAACTTGAGGTAAACTGTAAGTTAGAATAAATTAAAATTAACATAACATAATACTTTACTAAGAGGCAAACAATTTGGAAAAGAAAATTTAAAATAATGACTTTGTAAAGTGACATAATCATTTAACATTAAAATAAATAAATAATTATTATAGGAACACCAGATTGAAGGACCCTTAAATGTAATACGAAATGGATACACGAAAAAAATTGTGCAATAAATAGTAATTGAATTTAATCACAAATACATGAGAATTTTTAAATTTTATTTTCTGGTATTAAGTGTCATGTCAATATTATTTTCAAAACATTTAAATATATATATTAATTCAGGTACTGAGTACCAATTAATCCGTATATAATACATGTTTTGGTTAGAAAATGAAAGTGAGTTTGCTAAAAAAGTCAGAACTCGTCATTGTGATTACGAATCAAATTGTAGGTATATATATAGAGAGAGGAGAGAAAGATAGAGTTGGTATGCAGAAACCGGGGTAATTCTAGATACATATATGTTTAATAAATTGAATTCTATCTTTTTAGTTAATGTAATTGTTTATCACTTATTTCTTGGCATTATCACTTCTTTTTGAGAACGGAATAGACAAACATTCTTTACTCATTAAGAGTGAACGAATGATAATGGGATATTTAAGGGTGCCATTTCATTTCTTAGGAACACACAACCTATAGATAGGGCTGTAAATCGGACTGGGGAGGCCGGACTTAGGGTTGCTCAGACTTGGCCCGAGCTACCTTATCCATGCTCAAGCTCGAGCTCGACTTAGACTAATTTATCCCACTGAAGCCCGAACTCGGCTCATAAATATTACAGGCTTCGGGACCGATTTCGAGCAGGACCGATTTCAATTTTTTTATTAAATTTTTTTAAATTAGTGTTTTTTTCCTTGTATTTTTATCATGGAGAAAATGTACTGATTGAAATCTAATTGATATTTCATAAAATAAAGTATATAATTATGAAATATATTAAATTAAAACAAGGGAAGTAAGAGTAAAAACCTACAAAGGCCAATTAAAGTTCTTACATATACAATCAGTTAACATAAATATGTTATATTTTATATATTTATTTATTTATTTATTTATTCAAAGTTCGAGCTTCGCGCCCAATTCGAGCTTAGTAAAATTTGACTCAAGCTCAGCCTGAAATTCATTCAGGTTTGAAATTTTGACTCAGTCTCGGCTCGACTCGGTTCAAACTTAAATAAAACTAGGTTCGAAAATAACGGATCGAACAAGCAGGCTTCGAGCTTCCCAACTCAATTTACAGACCTATCGACAAAGCCCAAAGAGAGTTAAAAAGATTCATAAAATATATAAAAAAATAATTAAATTTATATAAATTGAGTTTTGAATTATTAAATACATATAGAAATATAAATTTTTTTAATGAAATATACTTATTAATTAGATCTTATGCCACTTTTCAATCCCTCGTCCTGATGTCAATTTTATAGATACTAGATGTGCCCACGTGCTTTGCACGTGTGGGCAAATCCAAACATTCAATTGGATTAGCTGAATAAATGAATAAGAAGCTGTGAATTTAAAAATTATTCATATAAAGCATAAAAACTATAACAAATTATGTACAAGTAATGGAGTAAATGAAATTAATGTGTAAAACAATGAAGCTATAGTCACATAATAAGATATGAAATCTCATGAAATAGTAAAAATCAATGTCAATGAATCCGAGTTATTTAAAATGTAAAATGCAAAGGAAGAGACAAATTGTCTATGGAAGAACTAAGATAATAACAAAGTGTAATGATAAAATATTAAAATATAATCGTCAAATATTAGGGGTGGCAATTCGGGTTAGTCGTGTCATTTTCGGGTCGCATTGATTTTTATTTTAGTATATGTTTTGGGCACTCCTAAATCTATACAAGCTAATCGGGTCATGTTCGGGTCATTTCGGGTTATTATCGTAAACGGGTTATCGAATCAAAAATTGTCAGCTCTATCAAATATGTTGCTTTTGACATTTGTTAGAATTCGATGTGTCTTATTCATCTTCAATTTTATGAGCGACAAAATGTGCAGGCTTTAGATTAGAATCTCCAAGCAATTTTCCTTTAATGTAGAATATGTTAATTTTGCCAATGCACGTATATAACTTTCAAATATAGTCCGGGTGCACAATCCCCTGTGGAATAAATTAACATAAAAAAAATAAGTATATGAAATTAGTATAGAACGTTTGAAATGTATGCATGAATTTTAAGTTTTAATAAGAATGATATTACCTTTTCTTTAGAAACGATGAAAGTTTGAATGTTGCAGGCAATGAAAGACTATGTTTCCTTAAACAGTGTGACTGTTGCTCTTTCGTCGTCATCTTGAACCATTAATTGAAGTAAGTACCTTGTGTTTGGTTGAACAATGAGTCAATATCCAATAATGGTAATATAACGTGCCCAAATTATGAACAACAAAAATTGAGCTTATAGATATTTGTTAAAAGCGTAAGACAAACTTACCCGAAAAGTTGGAACAGTGAGGTTGTAAACATATGTCAAGGTCTAATCCTAAGATTAAAAAATATATTTTTTAAGATTTCATATTTTTTTTAAAACAGTAAATTTTAAAACATATTATTTTATAAAACTATATATATATATATATATATATATATATATATATATATAAAGAAAAAGACACATTTTTTTTTAATAAAAATTGTAATTTTTTTAATAAAAAAACTCTTGTGTATAAAAGCTGTATTACTAAAAAACTTAATTTTTTAAAACAAACTGTATTGTTAAAATTTGTATTCATAAAAAATACAATTTAAAAATGCATTTATAAAAATACTGTTTTTTATAAATAAATAAAATACTATTTTTTTTATAAAAACAAATTTTTTTATTGTTTTTTATATAAAAAAGTAACGTTTTTAAAAAATACAATTTATATAAAAAAATACAATTTTTTTCTATATATTTTTGTTTTTTTCTTTACATATTTTTAAGAATACAATTTTTTCTTATAAGAAATGAAGTTTTTAATTAAAAAATAAGGTTTTTATAAACAATATAATTTTCATAAAAAAATTATACCATTAAAGAGGAAATCATCTCTTTTTATGTATAAGAGAGATAGATAGATGTGTATTTTCAAAGATGCAGAGATCATGAAACCCCAGAAAACAATTAATATGAAATCTAAAGAGCTCCATCCGTGTTTTTTTACAATTATACTCTCTCGAGTTAATAATAAGGATTAAATGTCATAATTTTAAATAAGAACATAGTCAGATGAACCAGATTCTCTCCATACGTGTCTTTTTACTGTAAAAATGAAAAAAATACAATGGTCGGTAATACTGACAAATGGAGTATACATGCAAAGAAATAAATAAAGATAATGCAGATGAACCGGAGTCTTGATTAAAAATCGAATAGCGTCTTCACTCGTGTAAATTTCGTACCAAATATGTTCCAAGTGGATTCCTGTTCAGGTATTATTTAAAAAGTATCAAGATCAAAATCCTTATTTTAACAGTCTCAAGATCAAAATTCAACATACTAAATTACAGTCTCAAGTTTTAAAAACTCAATAAATTGTTAAAACATCCATTTTCAAACAGTTTTTGTTCTTAAAACTGTTAAAACCTATGCACATGAATTAAACCTATATACATCACTACACCAATTATATAATGTAAACTAATAAAAAAAAAGATAAATTAATGTGTTCAAATTTGGGGGCTTTAAACAGGTTATTATGTAACATGAAACATATTAATCTCTAAAATAAAATAAACAACGTGATAAACAGATGTACACAAAATGATCACAAATTTAAATGTAAATTCGAACCTCATATTTGAGTTACCTTCCACAATGGCATATATGTTTGGGATGGTTTAGTGTTGCTAAGATTATTTCTGCTCCACCTGCTTTTTTTGTGATCAGTTAGAGGATGGTTTAGTAAGAGAGATGAGATATTTGGAGAAGTGGGTTTTACTTGGGAAGTCTTCGTAGTAAAAATTGGGCTTTTTCGTATATTGGGTTGGAAGTTGTGCATAGGAGATCGTGGTCAGTGTATAGATTTAAAGTGCAATGTATGTGGGTGTGATTAAAATACAATGTATAATATATTCTTGAATGAAAGAGACAAATAGAAGGGTATTGATGGGTTTTTAAATTGTATGAGGGTAAAATAGTCTTTATATTATTAAAGAGAAACTCTCCTCTTTTAAAGTAGTAGAGATATGGTTGTTTTAAAATCTTCTTTAAAACTTGTTTAAATACAAATTAGTGGATTGTGTTTGTGATTTTTTTTTTTTTTTTTTTTTGGGCGTTAAAGATGTTTTAAAGTGTACTTGAAATTATAATATAATCACGCAAAACGTGGTAGGATTTATTTATATTGTATTTTTTTTGTTGTAGATTAAAAGTTGTACAATAATATAACTCATATCTATAGTATATAATAAAAATTGTAGCCCAAAATCCAGGAAAAAAAACATTTCGTAAAATCACTAGATTAAAAACGTATGCCTTATTATTTTAGGACCCGCCAGAGCATAAAAATGAGCATTAAAAACTTGTACACATTTTTGTCTTATTAGGGGGGTTTACGAAATGAGTTTTTTTGTGGGTCTCGTTTTACTCAACGTTAAAACCACACAAACTTTAAGAGAGGTTTTATTATATATGACATAGATCTTAAAACAATTACACACGCACACACACATAACACACATGCACACAGACAAACTTATAACACCTGCAATGGAATGGTTGCCCCAAAAAACACACGCACCCAAGTACTCTATTTCTCTCTCTTCGTACATATACATATCTACATATATATTTATATATATATGTATATACCACTGTTCTAAAAAACCCGCCTAGGCTTCGCCTTGAGGCTTGGAAGAAACGCCCCGCCTTAAGATTTTGACGTCTTATGCTTGGTAAAACCCTTAAGGCGTACTTTTTTTCTAAAAACAACAATGCTTTAGTGAAACGATATCGCCTTTTAAAGATTTTTTTACAAACCGGACCATCATCTCATTCAAAATAATCAAATAGTAATTTTATTTGCAAATATTCAGACATATTTTTATGATATGTACAATTTTAGTAATTTAATAGCCTTGTTATGGTTAAAAAATATTAAAATATATTAAAAAGGCTTAAACGCCTTTTCACGCCTTTTTACGCCTAGGCCCGCCTAGGCTTCTAAGGCTTAAGGCTTGGCCTCCACGCCTCGATCACGCCCCGCGTTTTTTAGAACCTTTATACATATGTTATAAAATAAAAATAGGGGAGAAATAAAAAAGAGGAAACATACCTACTTGATCATCCATGGCCTTGTCAACGAGGAGTAACCCAAATCACAAATCATTAACACAATAACACACATGCACACATAAATCCAGCAACAGAACCAACTTCTCGAGTTCATTTTCTTCGATATAAATGAACATGTTCGTGTCCCCAAGAGAATCGCGTACATCAATCATATCTCATTCCTTCAAACAAACGAAACTAAACAGACCATCGTGAAATGAAAATATGAAGTACTGCAGAATACCTGAAGGGAGTTGGGTCGCTATTCCCAAAGAAAATCCCCATGGCATGATTGTTTCCTTGTGAATAGGGTTTGCCCTTTCAGTGTTTAAGGGAACAATTGCATGGCCACTCTCATGAAATGCCGTAAGCTAAAAAAGGTATATAGTACCACGAACTACTTGGAAAGAAGGAAACTTATCTTTTTTTCACTTAGATATGAGAGAATAAATAGAGAAGTTGAGATTTGTGCGTGCACAGAGATTTTTTGGGGGGAATTCCAAAAGGTATAGAGGAAATAGTGGATGCATTCATTTTGACATTAATTAACGGTTTGAGAATTCCAAGAAGGACTTCAACGAAAGCAAATTGCTCTTTGAGAGGAGAGGTAATGAGAGTTTAAGGGGTCTCATCAAGGAGTCTTTATCACCGCCACATGTCATCGTCGGAGGATTTGGGTCTACAGTTTTTATATAGTTACATAGATTATTATTTATTGATTACTTCATTTAGATAATTAATTTTTCATGAAATATTAGAAATTTGGGTAAGACCCTTTTAGTTTTATTCTCCATTTATGAATCTGATTTTGTAACACTTGGTTGATTAAGTTAATTGCCTTATGTTACCGGTGATAATTTTCAAAAAGACATGAAATTTCCAATGGCTTCAAACTTTTAATTCTTTTACTCTCTTCATTCTTAACAGAACAAATTCAGACCACTCTCCCCTCCTACTTTCTCCTACCCTTGGAAATGAAGTTGTTCACAAAATTTTAGATTCCAAAACTTTTGGGCTAAACACAAAGACTTCCAATTTGTGGTTGAACAAGCTTGGGCCACTACTTGCACAGGGAATCCTGTCATGGTTTTCTTCCAAAAATAAAAACAGCTAAGTTTGCACTCTCCCAGTGGAACAAAGTCACATTCAAAGACATTTTCCAAAACATTAGAGTTGCAAAAGACAATGTCCTCCAAAAGGAAGTTGCATTAGAAGAAAATTACTATCTTGGAGGAGACATAAAATACAAGAAGGCAATGGCGGATCTTGTGGGAGGAAATTATTAGGAGAGACCTTAAGGAATTAAACTTGAATGATAATAATGCATATAATAGATTATAATGGAAAATGAGAATCCATGTGGCCGACCCCCGTATGATGAGATTAAGGCAAGGATGTGATGATGATGAATGACAGATCTCCAATACAACCTCTGTTTAGAAGAAGATTACTTGAAGCAGAAAGCTAAAGTCAAATGGTTGAAACATGGTGATGAAAACACCAAATTCTTCCATTTTATGGTCAAATAAAAAGAAATAAACTTCATATTTCAAGAATCAGGGATGGAAGAGGAACCTGGTTAACTGATCTTCTTCTATTTGTCAATATTTCACCTCCCATTTTCAAGGAATTCTCTCCACTCCTTCAACCATTCCTTCCAGCTGGTGTCTTCTCCAACACATCCCTAATTCCAAAAATGAGCTAGATAATAAAATTTTGACTTATATCCCTTTATTTGAAGAGGTCAAGCAAGTTGTTATGGCCATGGATGCTTCCAGTGCAGAAGGTCCTGATGATTTTAATGTCTCCTTTTATAAGCTTTGTTAGAGTATAATCAAATAAGAGCTTTATACAGCTGTGGTAAGTTTCTTCTTGGGCAGCCCTATTCCCAAATGTTAAAACCTCAACCCTCATTACCCTCATTCCAGAAGTTGAAAAACCTTCTTCTTGCAGTGACTTTAGGCCAATCAGCCTATGCAATACATCCAATAAAATTCTTTTTAAACTTCTTTCCAATAAATTGGGAACCATTTTTGACAATTTTATCTTCCCAAACCAATCTGGTTTCATCAAAGGGAGGGCAATAAATGAACACATCCTTCTAGCTTAAGAAGTAATGTCAAATTTCAACAAGAAAATGAGAGGTGAAAATATGGTGTGTAAGTTGGACATGTCCAAGCCCTATGACATAATGTTTTAGCTCTTTATCATTAAAGTCTTATTGAAATTTGGTTTCAATGAGGTGTTTATTGACATGATTTGGAGGCTTATGTCTGACTGCTGGTACTCATTTCTCATCAATGGCTCTCCTTATGGATTTTTCAAATCCTCTTGTGGTGTGAGGCAAGGAGACCCCCTTTGACCTGCCATATTCATCATAGTTGTTGAAGTCTTAAATAGAGGTATGCACAACGTTTTTCTTGCTGGTCATATAGAATCTCTATCTCTAACTCCAGGAAGCCCAACGATCTCATGTATTTCCTTTGTTGATGATGTGTTAATATTTACTTCTGCCTCTCAAAAATCCTCAAAGAATTTAATGGCATTCATTAAATGATATGAAGCTAAATCAGGTTAATTGCTCAATCATGACAAGTGTAGTTTTATGGTTCATCCAAAGTGTCCTCCTCATAGAAGAAGACTTACTGAGAGACTTACTATTTTTACTCACAAAAATCCTCTTATTTTGTACCTTGGGGTCCCTCTATATGTTGTTAGAAAGAAGGCGAGCCTCTTCAATGACTTAATTGATAAAATCAAGCAAAGAATGGAAAAATGGTCTTGCAGACTTTTATCTCCTGGAGGTAAATTGATACTCATCAAACATGTGTCTTAATCTATGTACTATCATATATTTGCAGCCTTGGATCCTCCAATTAGTACAATCAGAACTTAAGAATCTATTTTCTCCAATTTCTTTTGGGGTAAAACAGAAGAATATCTTAACATGCACTGTAAGAAATGGGGGGATCATTGTTTTCCTGTTAAAGAGGGTGATTTGGGTCTGAAGAAGATTGAACATTTTACTGCATCATCAACATGTAAAATGTGGTAAAGACTCATATCATCAGATTCCATATGGTCAACCTTCGTGAAAAATAAGTACTGTAAAAGATGTTTTCCTGCAAACTCTATTCGCAGGCCTTACTCTTCTCACATTTGGAAAAGAATGCACTCCCACGTTGAAATTATGCTTGATTGGACTGACAAGTCTACTGATATGACTTGGAAAGGAACTTCAAATGGTATCTTTAACTCAAAGTCAGCTTTGGACATTATTAGAATTAAAAGTTTCCCTCAATATTCATTCATATCCATTTGGAATAAGAGACTCCCAAAAAAGATTTCTATTTTCATATGGAAAATGTTTTATAATATCCTGTCTATTGATGATTCTATCAAAAAGCTCAAGATTCCTCTACTATCCAAATGTCAATGTTGCTCTCAACACCAAGAGGAATCCATTAACCATCTATTCTTTTAAAGTGATGTACCTTAGCAGTCTTGGCTCCATTTTGGCAACTTATTGGGAATTCACTCTGATTCTTCCACCTTAAGGATTCAATTAATGACTTGGTGGATGAAAACAAAAGGAAAGGGGCTCATTGCCACTATTTGCATTCTTATTCCCACTCTTGTCTCTTGGGAACTTTGGAAAGGAAGAAATAGAAGCAAGTTTGATAATCAACAAATGAAGACTTCTCTTACTGGTGCAAATATTTATAGATCCATTTATGAGATATTCAAAGTTAATCCGTACTTAGTCTCCAAATCTAGGCTTAATCTTGAATTCATTACAGAGTTCAACATTCTTTGTTCTTAAAAATTATTGTAATTGCCATTGGAGAAGGGCTTTCCTTATCTTTATTAATAAAGTTTATTTTAATTAAAAAAAAAAGACATGATATGTTCGTATTGATTTTTTTTACATAAAATTGTATCATGTTCATATCAAAATTACGAGTTGTTTATCGTGTTAATCGTATGTTTATTCAAGTTATTTTGCCTATTTATGTTTAATATGGTGTGAAATTTAAGAAATCGTGTCATTCGTGTCGTATTGTAGTCTATTTGGTTCGTGTTCGTGTCAACAAAAAAAATACGAATCCGTGTCCAAAAAAACCATACCGTGTCTTATGGTGTCGGCCCGAAACACGACCCAAATAACACGAACTACCAATCCTATCTTATGTTCCTTTATGAAAAATTACTAGCTTGGTAAATTAATTAACACTTTTTATTTCAATTATTTGTTAGGATAAAAATTGAGAGTTTTTCACTTTTGGATTTAAATCGCCTAATTGTGATTGTGATTATTATTTGGTTGGGGATTTGTTAAATCATATTTATGATTGTGGTAATTAAAATCTTACTTTCTTGTTACTTTGTTACGTTATAAATAAGTATAGCACATAATTAACCACCAACAAAGAAAGGAAAAATTATTTTCCTGACAGTTGTCTGTCTCTCTTCCTTGAACGGACCGCACTTTGAGAATTGATTTAGACTCTATAATCGATGGATTTGAATCATTAAAGATTCGTTGTGAAAATTTTCGATAGATATTTTTGTAATAAATTAATGTGAATATCTAAAGACTTTGGTGGACAATTTCGATATAACTTATATATTTAAGTGTGATGAATTCTATTATTGAACCAAGTTTTGTCATTTTTTTTCTTTTTCTTCTAACTTAATTTTTTTATGAACTTTGGCTTGTTGTTAGCCCACCTCTTTGAGTAATCCTAGCTCCGCCCTTGCTTGAAATTTCACTCATAAGAATCTTTGTATTACCCATTTAGTTGAAGAATCCCTCCATGAAATGTCAAGAAACGCAAATTTTCTAGAAATGGTAGAAAATGAATAAAAAAAAAAATGAAACCCTTCTCAGTGAGTCGGTGACGTAATATAGTTGGTGGTTACGTAAAGAGTGGTTTGGAGTAATGAAAAATCTTACGCTTTCTTTCCTTCGTTTTTTTTAAGTTTTTGAACCTATTAAGTGTGTAAGTAGTATCAATTCTATTAAAAAAATGTTAAAGTTAATGACATAAATAGATTAGGCGCCATATGGGTTAATATACATTTATTTTAGGATAAATTATATCTAATTCTCTAAATTATTGATTTTTTACACCTAACTTGTTTCATAAAAGAAATTGACAAACATGATTTTATGTATAAAAATAATTAAAAATTGTTGAAAGTAGGTTGAGTGTAAAGAATCGATAGTTCAGGGGTCTTTGATGTAATTTACCCTATATTTTAAAGTATTTATAAATAAAATGTTTATACGGCACATATACAAACTACATATATGATAAAAAATATGTGTTAAATCACGATACGACATGAAATCTTATTTCATTTACCTAACACCAATCTAATAAAATACAATACGGCACAAAATATTTTTTACCTAACACCAACACAATCCAAATAACATGATTTCGTGTCGTGTCAGGTAAAAAAAATTGTGTCATGTCGTGTTTCAATTGGACAGATTTTGTATCGTGTTTTAATTGAGTCGTGTTCGGGTTAGGTAAAAACTATTTCATGTTGTTTCCTGTTTCAAATGGGCCTTATTTGGTTTAAATTAAAAAAAAATTATTATGGGCTGTGTTGTGTCGTGTTTAATTGTGCCATGTTAAGGTTAGGTAAAAGAATAAGATTTTTATTCATGTTAGGTTAAAAAAAATCTTGTGTTAGGTTTTATTTGGGTCGTGTTCGTGTTACAAGAAAAAATTACGTCGTGTCGTGTCATGTTTTAATTGAGTGTATTGATGTCGTGACGTGTTACGTTTTCTGTGGTTCGTGTTAAGTGAAAAATAGATTACGTGTCGTTTTTAACTTGGTTTGTGTTAGGTCAAAAAATAAAATTTTGTGTCGTGTCTTGTTTTAATTGCACTGTATTCATGTTAACTAAAAAAATATAATATGATTTCATGTCGTGACTCATTTTATTTGGATCGTGTTAACTAAAGAAAGATTATGTGTCGTATCGTGTTTTGCTTTGTTCGCTTTAGGTAGAAAAAATAAGACTGTGTGTGTATGTGTGTGTGTGTACAATGTTTAAATATACTAATGTGAAAGTAAATTAAAATATATATGAATATTGATCCCTCTGGTCCGTAAACTATTTATGTTGTTAAATTTAATAGTTTTTTGAATAAAACGAATGAATTGGTTGTAAATGAATAGTTTAGAATGTGAATTGGCTAAATTTTTAGTTTAGGAACCTAAATGAAACTACTTGCATAGGCGACATAGGGATCGAAAACTCATTTTTTTGAACATCTAAACCAAAATATTTGAGTGGCGAACATATGAACACTAGTAACAGTATATTTTCATAAGAAATTAGTAATGGCATATTATTCTTAGTAATTAAAAACTAGTGAGGGTTTGTTTGGTTGTGCTTAAAAACCGTGTTTTGTGTTTAAACACTATTCTAGTTACAGTTTGTGCTTATCGCACTTGTTTTTAAAAATAGAGTTTAAAAAATCGTGTGTTTAATTCATGTATTCTTAAAACAACATGTTGTTTCCAAAAAGTTGTTTTTTAAGTCAAAAATGTTTATTCTACCTATTTTCTATAAAAACCCATAATATTTAGAATTTAATTTTAAAAAAATGGAAAAACTTATGGGATAATCATCGGTTATGCGTGTTGAAAATAAAATAAAATGAGAAAATTTTAATTTATATGAATTTTGTGTTTTTTGTGCCAATTAAATGAATAATATGAACGTTTATTTAATTAGGGTGTATTTTAGTGCTTAGGTAGTGATGAAGGGGATTTTTTATCGGACCATATGAACGTCCTTTGTATGGGAAATCAATCGAATCCCCTTCTCACCCTTTGATTGGCGATCAGGCATTCGATCTCAGGGAGCCAGTTAAATAGTTCTTGCTTCAAACATAACATATGTTCTCAATGAAGATGGACCACTCCCATGATGAATAGGGAAGGTGGAACATTCAATATTTCTAGAGTTGAACATGTGTCCTGCGATCCATTAAGTAGTGGGAATAGAATAATAGGTACCACCTTGTAAGGCTACTATATAAACCCATCATAGCACAATATTAAAGATTAATTCGGTTGATTTGCTTGTAATTATTGTAATCCCAAAGATAATAAAACTCCACCCCCTCCCTTTGCCTCGTGGACGTAGGTCAAAACGACCGAACCACATATATTTGGTGTCTATTTATTTATTACTCTATAATTCTAATATCATTCATTGCTCTATATTATTGTGTTGTGTGTGTTAGATTTTCACCCCAACATAATTGACATCGTCTCTCCGAACAACAAGTTCTAAAGCCGTGAATAGACACCGGGTGAACCAGGCCATCAATGGCTTCGTAGAGTAGCAGGAGGTCCTCTAGGGCCCCACTGGCTTAGATTAGTTATATCCCAACCCTCCGCCTCTAGTTCCCGAGCTATAGGTAGACCAAGAAGCCCTCGCTCATTAGAATGCGAAGGATGAGGCTCTAAATCCTCATCCTCCCCCTTCAGCGCTCTTATCAACTATACACTAATATTCAGTAGTCCAAAGGCTTTACCCATTATTGGTGACGGTCAATAATGGAGATATTGATTGTACATCACCTTTATGTAGGGAAGTCATGGACTTCTCAATGCCTCTGACCTTCAAGCTTCCCAGGATGGGCTCGTTTGATGGCATGTCAAATCTGCGTGACCATATAGATCATTATAAGGCCGAATTTTTAGGTAGTCCGAACCCAATTTGATATAAGGACTTCGCCACCATACTGAATGGGTCACCGAGAACTTGGTGCAATCGACTTCCACCGAACTTTGTCATTTGCTTTAGAGATCTTGCTGAGTGCTTTGTCAGGCATTTTATTAGCAATCGAGTTCAACAAAAGATGACTAATTACTTGTTTAACATCCCTGAGATGAAATAAGAGTCTCTTAAGGAATTTGTGAAGAGATTCAATAACGAGATTCTCTATATCAATCATCCGGATGAATGATCGAAGGTGTTAACTTTCCTATGTGGTCTTTATAGCAGTAACACCATTTACATGCTATCAAAGAATCTTACCAATATAATGGAGTTGACGAGGAAGGTAGAGAAACACATCCACAATGAGGATATAATCAACAGTCATCTTCTCCCTAGAGGGAGGAGGAATAACATGGTAGAAGGTCGGGAGATGAATTTAATAAGAGGAGAATTTCCCCGAAGTGGAACAGTGTGGGAAACCAAGCAAAGCTTGATAATTTACCCCTCTTAATATGACAGTGGGACGGTTCATGTCCACCATGATTGACCAAAAGTTATTGAATTGGCCGAGAAAAATGAGGATCTGACTTTACAGAAGGAGGTCCAAATTGTATATAAGTTCCATCCTGACTATGAACGTGATGAAAATAATTTTCTCCTCCTGAAAAGCGAGATTGAAACACTAATTCGGAGGGGGTATCTATGGGAGTTAGTGGGAGGTAAAGGTGGGAGATCAGATAATCGAACTGATGAGTAAAGAAGAGACTGATACAAGAGAAGGTCAAAGGAACGTGAATGTAGGTAGGAGGGGCCTAAGGAGGTTACGAAGGCTAAGAGAGGTAAGCGAAATAATATGATCTTAGGGAGTTACGTAATCGGGGGAGAATCAACCTCTGCTCGCAAATCCTACAAAGTCCAAAAAAGATAACTGATGGATGTCCGAAGACAGAAACCCCAAGAAGAGTGGGAGAACATAACCTTCACCTCGAAGGACTCTTAGGATATGATTACCCTACGTGATGGTCCTCTGTTAATTGAAGCTCTGATATCAAACTGGACAGCTGGAAGAATTATGATAGACACTAGAAACGTGATGGATATTATTTACTATGATTATTTTGAGGAGATAAAGCTATGGGGATCAGTTAAATCCTATGTAAGGCACACATTTGGGCTTTGTTAGGGAGCAGATGTACCCAAGAGATCAATTGAGTTACCATTCATAGTAGAAAGGAGCCCAAAATCCACCACATTATAAGTGAAATTTCTTATAATGTGGCCACCTTTGTCCTGATTGGATTAATAACTCTTAGCCGACTAGATGTTGTTCTTTTTATTTTGTCCATATCCCTTCGATTTCCAATATCGGACGGAACATGGTCGGTAAGAGGAAGTCAATATCGTGTAAGAAGTTGTTATTTTTCACCTTTAAAGAAGAAGAAGAAGGATACATTTCATATTTATGGGTTAGATCCTAGGGAAAAGTCAACCATCAAGTCACCAATATAAGACTTGATCCTAATTTCATTATGCGATGCTCGAGTAGAATGAATGATGTATGTGGGATCATACTTTATTGATCAGAGAAGAGAAGAATTGGTAGCCTTTCTTTAAAATCACCAAAGTACGTTTGAATGGAGTTATGAGGAGATATCAGGTATAGATGCTTTGATGATGACCCATCAGCTGAAGGTAGACCCATCCAGATGACTAGTGAGACAATAAAAAGGCATTCGACCCAAAATGAAATCAAGCGGTGCATGTTGAGGTAGAAAAATTTCTCGACACTTAATTCATTCGGGATGTCAAATACCTAGAATGGCTATCCAATGTTGTAATAGTTAGAAAGACGAATGGAAAGTAACAAGTCTGTGTCGACTATTCTAATCTGAATGAGGATTGCCCAAAGGATTCGTACCTTTTCCCCAGGATCGATACTTTTGTAGATGCTTTAAGGGGACATGAAAGTTATTGATGTTACACCGAAATGTAACATCCAAATAATATAGAAGAAACTAAATGAGTAATGAAAATAAATATGTTTTGGTTTTGATGATGAACAATAGTGAAGGCAATTAATGACATAAGATAGAGAAAAAGGTAGACACGGGAGATTTATAGTGGTTTAGCCAAGTAACCTACATCCACTTTGTTACAACTCATTTCTCACTAGAAAAATAGTGTTTTACAAGCTACAATTGTACTTTCTCTCAGTAGAGATTCTTTTGACAAAGTAATAATGTGTTTTTACAATAATGTGGCGTCTGAAACAAGTAATGCAAGGATATATTATACATAGTCCATTTTTACACTACGTATGTCGTATACCGTTACACCTGTCGAAGGAAGTTCAAGTTCATATGCTCAACAAGACAGATCCGAAAATCAACATTCTTCAACAACAAGCCTTCGCAAGACTGATTTTGGTAAGGTTGTTTTAAGTGTTAGGATATTTTCAAAACAGTTTTTAACAAGTTGAGACATTTTTTTAAGGTAAAATTAATTTTTCAAGACCTGTAGACAGAGTTTTAAAATAAAAAAAATTAACTTTTCAGTCGTTCAAATGATAAGTATGTGTCGTTAAAATGACGGGTCAAGTCTTTCGAACGACTCATCTAACGACATTAGATGTCATTTGGAAGGTCATTCGAAAGGTCGCTTGAAGCTTGCATCTAACGAAGGCATACTGTTTTAGTTTTCTTTTGGTCGTTTCTTCCTGGATATAACGATATAAGATGTCGTTCAAATGACATGCAGATTTTGTTCTAACGACCCGTCGACTTAAGGTTTTTATAAATACCTGCTTCGTAAATCTTTTTTATTTTTAAGACTACAGAATTTGACGAAAACGAAACTGCATTCTGCAGAAATTTTTGTCTTCACTTTTAGGTTACAAAACCTTTGTTTTTTATTCACAAATCATCCAAACTACTTTAGTGAATCATTTGTGAACCCAAGACTCAACCTTGTTGAAGTTTCTCTTATAAAGACTTCATCTCTACTATTGGATTGGTGATTCTTGAGGGAATTTTTGGCTGATGATTCTGATCACTTAGGAAGACTTGAGGGTGTTCCTTGTTGGAGACAAAATTGCGATTCTTGTGGATTCTTGTGGGAGTCCATTGCTAATTTTTAGGTTGTGGCCTATGTAAGTTTGTTGCAGTAGATTCATTGCAGATTTCATTGTGTACTTTGTAAGTTGCGATTTACCGTACATGGTGAAATAAAAGGTTTTGCCCTTTCGGGGGATTTTTTCCTGAAATATGTGTTTTCAGCATTTTGTGATTGTTTGTGATGGCATAGATGCATGTTTTAGGGTTTAATTAATTTGAATAAAAAATTGACATCTAATTAAATAAGTATTAAATTTGAAATTTACGAATCCATAAACAATCGATATCACACCGCATTCTCAAATTGGTATAAGAGCAGATTTCACCAAATTACCGTGAGATCTTTTTTCTGCAAAATTTTTATGATATCGATTTTTTTGAAAAAAATTCGATTTTGAAATTTTTCGCATTTTTTTCGATGGAGAACTTATATAATCGGTTGCTCGTCTTTGATGGAACAAATTATGCCTACTGGAAAGTCTTCATGAAATCTGGTTTAAAAGCAATTGATGAACGTGTCTGGATTGTTTGTGAAAGAGGGTAGACTCATCGTCGATAATTTCACTTCTCCCAAACCTGTGTCGGACTGGACCGAGAAAGATTTTAAATTGAGTAATTTTAACTCTCATGACCTTAGCGTTATTTCTGGAGCCGTCATCGCTGACGAGTTCCGTCGTATCATGACATGAACCACGTCTAAAGAGGCACGGAATATCCTCCAATTGACACATGAGGGTACCAACGCAGTTAAGGCATCTAAATTACAAATTTTGATCACACAATTTGAGACAATCATGATGTCTGAGTTTGAGTGTTTTGACGAGTTTTATGCTAGGTTATTGTACATAGTCAACCCAAGTTTTAGTTTGGGTGAGAAGATTGATGAGACGAGAGTTGTCAAAAAGATTTTGAGGTCACTTACATCTCGTAAGAGACCTTTAAACTTATGAGATCGACATGTTTCCCAAAACCGTTGAGCCTGCGGATAGGGGGATTGCACTTAAGGCACAATCTAAAAATACTGAAGAACTGTCTAGGAAGGAAGGGAAGAAAAAAAAAGAGCTTGATGAGTGCATTATTTTGTATATTTTATACCCAGATTTATACCTTGTTAGTCCCATTTTGTTTTATTTAATAAGTTCTTCGAACCATTTTATTAAAAAGAGAAAAAAAATGTGAGAATGATTGAATTCATTGTCAAAATGGAAATTTTAATTCAAAAACGGGCACTTCGATAATTTTATGATATTCTTGTGCTAATTTGTGAAAAAAGTTGTCTAGTGAAATTTTTGCAGGTAATGATGAAATTTGGTACAAATTGATGGTCAACTGGAAAAAGGCACGAAAAAGCTGAATTTTATGGTCGTTAGAAAAAATGTTGTTTTTACTCTTGTGAAATCGTAAAAAAAATCGAAAATCTCTATTCTCCGATTTGGATGAAATTCGGCATGCGTGTTCAACACGTAAATCTAAGACTTTTCAAGTGGGGGGAAATTCGGCCTTTTATTTTGATCCAAATATTAAAGAGGTGGAAGTGATAAGTCTCAACACATTTCAACCAATCAGGAAGAGTTTCACCAAAATCCTAATACCTCATCTCCAAGCCTATAAATAACACCCTTGGGCTCACAATTTTTTAGAGGAATTTCGTAGGGAGAATTTTAGGAGCAATTTTTGAGAGATTGTATTCAATTTGAGGGCCAAGTCTTTATAATTTTTGAGAGGATGGAAGATTGTTTTGAGACAACTTATTGTAAGTTTGATATATTACTGAAAGTCTCTTCTTATTCTTGCAATTTCCCTTTCATTGTGATAGTTTGATTATTCTATTAGGATTAGGGTGAAGTTTATCATAGTTAGCCAATATTGTCACGTTAATTTGATTGTTGTTTATTCCCTACCTGTTTTAATTGTTATCAAAGATTCGTTATTCATTTTAAAATGACACGAGAGTGTGTTTTAAAACTCGACACAGGTGCAACATAATCAACAAGAATCAGTGACATCTGGGCAGGTGGTGGATGAGGAGGATGAACATGTGGGGCCATGGGGGTGCTGGGGGACCGCAATGGGGACAAGTGGCAATCAGATGGCAACGCTCTCCGCAATAAAAGCGCTGGCGGTCTCGTAGTGATACAAAGCAAGGGGCACCGAGTTGGGGAGGGGGAATCCACTCCAAGACGCTGTTGTGGGTATCCCCGACGTCAGAGGATGAAGAAGAGTCGGTGTAGAGCAGAGAAGGATCATGATGAAAAGGGGTATGATGTGATGATGGATGAGGTGGTACGTACGGTGGTGGGTGAGGGTGGAGGGAGTGGGTCCGCGAAATACCCACGAAGGTCATAGGGTTGCCTCGAGGGGACTAATGGGCTGATAGGTTCTTGTGGGTCGGGATTGGGAGGATGGTCGGGAGTCCCAATATGTTGGTTGAGGGCCCCGGGGTAGTCGAGAAACCCGTGGGGACTGGGAAATGCATTTGGCCGAAGGGTATGGGCAAAACTGGGTTTAGTAGAGGTTTCAAGTTGCCCGGTGGGTAGGGTTCTGAATAGGGTCGAATCGGACACGGGTGGGCCTCTGAGTAAGGCAGAGAACCGGTTAGTCAGAACAAGTTGGGGCAGGGGCTTCTTGGGGCTACGGTTTGAGTTGGGACACTAAGGTTTGGGTTTCTGGAGTTGGAAGGGATGGGGAAGTGGTCGTAGGGGAGATTATCCCAAATAGGTTTGGGCAGGGGTAATGGGGGTGGGGTTAAGGTCAGAAGCAGGGGCATACTAATCTAGGGTTTTTTGGGACTGGCCGGTAGGGGCTTTGGTCATAATAAGAGCAGGAGACTAGGGCTAGGGTGGTGGGGTGGTCGGTATAGGCACGGGTTTCACCGGGGTCCGAAACGGGTGGGGTTAAGGTTTTTTTTAGGTTAAGGCGGGGATCGTGTAGGGTTGGGTTTGGATCCTAGGCTGAAGCGATCAGGTTGAAGGGTTTTCTAGGTCGGACAGGTAAAGATGGTGGTCGGGGGCAAGGCATAAGGGTAGGGTTAGGTCAGCATGGGTGAGGGTGAGGGTGGTGGTGGGGTCGCCTAGGGTTAGGGATGGGGTTTCTAAGACAACCTCTTTCCCAGGCCTATGTGAGGCGTTTTTCAGCTACTTTTCTATGGCAGTGGGAGGTTTTTCGTAGAGAGAAGTTGGATTAGCGCGTCGAACCTCTTGTTGAAATCTAGGGCTTATTAATGCATTTTGTGCCTCAACTCTTGGATCTCTTCATGTTGTTGTTTGGATTTTTTGGAGCCATTGAAAGTAGTGTACGATTTTAATAGAATAAAATCGATACACTACTACACCAATCTTGGAGCGACACCCGCTCTGATACCAATTTGACGTAAACTACACGTCAATGGCTAATAAATAAAACCAAAATAATTTTTAGAGAGAGAAACAAAGGATTTCTTATATTCAAAATGGGAGCTATCCTCTAACAACAAATTGGGAGTTTTTGAATGCATTTCCTGGTTTCCTTACTTCGAAAGGGGAAAATTTAAATCTTCTTATGGGTGACTACGGCGTGATAAAAAATTATTGACACATACCTGGTTCTACCATTACCTAATTCAGAATTGAGCGAGGAGACTATCCCTATTAGAATGTGGAATTTGAATCGACAAGAGGTTCATGTGAAGGTATGAGTGCCTGGACAAATTATATTCATGGAAAATATGTTGTGGATCTGCTGACTATGGGTTTCTCATGCACCAAGTGTTTAGCACTTTGAGTCTGGCCAAGAACAACAACACTTTGAGGAAACTAGTTTCTCATTAGAGCCACCAGACTCACACTTTCACTGTTGCTTGTGGTGAGTTTACGA
Organism: Sambucus nigra; assembly: GCA_949130495.1. Lineage (NCBI taxonomy): Eukaryota > Viridiplantae > Streptophyta > Magnoliopsida > Dipsacales > Adoxaceae > Sambucus > Sambucus nigra. Next base: position 129,254,953 of record OX422214.1, read on the forward strand.
TTACATTAGAGGAATTTTATGAACTCCTTAGTCTAGAAGCTACTGGTACTGATACGTATTTTGAGGAAGCCCTCTCGAAGGAGGAGGCTGCTGTAATACCCCATACTTTTATTGATATTTATTTATGGAATTAATTAAATTAAATGTGAATTAATTGAGAATTAATCCGGATATAATACTAACGAGATGTGAGTTGGTATTTGATTATAAGGTGTATATATGGCATTAGATGAATCTTGAGAATATTAAAATTTATCGCGAGACTGAAATACGACAATTTGAGAAATTTAGTTGGGACGCGCATGACAGTCGCGTTAGGAACATAATTATTTAAATTAAAAGGTAAATTTTATTTTTATCAACCGGATGGTCATTTTGAGTGCGCCAACGTGTTCGGAAGGGTCGAAATAGTCAGAAAACACTAGCCGGGGGTATAGTTTGGGTCCCAGGGCATTTTTAGGCCATACCGGCAACTTAAAAGGGTATTTTGGTAATTTTGGAATTTTGGGATTTATGACCAACGAATTTTGGGAGTTAAAAATAGGGAATTTAATGACCCACTAAGCCATTACCAGCACTTAACTGATTAGAGGGCAACGGGAGTTAGAGGAGGAAGTTAGGAAAAGTTCCAAAGAGAAAACACAACCTCCATCTTCAACCTTCAACCTTGGGAGAGAAAGAGATAGACCAACCTTCATCCTTCAACAACAAATTCAGAGAACAATCCGAGGCAAGCGGTTTAATTATGTTAATTTCAAGCGAATGCTTCTTCCATGCTTAGAAATTGATATAATTGCATTGTATTGGGAGACTTATAAAAACCCATGAAATTGGAGTTATAAATTCAGATTTTGATATAGGGAGGCATGTAGAATTGTTATTGGGTGATTATACTAAAAGAATTACGACTTTTTATGTAACAAAAATGGATTTATTTATGGAAATTGATGACTTTAAATTTCTAGGGTTCATGTTCATAAGGTTTGTGAAAAATTGGGGAGTTATGATAATTAGATGATGTTTAGGAAGATTTGGCCCTATATAAATGTTAAGTTATGACCTACGAATGATTAGTGATGACAAGAAACCTTAAAATACCGTTGGGACGATTTTTAGATGAGATTAGAGGTGAAGAAAATTGAGAAAACGAGATAGGAAAATTCTGGGCTCGAAACTGGCATCTCGTTAGAAGACCTGCCCAGGTCGTTCGAACGAGCTCGTTCGAACGAGCTTCTAACGAGGTGACAGTTTGCCTTCTAAAGAGTTGGATGTTCGTTCGATGCCTTTCGTTCGAACGAGATCTCGTTAGATGCCCCTTTCGTTCGAACGAACTCTCGTTCGAACGACCTCGTTCGAACGAGACTTCTAACGAGTTGACAAATTGGCCTTTTTGGCCTGAATTGATTTCTAGTGTTCCGAATCCTTGTTTAATTGATGAGATGACTTTACCTTGTTAACTAATGGGTATAGTTGAGAGAATTGGGATATATTGAGGAGTAAAATATAGAAGAGTAGTTTGAACCAAATGATATTGGAGGATTAGAACGCGAGTGACTAGTCACGATGCGAGGATAATTAATGACTTAAATCCATATAAACCGGACATATGATTTGTGTGACATTAAAAGTTGGTATGAGAATGAGAAGTATACCGCTAATAAATTATATTAATTACTAAGATGTGTGCATGTTTAGTATATATATGATTTTATGTGTATGACATACCTACCATACTTGTTATCACGGGAGGTTTGCGTTCGCTTAGGGCCATCTAATCTTTGTGTGCCTACGGGGGGGATTTAGATTGGTACCTCGAGGACATAGGTCAAAAAAGGACTTATTGGGAAGTTAATAAGTCTGCTGATCATGTGAGCGTAGGTATGTGCGTGACCCATGTGATGTGACTATGTTCGCCTCCATTGTTTGTGATTTGCTATTATCTGAGAACGATTCCTGAGAGATTCGGAATGCGTGATCCTTATGTACGTGATGTACCGGGATGGGATAGCAGAGTATGTGTGCACCGCAGCTTAGTCTCGGGGTGCTAGTATTGTATATTTATGACGTGAATAATATACGGTTAAATGATGATAACTTTCATGTTTATATTGTGTAGTGTAATTATCGTAATAATCGCTGAAGATAAAAAAGGATAACCTGTAGTGAATTGTATTGCTAATAATTGAGAATGCGAGATTTATAGTAAAACTCTCTAATTTAATTATGAGGTTGTATTTAAGTGCGAATCGAATAGAAGGGTTAGAATTCATTTTGGTCTAGATAAATACGAGGATCTCTTGAATGGGTACGGTACGTTAGGAGTGCACAATTACTCGAGAGGTGAGTATTTCATGTGAGTGAACGTCCTGACATATATTTTGCATTCATTGTTTTAATGTTATTAAAGCACTTGCGGTTTTTAAAATATTCTCCACTTTCGGGCTCTTACCTGTTTGCTTTCAAATCTATTTTTTTGTAAAAACCTTTTTAGGTGCCCAGCCACAAGGACACCTTGCATAGGATTTCTATTCAGGTGATGAGCTGTAGATGTTGTGGAAGTTACAGGGCCTTGATAGTAGACGCCTCCTCTTCTAGTCTTGACTCCATATTCAGTTTCATCATTTGTAGGGCATGTCGCCCATTTCTTTTAGAGACATTTTATATTTCAGTCATTTAGACTTTGGTTTGTAATTAATACAGGACGCAAACTTGCTTCTTTTATTTCCGTATTTGGGATTGTTGTGAGGAGTATTTCCTCCAGACTCATTATTATTTGTTGATTACTCTATTGCTACTTTATGGTGGTTGGTTATGTTATTCTTTTATATTTCACTTATTGCATGATAATCGGATTAAATTTAAAATTTGACAACTCACTTTTTAAATAGTAGGTGGTTAGTAATTATTAAAATGTTTTCGACAGTGATGCTATTAACTGAACCCGCTAGACATTTTGTATTCATTTAATAAAGGAGTATCTACCCGGTATTTAATTAGTCGGGGTGTCACAGGTGGTATCAGAGCATCAGGTTCTAGTGTCCTTTAGGATCTGTACGGCTTATTATGTTCCTGCTGAGCTTTCTTTGATGTAGAGCCCTATATTTTGGGATTGTTGTATTCTTTTATGTATGCTTCGCTCTTCAGCTACTTTAACTTTATAACTGCGAACTTATAGACTTTACTCTTATTTCAGATGCCTCCACGACGTGCACCACGGGTTCCTAGGAATGCACAGCCAGAGCCGCAGCCAGCACCAGTACAGGGAACCATGAATGCCGCCGAGGTTGAAGCGATTGTAGCCCAAGTGGTAAATGCCGCTCTAGCAGTTGTACTACAGGCACCACCCCAGGCGCCAGTAGCCGCGCCAGTTCAGGAACATGCATTCCCGTCTGCTTGGGAACGCGTACGTGATGCTTTTCAGAAAGCACACCCTCCGGAGTTCGCAGGTAGCTCCAATGTTGTGGTTTCAAGTCAGTGGAAGAAAGATATTCAGGGGCACTTGAAGATGTAGGAGTGCACCGATGTTCAGAAGCAGATACTAGCTACTTTCAAGCTAGTGGGAGACCTTTAAGGAAGTGGTGATACCAATTGATTCGATTCCGGTTGTTCGAGAGTTTGCCGATGTATTTCAGGATATACCTTGATTACCTCGAGTAGAGAGATAGATTTTGTGATTGACTTGACGCCGGGCACTCGGCCTATTGCCCGCGCACCTTACCGTATGGCTCCAGCTGAGATGAGAGAGTTACGGGATCAGATTGAGCATATGTTGGGTCAGGGGTTTATCTGAAGGAGTACTTCGCCGTGGGGTGCCCTTTTGTTGTTCGTAGAGAAGAGGATAGATCGTTGAGATTGTGTGTAGATTACCGGGAGTTGAATAAGGTCACGCTACGGAATAAGTATCCGTTGCCCCGAATCGATGACTTATTCGACCAGCTGAGAGGAGATTCCTTCTTCTCAAAGATTGATTTGCGATCTGGTTATCATCAGTTGCGTATCAGGGAAGAGGACGTCTCGAAGACTGCTTTCTTAACGAGATATGGTTCCTACGAGTTTCGAGATTATGCCCTTTGGTTTGACCAACGCTCCAGCCGTAATTATGGACTTGATGAATAGGGTGTTCAGAGAGTTCCTAGATCAGTTCGTTATTGTCTTCATTGATGACATTCTGGTCTACTCCCAGATAGAAGAGGAGCACGCCGAGCATTTGAGGCAGGTTTTGCAGACACTACGTCAGAACGAGTTGTATGAAAAGTATGAAAAGTGCGGGTTTTGGCTGAAGGAGGTTCAATTTTTTAGGCATATTATTTCCGACCGAGGGATATCTGTTGATCCGGGTAAGGTATCCGCGGTGAAGGAGTGGGGATAGCCCACGACACCGACTGAGATCCGTAGTTTCTTGGGCCTAGCAGGATACTACAGGAGATTTATTCGGGGTTTCTCTAAGATAGCGGGTCCTTTGACACATCTGACTCGAAAAGGTGTGCCGTTCATTTGGAGTGATGCCTGTCAGTTAACATTTGATGAGTTGAAGGACAAGTTGACCTTAGCACCTGTGTTAGCATTGCCGAGACTGAGAGTTGAGTATCTAGTTTACACCGATGCGTCCTTACAAGGACTTGGAGGTGTATTGCAGCAGGAGAGTCAGTCCATAGCTTATGCTTCCCGTAAGCTTAAGCCTCACGAGAAGAATTACCCCACCCATGACTTGGAGTTAGCGGCAGTTGTATTTGCCCTTCGGATTTGGAGAAATTATCTTCTGGGGGAGAAGTTTCGATTGTTCATGGACCACAAGTCCCTACAGTACCTATTCACGCAGAAGGAGTTGAATATGCGGCAACGGAGGTGGCTTGAGTTTGTGAAGGATTATCAGTTTGATATTCAATATCACCCGGGGAAGGCTAACGTGGTAGCAGACGCGTTGAGCCGTAGGCCAGTAGATGAGGTGGCTGAGGTGCAGAAGGCAAAGTGGAAGGAGTTAGGACACCAGAATGCAGTGGCCCGATCATTCATATCTGTGATGACTGTTAGACCACAGATCGTCACGAGAGTGGTAAAGGCACAAGCAAATGACTCGTTCTGTCAGGAGCAAATAGTTCGATTACTAGCAGAGGGAGCCGAGTCCTATACCGTTAGCTCAGACGGGGGATTACGCTTCAATGGGAGACTGGTTGTTCCAGAAGGGGATGAATTGCGACACGAGGTGATGGTAGAGTCTCATGGCTCACGGTTCGCGGTACATCCCGGTGGGGACAAAATGTACCAAGACATGAGACGACAGTATTGGTGGAGCGGGATGAAGAGAGATATTGCCGTGTTTGTTTCTAAATGCACCACTTGTCAGCTAGTAAAAGTGGATCATCAAAGACCGGTAGGACTTTCACGGGGTTACCTACGTCACAGAGGGGTCACGACTCCATTTGGGTAATTGTGGACAGGTTGACCAAAGTCGCTCATTTTTTACCCGTAAGGACGGACTACACTACGGGACAGTATGCCCAGCTTTTTATTGCAGAAATAGTGAGACTTCACGGTGTGCCCCTAAATATCGTGTTTGACCGAGACAAGATATTTGTTTCACGGTTTTGGAAGAGTTTTCAGGAGGCCATGGGCACGGAATTGCGGTTGAGTACGACTTATCACCCGCAGACCGATGGGCAAATCGAGCGTACAAATCAGATGTTGGAGAACATGTTGTGTATGTGCATCATTGACTTTGGGGCTGGATGGGAGCAGTATCTTCCACTGGTGGAGTTTGCTTACAACAACTCCTACCAGTCCACCATTGGCATGGCTCCATTTGAGGCGTTGTACGGTAGACCTTGTCGTTCCCCAGCATGTTGGTTGGAGGTGGGGGACAACAAACTACTTGGGTCGGAAGTGATTCAGTATACTTCGGCAAGGATAGAATTGATACGGAGTCGCATTCGGGTAGCTCAGGATTGGCAGAAGAGCTATGCTGATGCGAAGAGATTCTTCAGGGAGTTTCAAGTGGGGGACCAGGTTTTACTCAGAGTATCTCCTATGAAGGGGATTATGCGTTTTGGGAAGAAAGGGAAGTTGGCACCGAGATATGTGGGGCCATTTCCTATCATCGAGCGGATTAGGTCCGTTACATATAGACTTGGGTTACCGGAGCATTTGCACAGGATTCATGATGTGTTTCATATTTCCTCGCTAAGGAAATATCTTAGAGACGATTTGGCTCATTCTCACATTGCTTTGGAGGACATCGATCTCCAGCCTGATAGCTCCTACGAGGAGGGGCCGATTGCTATTTTGGACCGAAGTGAGAAGAAACTGCGGTCAAAGATAGTTCCGTTAGCACGTGTTCAGTGGCGGCATCATAATGCCGAGGAGTCCACTTGGGAGTGCGAGGATGAGATGCGCGAACATTATCCCGAGCTATTTTTACCAGGTACTTTCTAATTCTGAATTTCAGGACGAAATTCTGTTATTAGGGGGGAAGTATGTAATACCCCGTACTTTTATTGATATTCATTTATGGAATTAATTAAATTAAATGTGAATTAATTGAGAATTAATCCGGATATAATACTAACGAGATGTGAGTTGGTATTTGATTATAAGGTGTATATATGGCAATAAATGAATATTGAGAATATTAAAATTTGTCGCGAGACTGAAATACGGTAATTTGGAAAATTTTGTTGGGACGCGCATGACAGTCGCGTTAGGAACATAATTATTTAAATTAAAAGGTAAATTTTATTTTTATCAACTGGATGGTCATTTTGAGTGCGTCAACGTGTCCGGAAGGGTCGAAATAGTCAGAAAACACTAGTCGGGGGTTTAGTTTGGGTTCCGGGGCATTTTTAGGCCATACCGGTAACTTAAAAGGGTATTTTGGTAATTTTGGAATTTTGGGATTAATGAACAACGAATTTTGGGAATTAAAAATAGGGAATTTAATGACTCACTAAGCCATTACCAGCACTTAACTGATTAGAGGGCAATGGGAGTTAGAGGAGGAAGTTAGGAAAAGTTCCAAAGAGAAAACACAACCTCCATCTTCAACCTTCAACCTTGGGAGAGAAAGAGATAGACCAACCTTCATCATTCAACAGAAAATTCAGAGAACAATCCGAGGCAAGTGGTTTAATTACGTTAATTTCAAGCTAATGCTTCTTCCATGCTTAGAAATTGATATAATTGCATTGTATTGGGAGACTTATAAAAACCCATGAAATTGGAGTTATAAATTCAGATTTTGATATAGGGATGCATGTAGAATTGTTATTGGGTGATTATACTAAAATAATTACGACTTTTTATGTTACAAAAACGGATTTATTTATGGAAATTGATGACTTTAAATTTCTAGGGTTCATGTTCATAAGGTTTGGGGAAAATTGGGGAGTTATGATAATTAGATGATGTTTAGGAAGATTTGGCCCTCTATAAATGTTAAGTTATGACCTACGAATGATTAGTGATGACTAGAAACCTTAAAATACCGTTGGGACTATTTTTAGATGAGATTAGAGGTCAAGAAAATTGAGAAAACGAGATAGGAAAATTCTGGGCTCGAAACTGGCATCTCGTTAGAAGACCTGCCCATGTCGTTCGAACGAGCTTCTAACGAGGTGACAGTTTGCCTTCTAACGAGTTGGATGTTCATTCGATGCCTTTCATTCGAACGAGATCTCGTTAGATGCCCCTTTCGTTCGAACGAACTCTCGTTCGAACGACCTCGTTCGAATGAGACTTCTAACGAGTTCACAGATTGGCCTTTTTGGCCTGAATTGATTTCTAGTGTTCCGAATCCTTGTTTAACTGATGAGATGACTTTCCCTTGTTAACTAATGGGTATAGTTGAGAGAATTGGGATATATTGAGGAGTAAAATATAGAACAGTAGTTTGAACTAAATGATATTGGAGGATTAGAATGCGAGTGACTAATCACGATGCGAGGATAATTAATGACTTAAATCCATATAAACCGGACATATGATTTGTGTGACATTAAAAGTTGGTATGAGAATGAGAAGTATACCTCTAATAAATTATAGTAATTACTAAGATGTGTGCATGCTTAGTATATATATGATTTTATGTGTATGGCATACCTACCATACTTGCTATCACGGGAGGTTTGCGTTCGCTTAGGGCCATCTAATCTTTGTGTGCCTACGGGGGGGATTTAGATTGGTACCTCGAGGACATAGGTCAAAAAAGGACTTATTGGGAAGTTAATAAGTATGTTGATCATGGGAGCGTAGGTATGTGCGTGACCCATGTGATGTGAGTGTGTTCGCCTCCATTGTTTGTGATTTGCTATTATCTGAGAACGATTCCTGAGAGATTCGGAATGCGTGATCCTTATGTACGTGATGTACCGGGATGGGATAGCAGAGTATGTGTGCACCGCAGCTTAGTCTCGGGGTGCTAGTATTGTATATTTATGACGTGAATAATATACGGTTAAATTATGAGAACTTTCATGTTTATATTGTGTAGTGTAATTCGTAATAATCGCTGAAGATAAAAAGGGATAACCTGTAGTGAATTGTATTGCTAATAATTGAGAATGCGAGATTTATAGTAAAACTCTCTAATTTAATTATGAGGTTGGATTTAAGTGCGAATCGAATATAAGGGTTAGAATTCATTTTGGTCTAGATAAATAGGAGGATCTCTTGAATGGGTACGGTACGTTAGGAGTGCACAATTAGTCGATAGGTGAGTATTTCATGTGAGTGAACGTCCTGACATGTATTTTGCATTCATTGTTTTAATGTTATTAAAGCACTTGCGATTTTTAAAATATTCTCCACTTTCGGGCTCTGACCCGTTTGCTTTCAAATCTATTTTTTTGTAAAAACCTTTTTAGTGCCCAGCCACAAGGACACCATACATAGGATTTCTATTCAGGTGACGAGCTGTTGATGTTGTGAAAGTTACAGGGCCTTGATAGTAGACGCCTCCTCTTCTAGTCTTGACTCCATATTCAGTTTCATCATTTGTAGGGCATGTCGCCCATTTCTTTTAGAGACATTTTATATTTCAGTCATTTAGACTTTGGTTTGTAATTAATACAGGACGCAGACTTGCTTCTTTTATTTCCGTATTTGGGATTGTTGTGAGGAGTATTTCCTCCAGACTCATTATTATTTGTTGATTACTCTATTGCTACTTTATGGTGGTTGGTTATGTTATTCTTTTATATTTCACTTATTGCATGATAATCGGATTAAATTTAAAATTTGACAACTCACTTTTTAAATAGTAGGTGGTTAGTAATTATTAAAATATTTTCGACAGTGATGCTATTAACTGAACCCACTTGACATTTTGTATTAATTTAATAAAGGAGTAGCTACCCTGTATTTAATTAGTCGGGGTGTCACAGCTGCTAATAGCAAGGAGCTAAGGGGTGTGGTCAAGATATGTATGAAGATGTACAAAAAGTGTACCTGTTTAGAAATCATCAGGTACTTCTATTATATGGAAGACAAAGTGAGTGCCCTTGCTTATGACCAAGCGAGGAGGAATCCAAAAGGCAAACATGTGCTCGAGATGCCCTTTATTAGGTAAGGTTATAAGAGAAAAGTTGAACTTACTGGGTATATTTAGATTATTCTCTAGAGGATATATCTTCTTAGGAAACCTCATGACTGCCCGAGGAAAGATCTCATCAATCTTGTTATCCGGCTTGCTTCTGGTGTGAAGTTCTCCCTAGCTGCTATTACCCTTGGCTCCCCCTATATTTGGCTTGATAGGGTTCAGACCGACTCTGCTAGATCTCTCAATATGTTTGACGTATCAAACTATACGAATCACTTTCTTCTTAAAACCTTCATCTATGCTAGGTTCCCTAAATATGCCCCTACTAACTTACTTCCCACTTCTCATGAAATCAAGGTTCCTTGAATTCTTTCTTGGAACCATAAGCAGTATAGGAAAACTTTCCATTCATTCATAAATAATGTTAAATGCTTTAATTTTCCCCCTTATTCTGTGACCGACCAATTTTTTAACAACATTTTCTTTTATGGGGGTTCTCGACCAGTTCTAGCTGTCGAGCAATCTTTTACCTGTAATTTTCCTTCTTCCAATGTCCTTTTGGTTCTTACTCCCTCTTATCTTCCTTCATGCTATGAGTGGTCTAACTTATTTACACCTTATTCGCCCCATCGAGTAGCCATGCAATTTGGGTACTTCTTAACCATAATACTCGTGAGAAATATTCTAACTTTTCTAAGGCCTATGAGTACTTCCTTTCCGAGATGGTATCCACTTTATCTGGACAGTTGTAGGGTCAATTAGTTATCCCCCCAAAACGGGCCCGAAGCAGTAGATTTACAGAATACTTCAATGTGTTATAGCCCAATATACTTGGCTGTTTTCTCAAAGTTATTGAGCGGGGAACCTATTTATCCTCTTATTAAAAAATTTCCACCTACGGAGTTGGGGTTGCGGACTTGTACTATTAATCAAGTAATTTTTCCTCGAAGTGAAACCAAAACTGCCATGCCGAAGTACTTCCCCCTTTGGCACCCCTATAGGAAGCCATTATGAAGAAGAAGAATTGAGCTTCTACTTCTTAGTAGATTGAGGAGACTGTAGACCCACCTGTTACTTCTCAATTTGCTGTTGAGGAGGAGACTCCTATTGATATCTCAAGCATTGTTGTGGTGAAATCCAAGAAGAAAACTCCCAGCAAGAAAATGAAAGCTATTATCTCCAGTCCTTCGCAACAGTTTCAATACAAGTCTTCTTCTGACCCGCAATTGGTCAATCAATGCACCGAACTAATTAAGAGTTTGTTAAGATAATTTGACCAAGAATTTATAGATGTACATGCTATTTTGGCCCAATAAATGGACGAGAGAGGTATCTGTTTTACTCCCCCTGCCCATATTACTGGCCAAAAAAGGGTTAGATCCATCTCAATGGTTTAACTTCCTCTTGAGGATATTGAAGATGAATTCTTTCCCGAATAAGTTGAAGAGGTGGAAGAGGAGGAAGAATTTGAATATGAGGATGATTACCCGCTAGTTCGTCGATCGAGGAAACTTTGTCGGATGTATTCAACTGAGAAATCAGGTTCCATTCCTGTGGATTAGACTATACTTAATGACTTTAACGATGATCCTGAGTATGATAAGGATCAACTTTCACCCATTGCCAGAGACCATTCCCCTCTTCGCGAGGAGAACGCTCCCCTAGTCTGAGAGCCCAAGTCTTCTCTATCAATTATTCCTCAAGAAAAAGAATCGATTGAGGTGGGGCAAATGACAGCCACTGGCCCCATCACCATGGTAAGCACTCCTTATTCTTTAATGTCTTTTATTTTTTTGGTTATTTTGGCTATATTATTTTTTTATGTACTTAATCACTTTACTTCTTCTAATATTTTTACAGGCTGCTCCCATCGAGGAAGTAAATGCCAACACTTGTAGGGCCCTTATTGTTGTTCCCTCTAGGGCCACAATTACTGAACAATTTTGGAAGGGTTATTTAGGCCATATATTTTGGAGGGTATGGAAACCACCAAATGATGGTCAAGTTGGAATTGAGAGTAAAGCTGGAGGTGAGACAGATATTGCTCCTGTTGGGATTCCTGAGGTTACTCGTGAGTAAATAGCTGCAAGGGACACTTCCCATGAAGAGGTACATTTGTGCATATACATAATTGAGCTGTGATACCCTAGTGCCCAATTTTCTTAGTCAAATAACTATGTATTTCTTTAAGCAACATGTAATTCACCTATTCGAGCAACCATAAAGGTGTTGTAAGTAAGTTGGGACTTGGAAAATGCCCAATTTCACTTAGTCAAACAACCATGTAGGTGCTTAAGGTAAAACTAAGACTTTTAATCGACAAAAATTTACCTAGTTGAGGAACCATGAAGGTGCTTTAGGAAAACTGGGGCTTTGAGAATGCCCAATTTCACTTAGTCGAGCAACCATTTAGGTGCTTTAAGTAAAACTAGGACTTTTAAGGGACAACAATTTACCTAGTCGAGTAACCATAAAGGAATTTTAGGCAAACTGGGGCTTTAAGAATGCCCAGTTTCACTGTGTCAAGCAACCATTTAGGTTCTTTAAGTAAAACTAGGACTTTTAATTGACAATAGTTTACCTAGTCGAGCAATCATAAAGGTGCTTTAGGCAAACTGGGGCTTTGAGAATGCCCAGTTTCACTTAGTCGAGCAACCATTTTGGTGCTTTAAGTAAAACTAAAACTTTTAAGCGATAATAATTTACCTAGTCGATAAACCATAAAGGTGCTTTAGGAAAACTAGGGCTTTTGAACATCTGTTATCTTCATGTTTATTTTACTCCATCTTTAATTTCTTCTCACTTCATTCACTTCGAGGTGAACCAACCAAACACTTTGGTAGATGCTATTGCCTTTATCGAATAAGTTCCCCCAGAGGTTGTTCCCCTGGAATCTGCTACGACCGTTTGGGATTTTGTTGAATCAGACATCGTACCCATAATTGCCCAAAATGTGGAGAGGGGTGAGCGAGATACCCCTCCTATTTTATAAGAGGGTGATAGGGCTTCAAATTTTGTCTTTCTTTCTGCCAGTGACAACGCTTTTAGTGTTCATCCTCACGAGGTAGTCCCTGCTGAAGTTGTAAGGCAGAATTTGAAGGATCTTCCTCATATTCTTACCCCACCTTACAAGGAGTTGATTGAGTGACTATTGGATCGTCACCCTCTACCTTTATTGTGTGTTGTGTTCAGGTCCTTCCTGTGATGATGTCTTTTAAATTATTGGGTTTTACCATAGTCCTGGGCGACGAATTTCACACTCCTTTTCCCTCTTTAAGCCATTCGAAGATCAAGGAGATGATGGGCCAGATCAATGTTCTTGTTGTTGACGTCTTTTCCCTGAAGTGGCTGACAGATCTCCATAAGGCTCTCAAAAAAGCTGACCTACCTTCATTTTATGCTAAGCTCCAATCTGCCACCCGCTCGTAGAGTGCTGTTGTTAAAAAGATGGCAACCCTAAACCCTAAGATTGTCAAGGCTGAGGGGGAAGGTGCTTGCTATCAAGGAAGCTTTGATCAAAGCTAAGGCGAAGGTGGATCAAATCCAGTAGGAAATGGGTCATTATCAGCAGGAGATGGCAGATCTGTCATGCGAGCAGTCATCCCTAGCCTTTTTACTGCCCCATCACCATTATAGTCTTTTAGGCTCTTCCAGCTTGTGGTTTGTCATAGACGACCAAAGTGATTATTGATAACACTTGGCGGTTGGTATTTTTATTGCCCCCTTTTGTTGTTTTATATGTACCCCTAAGCGATAGCTCCTTTTTTGTGTATCTGCTAGTAAATTGGGCTTTGGATTGAATTAAATGAAAGTGTTTCTCATTTCTCTTTTTTTATGAGAGTTGTGTTTGAGAAAAAAAACTATTGTGTTTCATCCAACAATAACATAAATATACATAACTTCCAAAATTTACAGTCTTTGATAGGTTGGAAGAACATGCTCTCTGCTCAACTTATAAGATTTACAGTGCTAATTGAAAGCTTACTAAAGAGATAAAGGCAAAAAATAACTAAAAAAAATACATCTTTAGCCACTTGTTATTAAGTTTGAATGTTACATCATCTTTAATCTTCAAGATCTCACAGTAGCCTGAGTCGTGGGCCTTTCGAACGATATATGGTCCTTCCCAATTTGCCTCAAACTTAGGTAGTGAGAGATCCCGGATGTGGCTCCTAGAAGCTTTCAGAACTAAATCCCCTTCTTGGAATTTCCTTGACTTTACCAACTAGTCAGAGGACCTGGACAATTTCGTTCTATACATCCCAAAATACCTTTTTGCCCTATCTCTGTGCTCCTTCAGTGCTTCGAGTTGTATGTGCCGGCAATGGGGGAGCATTGCACTTCGCAGGTTGTACCATACAGAAGGTATATCAAACTCCACTGGGAGAATCGCTTTAGCACCAAACACAAAGGAAAAAGGAGTGTAGCCTGTAGGTTTCCTCTTTGTAGTTCTGTATACCCGCAGGACCTCTGGTATTTTGTCATCCCAAGTTCCTGGGAAATCTTCTAGCATCTTCGAGAGGATACTCACCAAAGTCTTATTAATTACTTCAGCCTGCCCATTGCACTTGGGGTATGCTACCATTGATTTGTGGGGGATAATTATATATTTATCTTTGAGCGGCCTCAGATCGCTATACATAAATAGGGTACCATTATTTGATAGGAACACCTTCGGGATACCAAGTCGGCAAATAATGTATTCCTTCATAAAGCGGGCAACCACCCCTGTCGTAGCTTTCTTTAGTGGTATAGCCTCTGCCCACAAGTATCCAGATCTTTCCCCTCGAGGAGGGGTTGATTGCCCTTACTAGATCAAATGCCCAGATGTGAAATGAAAAAGGAGTGGAAAGGGAATGTAGGTCTACCGAGGGAGCATGCACTACACCAAAACAGGTCAATTGTAACGGGCAAAAACCGTTACAAAAAATATTTGTAATGGATTAAATCCGTTAAAAATTGGCGTTATTTATTTTACCAACAAATTTTGTAACGGATAAAATCCGTTATAAATTTAATATTTGTAATGGGCTAAATCCGTTACAAAATATTTTGTAACGGATTTGGTATTAGTATACATCTCGTTTATCAGTAACAAATATACTAACTTGTAATAGTTTTTATCCGTTACAAATATTGAATTTGTATCGGATACAAACCATCATAAAATACATTGCAACGGATTAGGAGTGTCATATATTTGTAACAAATGCTTTTATTTGTAACGGTTAAAGTCCGTTCAAAATATTATTTTATTTTTAAAAAAATATTAATTTTTCATTAAACAAGTAGATATAAATACACGAGTAAAAACTTGTGCCCAACCAATGTCAATGTAGAACCAATTCCCACAAATTTCACTCAAAACATAATTTCAAAACACAAGTGACAAAATGAACAACACTACATTTCGTCGATATTAAATAGATCTAAAGCTATATTTCATTCATAACCATTAAAGTTCTCAAAACAAAATGTACTACAAGATAAACCATTTAGCTTTTAACCATAAACTTGAAACGAAGTCTAATATCATTAAATTTCTAAACATATTATTCTCCCAAAAGGAGTGTTCATGATATTCCTTGCAAAAGTAGACTTCATTTTCTGAAGAGTAATCTTCATATTTCCCCACAAGAACCTGTTGAACAAACTCAATCTTAGTAAATGTGTAAGAATAAATAAGTAAATAACATAACAGACTAGTACATTCACGTGCCATTGGCACGCATGTAATTTTATTAGGGATTAATTGATACACAACAAACGACCATACCCGATGAGAACGCGGTTAGTTTAGATAAATTACTTTGGTATCACTTGATGTGTTTGTACCTATTTTTAGGCCGTTAGGTTGTTTTTATTTTTTTGCCCCCAAACACCCATTTTCAACCCCCCCAAAGAAGCATATACTAGTTAACTAGGCTAACTGAGAGTTGAATGAGGACACGGTTAGTTTAGACAATTTGCTTTGGTATCACTTGTTATGTTTGTATCTATTTCTAGACAACTAAGTTATTTTCAGTTTTACCCCCCCTCGGCAACACCCATTTTTAACCCCCAAAAGAAGCGTATAATAGTCAATAAGGCCAACCAAGAGTTTGATGGGGATACATTTAGTTTAGACATGTTGTTTGGTTTTTTATTTATATATTAATATATATTTACTTTTTTTCTTTTATGGGGTGGTTGGGGGTGGGAGGGAGGAGGGTGAGGTCGAGACGAAGCAAAAGAAAGCAAATAATAGTGAACTAAGTTCGGAGGACTTAACTGACATGAATCATCCCCAACCATCATCATGCCACCCTTGTCGACAATATAGACAACCTTCCATTTCTTTCATGATCAACAAAGTTCACCTTCAATATCAAACATCTCTTCAAGTTTTGTGAGAAGATCCTCATACTCATTAAACCTTGTCAAGTCTACTACCCTGCCAACAGTCATCTTTTGCATGTGAACCTGCAAGTTTAATGATCATATATTCCATCAAAATGTTCTCATTTGAAGAGAGAGAAGAGGGAGGCATAAGAGGAAAAACTTAACTCACTTCCATAAATGAAGCCAAAAAAACAAGTTAAATAGAATAATAAAATAAATCAACCTATGTAGTACTCTAGTTTAGACATTGCAGCATAATAAGTTTCATATTCGCACATGATTATCCCGTCCAATTTCAATTCGTCAGTAATGGTTAAACCTCTCAGGGAAGATATTTGGAGCTACCATATAAGCAAATGCAAGGGTGTGCAAATAGTTGTTCATGCTTGACGAGTAAACCTACAATCGGCTACAATATCCTCATTGAGACCTTGCTTAGTTTTCCTTCACAAGTGCATGCAAGTGCCATACTTTGGAGAACAGATATCCACACACTGTTTTCTTTTGCATTCTAAATAATTTTCAACTTATGTCTCATTTGGTTCAAGCTGAAATATTTTTCAACTTGGTTAAAATAAGATGGTGAAACGTATTATCGACTATTTGGAATTTTGTTCACTATTCTTGTCCAAAATCGCATGATAATTATAGATGCACACTTATTTACAATTTTAGACAAACAAAAATTCAACTCTACATAAGTAGAAATACCTCTTTGGACGTAAAATTGATGAAGGTTCATCCCATTTAACCTACACATGGATGACAATGGAGGCACAACTTCAGATGTGAAATAACTTAACAAAAGTATAAAAGAGTAAATTGCCATAAAAAAATTCTCTTGAAATTACCGCATTGACAACCTTGGTAAACCACATCCTAATGTACCATTATTGCCCTCATTATTTTCTTGTCATGCAAATGTAACTATAAACCTGAGTATCTCCACATAAAAAGAGTGTTGATCCATGCAATACAAGTAAATTAACAGCTTCACAATAGATAGGCCTAACTTTATCAAGACGTCTTCCATCCAGTCTAACTCCTTCAGCGACAATCCTTATACGAACAACCTAATTTACTCAAGTTCAGAAATCTGGAAATAAAAACGAAACAAGAACATATATTTCATACAAGGAAAAATAAACGAAATAAACTAGAGTGATTGTCAAGTAGAGGACAACTAAATGGCTTTCTTATAAAAATTAACATATGTATAAAGGCACTTGTATATGGCTCTCCATAACGCATAATGTTTTCAGGAGGTATGAAGTTAGTCCAGAATTTTTTGGCTTAAGGCTTAATAGTAAGTGTGAGTTTGCATTGTTTATAAGCTTCGGCAAGAGTAAGATACCCATTCTTTGACTCATCCAAAATGAGTTTTTCATTTGTGTCAAGAGGGAGGTGGATATATTCAATCATCTCAGTAATACGAGGGTAATTGCTAACAAAATTGTGATGGGTACTTTACCTTCTATTATGCATTACGTTTGTAACTTTAGATCTCTGTTTATGCCTGAACTTTATTGGGATGCTCAATTATTTTTCCAAAGGACTATAAGTCCAATTATCTCTTCACAAGTGAATAGAATTGACATCTCCAACTATCCATCTGGAATGTAATTCTATATAAGGCAAAGCTTTCCTAATTCCTGGCCATAAATCTGACTAATAGTAATATTTGGTAATTGCGTAGGGGAAATTTTAAGCTTTGATTTATAAAATTTTCCCACAAGGAATTCTTTGTAATCATGTCCCAAGTGAGTTTAAGGATGGATGCTTTAGTTTATCTCGTGGCACCCTTTAAACCTAAGCCCCTCATTCCTTAGATGTACATGCCTGCTTTTAAGGGACTATGATCAAATTCCTCTTTAACACCTCTCCTGACCAAATGAAGTTTTTTGCGCTTTTATTTAATATATTAAGAACATATTTTGGCCATTTGTAGATATGTAAGCTATGCAACAGCATAATTTGGAACACAACTTGCACCAATTGGACTTTACCATCCATGTAGATAAGTTTTTCCTTTAATATTTCAAGCTTGGAAATAGCCTTATCAACTAGAGGTTGTATATACTATTTCGATGGCCTGTCCACAAAAATAGGTACTCCCAAATACATGAAAGATCCATTCCGATTCCCATTATGTCTAAGTCGTTCCTTCTGTGAGTAGATTGAGATCTAACGTAGAATCCACTTTTTTTTATTTATAAATGGTCTTGAAGCTGTGCCATATAAATTGAGGAATTCATTAATATTTCTCAGAGATTTATTATCTGCCCAGAGAAAATAACCATATCATCACCATATAAAGAGTGAGATATAGGTGCATATATCTCACTATTTATACAACTAAGATGCTAGAGTTTCGAATATTTTCATCTAGTACGATCAATGTGGGTGGTCACATTAATAATAAAGAAGTGGTTGAAATTATTTCTATTCGACTTCTGTTTATGATATTGTTTTGATTTTGAGAAAGAATATAAATGTTAGTAGATGTTACATGACTTTACTACCCAGAAAAATTGTGATCAAGGTAAAGATAAACTCATCAAGTCAAATTGTGGGTGTATATATTTGTATGAGAGAGAATGAAAGAGTACTTAAATATTAAGAACCAAATCCCACATGTTGTGCTTCGTGTCTTCAATTCAGAAATAAGGATTTGAGAGATGCCAAATTAGCGCCGAGCCAAACATATGAAGTAGAAATTGAACCAAGCAAACAATTTTACTTTTAGAAACTTACAGTTAAAGAACTTAAGAAAAAGGAATTTACAAATGTGGTTGGTTTTACAGTTCAGATAGTAGGGGAGTTGCGAACGTGTATGATAGGAATTACAAACAACTAGGACATGTGGGGTCTAACAAACCCAAATACAAATCATAACTATGGGGTCAACAAAAGGTTCTCTCCAGATGTATAAACCTAGGTTTGTGTAGTATTATAAAGGAGTATAACTAATTAATTGATATTTAAACATGAAGAATAGTTCTACTATTCCAAAGTTCCAGAAAAGGGGAGAGGATGCTTAGATTAGAACTCTCTTTTGGAAAGAAAATATTCTCTCCAAATATATGTGTAATAATTGATGTATAAAATACCATTATCAAACTAAAGAGAGAAAAAATCATCAGCGTATTATCAGAATTGTTAACGGAGACACATAAAGCATGGATCAAGTTCATTATACGAGAAGAGTATAAAGTTTGGGTTTAGTCTAATACCTTGGATTTTGGAGAGAAACGAACCATGATAGCGGATGCAATTAATCGTTGAGTTGATAACAAGAAAAGTTATGATACCCACAAAGTCTTGCCAATCAGGAGGTTTTCCCGACACATGGTAAGAAGGTAAAATTGGGTAAATATCCAAGAAACAAAATAGATACTATGAATGATTATTGAACAAACCCAAAGAGCAAGTTCTTAACCTCCGTTGGCGAGGGTGGTTGCCATGATAGGAGCATCTTTCGTAACCCATGATACAGGGTTCCACATAAACCCCACAAACTTCAAGCATTTGCTATCCTGAACATGCCCAAAGAACAAACAATTGTGAAAACATACACTTTAAGAAAAAGAAAAAAAAGTTCAACTTGACTGAAACGAAAGTATAGAATTTTGAGAACTGTACAAGGAAAAAAGGACAGAGACATAGAATGTTGAGAAGACAATGGTAACTTCAGAATTAGAGTATAAAACACAGATAACTACAAAAACCGAATTAGAAGATATGCAAATGTGTTATATTAATGTGTTAATAATAAATAAATAAAATTTATCATATAAAGCTTTCAATGTGTATTTTAGCATAAAAAAATTAATTACCATCACGAGGTTTCAATATGTTCCAGGAGGTTTTAGGAACACCTCAACGTATGAAATTTATATTATATGGTAATCCGTGCGATGCACGAGGAGTAAATAAAATACAACTATATAAGACCATCAGCCACACAACCATTACCCACTCCACTACCCACACAAAACACACCCAATTCAATGGTTATAAACAATGCACATGCAAGTGTTAAAAGAAAAGAAATCAACAATTTCACCTAACTCGTTTTTCCACATTAGTGATTCGATTTCTTATTTTATAACACTGACTTAAGAATTCATTTATTCATTCAGACCATTATTTTTAGCCAACAACGATCCACCTCTTGAAATCTACATGTGGCATGCAAGTATGTGATGATTGCAAATAAAATATTAGATTTTATTTGGTTGGAAAATCAGAATTACAAGCTAAATGACCGCGTATGTGATCAGAATTACCAGCTAAATGATTGAAAAATCAGTTTTTACACACTGATTACATGCAATTTGCTAAATAAATATTGGAGCACGGTGTCCCAGATTCAACCAAATGCCACCACATGAGAGATCAATGTCTCCAATACAAATAATAAGGTGATAATCTAGGGGATAAAAGCCATAAGTGCCAACTCTAGTGGTAATACACAACTTGATGGTTTTGAGTTGTTTGTTGATACCTCCTCTCATAAACGAAGGAAAAATGGAGCCTTTGTGTGTAATTTAAGTTAGCTTAAGAGTTTATCAAGACCAAATAATATAATTTTTCAACTTTTATAAATAACAGAGTAGCAATGTGTGCATTATGCAAGAACCTATTTACTAATTGGCAACATAAATCATTTTGCAGTTGATGTCTTGCATTTGAAATAGTTTTTATTTTTTTATTTATTATTATTATTATTATTATTATTATTATTATTATTATTATTATTATTATTATTATTATTATTATTATTATTATTATTATTATTATTATTATCTTTTCTATTTGGAAAAATTGAAAAATAGGGAGCTATTGCACTCCCCCCTCTATTTAGCCAATTTGATCACTGAAAATGAAATGATAACAAAATCAATTGTATGTACAAAAGAACACTTCATTAACCAGAGCAAGGTTGCCCCGGTGACTATAAAATCGCAAACCTTTTATTAATCCTTCATTTTTTATCTATATCACCATTCTTTGTTAATACTTAATACATTTATTTATTACAATAAGGAAGAATAGTTCACTGACTGGATGAGTAAAAGCATACCTGATAGTGTAGGCTAAAGGTTGGACATCTTCCAACACTCAAATTGACGGGATTTATGGAAATTTTAATCACGTGTCTAAAACCGAATATTATGGCATTAGGGTTCTAAAAAATTACTAATATTTGTATTTAAAGAAATAGCAAACACAATTTCCAAAAACTCTCTCAAACTCAAGGAATAAACAATACCTCGTCGGACTTTTTGGAAGGAGTTCACAAAACTTATGAAATGGTTAGGCAAACTGTTATGTGTAGAATTAATAGATACTGGAGAAGTATAACATACTAATAATAAGTAGGCTTTGTTAGCATCACAATAATTTTGGGGGAATAGACGTGTTATAGTTAATATCCGCAGTTACGTATAGATGAGTGGGGAGGTGGAGAAATCGATTTTGGGAGGATAACCGTAAAATTAACAATAATGTCATAACTATTACCGACTTAAAGTGATATAAACATGTATGATTATAATGGTTCATTATCTCATATTTGATAAATGTGTGAACTGAAATCAAATTGTCATATGATGTTTGGCACATTGCGCAAGGGCGTTGAATTCCCGCTTATCCATACATTAGGATTGGAAAGGTGAAATAACTTTTATGATATAACCCTTCTGATGACATGTATAGAATGGTTTGGACAAAAAGATATGACCCTTAAGATATTTTTTTCTTCTAAAATATATCCTTCCAATCATGGGTCAAATGTATAATGCAACCACTTATCCAATGTTACCAAATACTTTCTTCCCCTAGTACTGAGTATAAACTTGATAAATCTAGTGTCCTGTATTTGTCTTGAAGAGAATAACAAATAAAAATGAGAAAAAAACATAAATTTACTAATTTCTATTGATTTTTTCCATCACGGGCACATAATATCTAAGCAAACCTAGGTACACAATACTAAGTGGCCATTACAAAACCTAATTTAAGTATATAATTTTTTGAGTATTCTTAAGAACTACATAACTTTCTCAACAAACAAAATACAACATTAACAATGTCTACAGAACATAGGGTCATTCAATTATGTCTTATAACAACAATTTATCAATACAACGCACAAAAAGCAGGTTTGATAATAATAGAAACACAAAGTTGAAAAATTAAGATGAAAATAAATAAAATTTAGAGAGAGAGACCTGAAGTGAATGAAATAACAATCTAAAGAAGGTGAGGGTGAAACTAATATGGTTGGTAGAGGAAAGTTGGAAGAAAGTGAGGTCGTCGTCTTTCGTGCGTTTGAGGTAGAGAGGGGGGTTAAAGTGGATTTGGGAATTTGGGGGAATAATCCCGCCAGGCCTTCCCTCCCTTATTTCTTTTAATGAATTTTTCAACACTTATCAACAAAGTGCAACGGTTATATTCAATTTGTAACGGATTATAACTGTTACAAATTTCTGTCGGAAAAAATCCGTTACAAATAGAAAAAAAAATCCGTTACAAAATAAGCTTTTTGGTGTAGTGATGAATCATATTCCCATGAAGTTGACACACCTTGCATTTGCGAACAAACTCTGCTGAATCTTAGCTCCCAATTGCTATTTTTGTTGTTCCTTTGGTTCTACTTATCGTATGGAACACGTTGTCGACCTCGCTGGTCTTGGCTGAATTCATCGCGATTCAGTAGGGATTTAATCATATCGGTGGTGATGTTTCACTAACACTGTTGAATTCAATCTTGCCCTTCGGTTAGATTTTCCCAACTCTCTTGGCTTCCTTTCTTCTGAAAGCGTTAACTAATTTCTTGGCGACATTGACCCTAGTCATCTTCATCAGATTTCCATATTTAATTGAGTATTTAACTCGTGAGTCCTTTCACAATAATGAACTCTTCTTATCTTCAATATACCTCTTCTTCGCTGGGTAAAGATTTCATTAAGCTAGTTAACTCTATCTCATAATGGGTTTTTTTCCTTGCCCGTATGAGATAAGCTTCAAGATTCTTTCACATCCCTATTAAAACCGTAGATGGATGATTTCATGATCGAATCATACACAATTTTATCGTTTATCTTCACATATACTCCTTTATATGTGATGTCTAACTCTCATCACTTTAGATTTCTCCTTTGAGCAAAAGTTTTGCCCAAAGTTTTCAAGTCCTGGGTGTTACTACACTTCACCCCATATAATTGCCTTTGGATTTCTTCCTTCACAAGGGTCCTTCCAACTCCCTCACCATTCACTGACAGTACTGGGTGAGTTTGGAATGACACAAATGTCTTCTATGACGGTGCTTGGGACACTACATCTCCCGAATGACTTCTTTATTATCCTCATCCAGGAAAACAATCATAGTAGGTTCTATCTCGACCACCATTTCCAAAATGCTCTATGTTTTCGACTGAATCATCTTCCTGCTGCCCTTCTAACGGCCCTCACTAGTCATCGATACCCGACCAAGCTCGTATCAGAATTACATCACTTATATTTCCTAGTAGGAGCGCGAAAGTCGTAATACGCCGATGAATGCAACATCGTAATAATAAGTCTCTACATTAAAGAACGCTACGCTAAAACGTAGAAAGCCGAACAAATTCTAAGGACTCTAGAACCTGATGCTCTGATACCACCTGTGACACCCCACCTAATTAAATACCGGGTGATCAGTCCTTTATTATATTAAATCAGAATATCAAGTTAGTTCATTCTTAGCACCATTGTCGAAAAACAAATTCTTTATTAACTCACCTAATAAATAATTAAGCTAGTGCCAAAACTTTTCCATTTTAATTTAATTAAAAACCATTCCATAATACGGGATATTAATAATCAACATCACATCACAACTGAACTATATGTAACAAGAATAAATGTGACTGGGGTAACTCTCTAGTTAAAATATCACATTACCTACTAAACAAAACTGATATTAACAGTACTTACATAAGTACATACAATCTCTGGAATAGAAATGAAATAACTAGGATCTTGGAAGACATGCCTTAGATGAAAGTAGACACTACAAACATGTGAATCAACAAAATGGAAGCGTCTAAACAAAGTCTGCATCTCCAGTAACATCTATAATCCATCGAAATATCCATATTCTATGCCGGAGGAAACGGGTGAGAGCCCAATAGTAAAAGATTTAAAAAAATAGCAAGTGCTTAACAAGTGCAATTAAGCAATTATTATGTACAGGTTAACTTCTTGGGTTCTCTCTTGAGAATGTCACCTTTCATCTAGTGTGCACGCCTAACGTACCTTATTATCTCCCTAATTAAGGTTCTCAATTGGATTCTATCCCATATCATTTCCCCGTATTTTCTCACACAATACGTATGATAATCAAACATGTTCATTTCTCTTTAATATGAACTGGGCTTTCAGAGTTTTAGGATTAAGTACTCATTTACTTAATTTAATCAGATTTCATTATTCATTTTCATCTAACATATCACACAATAGATTACATCACAGTATATATATTCATCACATTATTTTATATACTAATATAGCACCTCCCAAACACAGCTGTGGTGCATGCATACTCGGGTATCATGTCCTGTTACATCTCTCGCTGTAAAAAGGACTAATGGTTCGACGTCTATCACGAACCATAATTAAAATAACACATATATTGGAGGCGAGCATACTCCCCAGCTAAGTGGGTTACGCACATTCCTAAGTTCATATTTAACCGTCGAAACTATCATTCTCACCGATAACACGTCTCCAAGGTCCTATGCTCAGGGTATGAATCTAAAATCCCCCTAATGGGCTCGTCAGGATAAGATCGACCACAATGCAAAACCTCCATCCCGATAGCAAGGAGGGTATGTATGTCATACAAAATACAAATCATAATATAGGTATTCAACCTACCTATATATATAATAACAATAGGGCATACGCACAATCCATATAATAATTTCCTTACATAGTATATTTATCTCTCATATCCTACATATTTACATATTATGACATTACTTCTTAAAGTATATTCCTGAGCTTCTCTCATCACTCGAGGCGTCATCATTTATTCCTCATATAAATTCAATTGGTAGACATCTACGTCCTATTGGTCGATGTTATCATAACTCCCGAATTTCTATGAATTAAAATTATCTTCAATTAGTTTTTTTCCTCGAATACTCTAATTCAATTTTTAACCCTTTATTTCATCTATAGGTAATTGATGACCCTCTTACTACCGGTACTAGCCTTAAATCATCATTTATCCGATTTGAACCCCAAGTTATATAATTCTCCATTATAACTCATTTAATTAACACTCGTTAATTTACCCATTAAATCCCATACATAATAATACATTTCGGGTCTTAAGTATATCCTACTGCCCTTCCCTAAGTCCCATTATGTTCAATTAATCAACACCAAATATTTCTAAAAGTTGGGATTTCATGAAAAGTTAAAAAGGAAAAAAATCACATTTTCCAAGGGAGTTGATCAATCGATGAATTTGGTCGATCGATAAGATATTTGCCCAGATTTTCTTAACAGTTACGGGTTTTTAAAATTTTCACCACCACAATTATATTTAAAAATCTCCAAATTTATATACATGTAATCCAGATCGTATACTAACATATATGGGCAATTTTTAACGTATCCAAATCATTTTAAACATTATCAATATGCATAAATTCACCCAGATTCCATATTCACTCTCAAGAACTCTAGTTTAACTTTATCATCAATTAAACATGTGAATCCCAAATTTCTTCACAAAATAATACCAATTTTCATGAAGTTGGTTCTATATTCAGAAAGAGATCAATCATATATAATTCTCATTTCATTGATTCATCAAAATCATTTTAATTCATACAACTTTTCAAAATTTTCTAAACAGCCTAACATGGACAATATACATGATAAAATGTATATTAGTTAATCACTTACCTCTAATTCGAAGGTCTAAACTGTTGGGGATGATGACTCTAGTGATGTTCCTCCTGTTTTCGATCAACTTCCAGTGGTGGTGGTGGTGGTATAAGGTGACTCTTGGCTCTTGGTCTCCTAGAGAAGTCTCTCACTCTCCCCTAAGCCTTTTCCTTTGAGTTTTGGTGAATGAATCTAAATCCTATAACCTCTACACCTATATGATATCACTTCAAATTCGTGGGTACTATTCACCTATTTTAGAAAATGACCAAAATACCCCTCCAGGGTGTCGGTTTAGTTTCAAATTGCCCCAAGACCTAAAGTAATCCCCCAGGTAGACTTTTTTTTACTATTTAAACCATTCCGGACACTTTGGCGCAGTCAAAATGACCATTAGGATGACATAAAAATAATTTAATTTTCATTTGATTTAAATATAGTTTCGACACGACTCACATGCGCGTCCCGACTTAATTACCATAATTGTCGTATTCATAACTCGCGATAATTTTTATAAAGCCATAATCATATATAAATTCATAATCATATATTACTTTTAATCACTAAGTAATATTCAACATAAATCACATATTACTTTATTCTCGAGTAATATTTAAATTCAGATTAATTTTTAATTATCCCACAATTAATTATAATTAATTCCATAATAAAAATCATTAAAATACGGGGTATTATATACTTCCTCGCTTACAACGAAATTTCATCCCAAAATTCGAAAAAAATATACCCAATAAAAACAACTCTGGATATATATTGAGCATGACATCCTTGCGCTCCTAAGTAAACTACTCCGTACCGCCCATCCAGTACGCTATCGAATATCATTAATAATGAACACCTCACGTATGTTCGTTTTATACCCCTGGTTACACTGTCATCTAGGTTCTTGCCCAAGCCTTACCGTTTAACTTTCACTACTTAAATTTTATTTTAGATATTCACTATCTAGCCTTCTACTATTCGCACTTTAGTAGATTAACCGTTCTGTTGATACATAAAATCTCGTCTCGCGAGGGTTACGCATAAGTAGGTTATTTGTATAGTATATATTTTACACACGATATATATAGTATAAGAGTCAACTTATCTCTGATATTCGCAATAGTAACATGTCTCCCACCTTTAACTAACAAGTAGGAGAACGACAAGGCTTACCGTGCCATACCTATACTGGCATCATGCCAAAAGTGACCTTATAGGAGTTATTTCACACAAAATCCACTAGTGGAAGGTACTGCTCCTATCCCCCCCTAAGATTTTGAGGGTACACATATAATTTATTTTCTAATATCTTATTAGTTCGCTTGGTCTGCCCATTTATCTGCGGATGATAGGTTGTATTCAATCACAACTCGGTACCCATGGCCTCATGAAAACTCTCCCAAAATCAGAAAATAAGGATCTTGTCCCAATCGGACACAATATTAAGTGGCACCCCATGTAACCTCACGATCTTAGCTATATAAAGATCTGCGAATACTGCCTCGTAGTATGAGGCATAAGGTGAGTTACTTCGGTCAACTAATCCACTATTACCCATATAGGATCGTAACCCGTCTAGGAGGTAGTTATCTTTGTGATAAAATCATTGAGAATTCTCTCCCATTACTACTGAGGAGTCCGTAATGGTTGAAGAAACCCCTGCTGATTTCGTATGGTCCACCCTTTTACCCATCGATAGATGGCCCACTATAAGACGAGTTTAGCAATGTTGCTCTTCATCAAATCCCATCACAACTGTCATTTATAACCTGATACATTTTATATTCTCTCGAATGTACCTCTAACCGTGATCCATGTGACTTTGCCTCACCACGTGTTACAAGTCTTTCCCTCGCTCTAAAAATTAGTTTCTCATGAAACGTAAGCCTCTGCCAAATCTTACAGAATAAACTTCGACTTCCTCGGCTAAATGTTATAGAATTCACATGACAATCATGATCTACTCCCTGATATAATATCATCCTCTTGGAAATTTGGGGAATGGTGGTCCTAATTGATATATATGACCGGACAATCAAGTCCTGATATCTCGACTTCTATATTTAATTACCTTATCCCATAGGTCTCGAATGGGAACAAAATACAGATCCAATTACCTAGGGCGCCCATACATCCTACGTCTCGCGCATTATTGCACAAATGAAATATATCCGCTTAAATCAATGCTAACAGACTCGGCATGCGGATCAATTTAAAATGAAACTATTCTATACTGGTTTTCATGTTAGGACTAGGCGACTCTACCAAACTTAAGTCATAATGGAATTATCAACTCTGAGTTATATTCTCGCATATGTACCATAGCCAAGGTACGAAACCCATGTACTATCATCCAAAATTATCTCCAACTCCCGGTGTTTGCTAGTTTCATGCGTGGTATGTCTCGCAAAGCGAAATCCAAACAAGGAACCCCCACAATACACTACTTCCTAACATTATCGATCGTCGGGATTCGTAGGCCATCAGTCCATAATATGCACCTTGAAACAATATCCGTAAGTTGACATAAAAGTCCACTTATGGCCTTTAAAAATAACATGTAACATGGCGCTCTCACTATCCCAAGTTCTCGATGCTATCTATTTGACGAATTATATCTCTTTGCTAGATAAAGAACACAATGTATTCCTGAATCACATTAGTAAATAAATCCCTACGCATCGGGATCTAGACAACATACTCACTGAAGTCTACGTTGCCATGATATTTTCATATATGTACATATATATAGGCCAAACCCTATTTCAGGTGGCTCCTTACCAAAGTAATATTACTCACCTGGAGTATCCAGGATGATAATCTTATCACTAAATCTACTATTGTTCAAATATATGGTAATTAAGCACTACACATTACCATAATAAGATCTATTGTGTTAACTTAATGCAGTAGTAAATATAACGATAAAACACGCTCTTAGTGCCCACCTGGCTCACTCATGGGCGATATTGAAAAGTCCCGATACTCATGATAAATACGTTTGTAATTAGACTGTTAAAACTAACATAACGACTAGACTCGACTCGCACGTGAATTTTAGTGTTACCAATTCATATATATAAGTTTTGGCACACCCGTGTCATTTGAATTAATCCTTTACTCACAATGATGAAACAAAACTTCATCAATCTCGCTTGATTGTAGGGTTCCAGGACGCAACT
Organism: Sambucus nigra; assembly: GCA_949130495.1. Classification (NCBI taxonomy): domain Eukaryota; kingdom Viridiplantae; phylum Streptophyta; class Magnoliopsida; order Dipsacales; family Adoxaceae; genus Sambucus; species Sambucus nigra. The sequence continues at coordinate 129,283,996 of OX422214.1, forward strand.
ACCAAAATGACTCGTGATCATCTACAATCGTTATACATCTAGAATTTCATCCAATAGTTGTCCCTTACATTGCTATGGGCAATTTATTTCTTCCTATGGCTTACATGCCCATCATTGAGATGTTGACCCAAATCTTTAGGCCTCAATTATGGCCTTACTGGCCTCCTCCTTACTTCCTGGGCTCTGACAATCCTGAGGAATGATATGCTACATTTGTTGAGGACTCCACTGGTCCAAATACATTCGGGTTATAAATTCCTCGGCCCAAATCTCTTGACCCAATTACTCCACTGTAAATCTCACTCCTCCAGCTCTTATGCCTTACTGGAATGGTTTACTATTCCCAATCTTATCAGTATCATTTTTCAACGTTGACACATCCAACACTCGTAGCCCTACTCTTTACACATAGGGCAATTTCCCCTACCATTTCCCGTCACTGGTCTCACTGACTATTTTGGAATATCCTTCTCTCGAAACTGGAAGTCTTAGCTCCTAATTGCTATTTTTGTTATTCTTTTGGTTCTACTTATCCTATGGAACACGTTATCGACCTCGCTGGTCTTGGCTGAATTCATCGCTACTCAGTAGGGATTTAATCATATCGTTGGTGATGTTTCACTAACATTGTTGAATTCAATATTTCCCTTCGACTAGATTTTTCCAACCCTCCTGGCTTCCCTTCTTCTGGAAGCATTAACTAATTTCTTGGCAACATTGACCCTAGTCATCTTCGTCAGATTTCCATCCGCACTTGAGTATTTAACTCATGAGTCCTTTCACAACAATGAACACTTCTTATCTTAGATATACCTCTTCGTAGTTGGGTAAATATTTCATTAAGCTAGTTAACTTCTATCTCGCATTGGGTTTTCTTCCTTACCCATATGAGATAAGTTTCGAGATTCTTTCACATCCCCATTAAAATCGTAGATGGACGATTTCATGATCGAATCATACTAAATTTTCTCGTTTAGCTTCACACATACTTCTTTATATGTGATGTCTAACTTTTATCACTTTAGATTGCTCCCATGAGAAAAAATTTTGATCGAAATTTTCAAGTCCTCGGTGTTACTCCACTTCACCCCATATAATTGCCTTTGGATTTATTCCTTCACAAGGGTTCTTTCAACTCCCTCACCGTTCACTGCCAGTACTAGGTGAGTTTGGAATAGCACAAACGTCTTCTATGACGGTGCTTGGGACACTAAAGCTCCCAAATGACTTCTTTATTGTCCTCAGCCTGGACAATAATCGTAGTAGGTTCTATCTCGATCACCATTTCCAAAATGCTCTATGTCTTCGGCTGAATCCTCTTCATGTTTTCCTTCTAACGACCCTCGGTAGTCATCGATTCTAGATCGAGCTCGTATAAGAATTACATCACTTATATTTCCGAGGAGAAGTGCATAAGTTGTAATACGCTGAGGAATGCAACATCCTAATAATAGGGTTCTACATTAAAGAACACTATGCTAAAACGTATAAAGCCGAACAAATCCTAAGGACTCTAGAACCTGATGCTCTGATACAACTTGTGACACCCCGGATAATTAAATACCAGGTGATCAGTCCTTTATTAAACTAAATCAGAATATCCAGTTAGTTCATTCTTAGCATCACTCTCGAAAAAGAATTTATTTATTAACTCACCTACTAAATAATTAAGCTAGTGCCAAAACTTTTCAATTTTTAATTTAATTAAAAACCATTCCACAATACGGGATACTAATAATCAACATTACATCAGAAGTGAACTATATATAACAAGAATAAATGTGACTGGGATAACTCTCCATTTAAAATATCTCATTACCACCAAACAAAAGTGATATCAACCGTACTGACATAAGTAAATACAATCTCTAGAATAGAAATGAAATAACCAGGATCCTGGACGACATGCCTTAAATGAAAGTGTGACACCCCGCTTAAAATAATAACAGGTGGCCATCCCTATACTATAATTAATAAGGAATCTCAAGTGGATCATTCTCAGCATCTACTGACGATACTAAGATAAACATAGCTAACTACCCAATACTATAAAAAGAGGGTGCCAATTTTTTTTAAAACATACAATTCAATAACCAACTAACAACATAATAACTAATAAATAGGATAATGTACACACACACGCATAGATAAAAGAGAATAGTTCCATAGTACCAGAAATATACAGAAGGAAATACCCGAATATGCTGTCGGGTCACAGACAATACAACATCTGAGAAAAGAAATATAAAAGTGCTACAACCTCAACTCTTGGGTGTAAACCCGATATACAAACTGAATCCTAATCTAGTTTTACAAAAGATAGGAAACGACTATAACAAAATCCCACAACAGTCCGTAACTACTACAGCTCCATGAATACAGGATAGAAAGCATCATTGGCATCCTGACGGAGGAACACCTAAAAATATACAATATATATATATATATATATATATATATATATATATAGCAGGAGAAAATATAAACGGGTCAGAGCCCGAGGTGTGAAAACATTTTAGCAAGTGCATTAAAATGTATAATAATTATAAATGCACTATGACATGATTAAAGTGGAGTCGCACTCTCCTGGAAATCCAAATCTCATCTCAACTAAAGCGCGCACCTAAACGTATGCACATGTTCCTCAATTGACTACCCATGTCTTTCAAGGTACAATTCAATCTAACCTACGCCCAAATTCACACTCGCGTAACCCATCATCTAAAACAAAACCATAAACTTTTGATATTACCATAACCTAATTACGCATATGAACTTAACTTAACATATAAATATACATTTACATATCTCTTACTGGAATTATCATCGAATTCCAGTTATTAGCTTACACGAGCTATTAGCATCTAAAGGTTAAGGACCAAACTTCTCTCAACTCTCAACATTGCATTGCGTTTCGTGCGTGGGACGTGTCGCAAAGCGAAATCCAAATAAGGAACCCCCCCGATGCACTACTCATTGGCACTGTTGATTGTCGAGATTCATTATGCCCTCAATGCACGACGCATGTAACATCAACTACTCATTTAAAATATTTTACTAGTTTATTATCATAAAGCATTGTTCCACTATAACATATAAATCTGAGTACTAAGGACTAAACTTATCCCCACTCCCAACATTGCACTGCATTGCGTGTGTGGGACGTTTCGCAAAGTGAAATCCAAACAAGGAACCCCCGCGATACACTACTCCTTGACAATGTTGGTCATCGGGATACATTACGCCCTCGGTACCCAACACATAACTACGAATAGTTATGAGGAGAACTAATCTCTAATCACATAAATAAGATAATGCTCCGCACATTTTTAAGGTCTATAATATTACTCTAGTTACAAAGTACAATCACTCAACCCCCACAAGTAAGTACACATAACACACTTAGCGTACAATTAAATGTCCAATACACAATCACTTATGAATATAAAATACTTCATAAAGCTATCATCTTCCAGGAATCTCTCACTTTATCCCGGGTTACCATATATCGCATTATTAAGACACCTCCATGGTAATAAAACAAATCACAACGTATAGGAAGCGGCCGTAGTTACGAACATGAAAGTTAGAACAAATCATACCCAAGACTTCTCACCCAGAATAAAATCACACAATAAATAAAGGAAGGCTATGACTTGGGAACTATACGCACCCTGCTCCTCAAGCCAGGGGCCTCAACCACATCGCGCAACTTCCCATGATAGCACTGGAGGGTATGCTCAAACAATATATATATATATATATATCATTTACACTAGATATATATACAATTACGCCATATAGGTATACATACTCTATTACGATCGTATGTAAAAGAAGTGAATTCATTTATGAGTATATAACTCTTATTATACTAACCGTTGCTAACTCACATACCTTCCCATTTATTTCGTACGTCGACCCCTCACTTTAAACTTACTCATCCCTGACACCTATGATTATGAAAAGTCTCCCAATTCAATCAACATTAAGGATACCATCTATATCCGAATACACACCGATCAATAATCGTTGTCCCCCAAATAAAAGTCTCAATGCTAGGAGGATTCCCCACTAAGGAGATACGACAACTTAAATTCACACTCTCTCGAAATCAATCGAAACAACCCCAACATTTCATCATAAGGGAAACTCCCTAAAAGTCTCCAAAATTTACTTCTCGTAACATATATAAAGGTTTCAAATCGATAAACCCAGACGAAAAGTAGCGAAACTCACTCTAGAAAATCCTCGCAAAATAGCCTTCTTTCCGAATCGATTCGGCCCCTCCGAATCGATTCGATCTTAACAGCTAATCGATTTGGCCCAAGCAAATCTATTTTCCCCAAGGGACCTGTAAGTCTGCTACATACCGAATCGATTAGCAAGGGACGAATCGATTCGGACCTAAAGACCTATAGGTTCTGCAACATGGCGAATCGATTCGCAAGGGGCGAATCAATTCGGCCTGTTCAGCAAGCTACGAAATGGGTTATTTTCTCCAAAACCCAAAATTCCAAAAATCACATTTATAATCATCTCTCCAATATTCTTCAACCTAAACATAATTCTAACATCAAAACTCACTAAATATGTTAACCTAACTAATTATACACCCTCAAATCCTTATACACACCTTAAATGCAAGATTTACCCAAAATATAGTTTTTTGACATAACAACCCAAAATCCATAATTTTATCCACAAATCATGAAATAAATGACACACATAGATTATTTAGCAAATTTAATCACTTGCCTCAAAGTTGTAGAGATTGAATCTTCCTCGAAATCGAGGATTGACCGGAATCCCCAAGCTTTTCTTCTTTTTCTCTTCTTCCTTTGCTCTTTTCTCTCTCTCTCTAGGGCTATCTCAGTCTCAAGAATGAGATTGTTATCTCACGGAGTCTTAATAAGCCTTTTCTCCAAAATACCCAACTTTAAATGATAATACACACTTTAAATGACTCTGTTACTCTAATTCGAGTCAAACGAGCTTAAAATATTTCGGAACCCAAATAAGATCCAAGTACAGTCATTTTGACTATATCGGCCCATCCGGGATCAATCGCACACTCAGAATCGTCATTCAAAATGCTTTCTAACAGCCTCAAATTTTGACCTCAATTTGAATTTAAATAAATCTTATTTCTCTCCAAAATTAAATTATCAGTCCTAAATATCACGGGGTATTACAGACTTCCCCCCTTACAAGAATTTCGTCCTCAAAATTAAGCTAAGCCTAGTACTCCAAACCTTAACTAATTCCTAAGACATCCACTCTCGAGATCACTATACCTATTTCTACCACTTCTCACGACGAATCATTTTAATTAAAACCAATTCAATTAACCAGGGCGCCCATATACCCTGTACTCGAGCTCGACTCATAATAACATAACCCGACTGTACTTAGCCTCAAATTGTAAGATAACTCGAAATAAATAGATCTAATATAACCTACCAATTTTATAAAATTTTTATAATTTTCGAAGATTTAACTCTTCTCAATTCCTAATATTAGTTAGTTTCATGCGGGGGATGTCTCGCAAGAGAAATCCAAACAAGGAACCCTTCCAATACTCTACTATGTAGCTCTGTCGGGGATTGAGATCAGTTAGAGTGGGACTAATGTTTCAAAGAAATATTTTAAAATCATTTTGATATTGCCCGAAGGCCTATAAAATAATTTTATTTTAAAAACAGTTTATGTCTTTTAACATCCAAATCAAATACCTTATGCCCAAGACACAAGGCGCCAACAAATACAATACTCTTACCAACCATTAGTTCTCAAAACTAGCATAACCATGAGCTAAAATCCCTAGCTCAACAATAATCCGCTAAACCCTGAATCTCTTCAGTAAAAAGAATCCCTCACAACATAACAAAACATTGCCATATACTAGGCTCTTCCATAACTGGAACATTACTAATACATAAGTCTAGCACGAAAATAAAACGATAGATTTAGCGTTACTACTCAACGCGTTTCGACGATTCCTACGTTCAAAATAAAGTCGCAACTCTATACTAGCACATCATAAGATAGTTTATTCTCCCAAAAGACATCGTCTAAGAGCCTCACTTGCTCACTCCTCCCTTCCGGGTCATTCTTATACATAATAGGGTTATTACAACTAACCACTCATGAAAATCTTACATGCGATACTCCCAATGCTCCTCAAAGCATAATCCTAACCACAAAGGAAAAAATATAATTTACATATTACCTCTCTAATCCGATTGCCTTGTTTCATCAATGGGTTCCTGCTCAAATTCCTCCAGCCCAAACTGTCCTATGATCTGTTGTAGGGGTTGCACATCCAAAACTTCCTCAAAAAGTTGCCCTCTTCCTATTTTAGGAGAATCCCTCTTCCTATGGCCTATTTCTTTACAAAAGAAACATCTACTAACAAATCCTCCCTACCCATCTTGAGGAACAAAATGCTATTGCGGCCCTTGAAAATCCTGTTCATACCATCTTGCTTCATTGGCATCCTCATCTCTAGACTTACTTGACGAACCCGAGTCTCTAAATTTCTTATCTCCTTGCGAATGAAGACGATATTCCTGACACTATAATAACACCACATTCACTACCTCGGTAAAAGTCAATAACGTTGGGTTCCCTAAAAAATGCAGTCGAATTCACCATTCTAAACGTCCCACGAACTACGCTATTCGCTTCTCCTCTGTATTTAACTCATCGGGCACTAAACTTGCCAATCGAGTAAATTCTTCTTCATACTTGGCCACCGTTCGATCACCTTAAAACACATCCAACAATCTCCTCCTCATTTCCTTCTGGATCACGAAAGGAAAATAATTTCAGTCAAAGAGTTCCCAAAAATCTACTATGGGCATCGTATCTCTCTGCTTCGATGTGGTGATTGACTCCCACAATTGGAGAGTTGCTCCCGTTAATTTAAAGGTGGCGAGAAATTACTTTTGCACCTCACTACATTCAACCATTCGAAGGTGCCTTTGCTTATTCTTCTTCCAACGACTTGCAATCATCGCTCTAGCTCCTCCTGAAAATTCTAGAGGATGTCCCTTCCTAAAAGCTTCCCGCACTCTTTCCCACGTAGATAGCCTTGGGTGGGATTGGGCTGCACGGGGTTTGGGGTTTATTTTATATTAAGTTAAAGAATAAGTCGACATAGTTTTAGTACTTCTCAACGTTAAAATCTCACATATGCCTCCCCAAGAGGGGTGAGTATACATTTATAGTGGATCTTAAGAGAGTCCTCAGTCAATTAACCGTTATCCCTAGAAGTTTGGACCTTTGTTTATCTATACAAGTCGTCCTAAGGGATATATATGTGAGAGTCCTTTGAACCATGGATTCTCAATTACCTTGATATTGTGAGTTTGTGCTAACCATTTGCGGGACTTGTGCCTCCGTAGTTTGTGTCCCCACACATACAAAGAGTGTTTCAAGGTGGTGGAGATCGTGTTTATGTTATGAGACATCTGGACTAGTTAAGATCAGTGGGATGTTGAGACATAGGAAAGCTCCTGTATTGTATGGTTATTGAAAGGCATCTTACGGTGGTTACGAAGAAGGTTACAAGGAACAAAAAAGCGTATCAAGGCTTGAAGGCATCGAGTATGTGAGTAAGCCTAAGTTGTTCTTGTAAATGCACTTATATAGTAATAGACTTGTGTGGGTGGGTCGTCTGAGTTTTTTCTCATTGTGGGTTTTCCTCGTATATCACTGTGTTATGATTTATTAATTCTTTTCTCGCTTATTCTCACCTAAGTGCATGCTTAGGTCAAGACTAAAATTGGTTAATTATTTAACACAACACTTGGTTTATTTGGTGGGTATGTAGATTTTGAAAAAATTAAAAACATTAAAATTTGGTGGTGTTTCCATATAACCCTAGGGCATTAACATTTTTCAAATTGGTACACAATTAGGGATTAAATGGATTTTATTTGAGAGGGGAGTTTCATTACCCGAACTTTATTATTTTATGGGACAAAATATCCCTGTTGGAAGACGCAAATATGATTTTTTCAAAAATTGATTGATGAGAACGTTTGGAACTCGATTGAATATTGATGGAATCCTTACACCTAAGGTGGTTCTCTGAAAGCGTTCAACTCTTGGACAACGGATGGAAAGAATGCCTCAACTTTTAATTCCAAGATTGTAAATGCTATCTTTTTCTCTATGACCATCGAATAGTTTAGAAGGATTATGACTACTGAGAGTGAGAACGATGCTTAGGATATTTTATGATTCACACATAAAGGCACATATACTGTTAGGGTTTCCACATTAAAAAATATGACGACTAAGTTTGAGATGATTAAGATGCTAGAGAATGAGTATTTTAATGAGTTATTTTCTAGGTTGTCGGACATTGTCAGTTCCTCATTGAACTTAGGTGGTCCTATCCCTGAGCCTAGAGTTCTATAAAAAATCTTAAGGTAATTTCCTAAAAGATTTAACACTAAAGTCACGGTCCTAGATTTCCTAGGTGGTCTCGACACTTTAAGAGTCCAAGAATTTATAGGTGATCTTTAAACCTATGGGATGAACATATGTCATACAAAGAAAAAGGATGAAAATAAAGAAAAGGGTGTCACCTTAAAATCCTGAAAGGAGGATGTGCTGGATTTTAATAGTGATTGTGAGCTTGATACTACATAGATAGCTTGGTTTGCTCAAAAGTTAAAAAGGTTTTTAAATCTGAGAGAAGATAACATTTTTTTAGAAGAAACCTAAGAACTTTAATGTCCATGAATGGGAAAAATGATGGCGTTAAGAAGATGGATGGTCGAGACAAGTGATTTTAATTGCAAGACTTTAGACATTACTCTCATGAGTGTGCCACTAGACTAAGAAAAAAGGGAAAGAAACCGAAGGTATAAAATGACACCCTTACTGATAGTGAGTTAGAAGAGGAATATGATTCCCTTATTGAGCATAAGTACACTGTGTTTACAACTAGTCATTTGAGCTTAAAAGAAAAGTCTTTCATCATTGAAGATGATCATTTTCATGATGTTTTTAGGAACGGACTTTTGATTCCCAAGTGAGGAGTGATGAAGAGGAATAAAAGAAGATGAAGAAGATGATGAGGAAAGTGAGCTTCAGCTGGCCTTTCAGGAGTTATACGTCAAGTCATTGAAGTTAAAGAAGGCAAACTTTCATTTATAGGCTAAGATGAATTAAAGTTCTATAGGTAATAATGATTCTAAATTAATTGAGGATATAAGGGCATGTGCGAAGACATTTAAAGAAAAGATCGAGTATGTTAAGGGCGAGAGAGATAACCTTCGTGGTTTAATGGAAGTTTTGAAGAAGGAATCCCTGGAGTTTGAAGAGTTTAAGCATTTACTTGAGTTTACGATTATGGAGTTAAGATAAGAAGTTGAAATACTTGAGTCATGCAAAATTTGATTTGGAATCTAGGTCGAAAAAACTATATAAGATGTTAGGCACTATCTAAGTGAAATATGAAAATTTTAGAATTGGCTTCAATGATACAAATACTCCACTACTAAAGACAAGAATAATATTTTAAAAGAGTAAATAATTTATAGGGATGTTAGAAAAGGTCAATCCAAAAGTAACAATCCTCATGACTTCACTTGCACACATTGCGGTAGTAAAGGTCACCTTAGGAAATTTTATAATGATCTCAGAAAGGGTTCTAGACAGTCTAAGATTAATGTCAGCAAGGTTCCCAAAACCTTAGATTGTCATGTTCACCTATGTGGGTTAGGAGATCCTATTTTGAGGCACTTAATGGTAGGCTTGTTGATTATCACATGATATCACATGATTCTTCACATGATATATCTTATGAGTGATTATGTTTACATTTTTTTCATACACTAACTTTTGTGCTTCATGTTATATAATTTTTCTAGTTATGTGGTGTTTATCATTTGTATTTTGTGTTTTATTGAGAAAATTACAAAAAAAATTTGTTTGTCTTTGGAAAAATGTCTAAAAAACTCAAAAAGATTTGTGTTTATGCTTAGTTAGGTTTTAGACATTTTGTGAGGCATATTAATGCGTTTGAATCCACATCCTTTCATATATCCATGTGATTTGGACATTTGATTATCATTTTCTATGCTTGAATTATTCTTAATAATGATTGCATGAAGTTTTTTTAATTTGAATTGCTTGATGGATTCACTTTGCATATGCCTCTGCACACACTTGAAACGAGCTCTTTTGGATTTTAACTTAATATGTTACATGATCTAAATGAGGTGTTATCCTATCAATCTTTTCATATACATAATATTTTTTTACTACTAGAGTTTTGTGCATATAAGAACCATTGCATGAGTATGATTTATCTGATAAAAATATGAGTGTGGGATAGGAAAGGTCTAAGGAAGGAGAAATATCCTTTGTGTGAAAGGCCACCCTTAGAAAGAGCCTAAAGTAAAATAGAGGCAACCGAAAAGAAAATTTTCCAAGGCATGCCATATATATATATATATATATATATATATATATATGGTATGTCTTGTTTTGAGTCTCTACATTTGCATTTAATCCAACTTTTTTATGTTCTAATCTTCAATTCATATTAGCATGGTGTATGATCACTCTAGTATCTTTTGTTGCTTGATATAATTGTTACCTCATTAATGAATCAAAATTGGTATCTCGTGTTCATTGTTTGGATTATGTGTGACAATGTTGCTGAGTTATTTTTCGTTGCATGTTTTGCTTTACATCATCTCATGATATTACATGCTTTCCATTATGGTTACATGTATTACTTTTAAGGAGAGTTTTTATTGTTGTGCACATTTTTCTTTGTCTATGCCTAAATAAAAAAGGGGAGAAAATGGTATCTAACACTTTAACTTGGGGGAGATTTTTACCTTAGGGGAAGTATTTTCATATTATAGAATTACCACAAGTGCATGGATTATTGTAATATAGCGAGTGTAGGTACGAATCGATCCCATGAAGATTTTGTTAATTCATAATAATCGTCTACTTTCCAACTAGACAATATTGGGTGTAGAAATAAGATGTGGAAATAAAATAAAATAAGAAAAAATAAGGAGTGAAAACATAAATTATGTACCAAGTATGGAGAGATTACTAGTATTTTGGATCGGTTTACCGTTTTTACTAGCTTATGATTAATTAGTCTAACACACAATTCCCTTATATAACTCATAATTGTACAGATTCTCAGCGAATAAATTTGAAATGAGGAAAATGTTAAAGTTCAAATAAAATATTTCATCTATTTTTAGATGCCAAAAATCCATATTCCTTTAAAAGTATCATTCCCACGAATTTAATGTCAAACATAAGCATGAACTATTATATAATTTAACATAAGTATAATTCATAAAACGTAAGCGCAATAAATCAAATTATAAGAATAAAATAATTAACTTCAAAAGTTTAAAATATCACTCACGTGACTATTTTAATAAATACCGAATTTTTCAAACATTTTTAGAACAAGTACGGAATTTAAGAGAATTAAACTAATTAAAACATACACTAAGTAAACACGATAAATTTCACCTAATCCTTGACATTAATTTATGCTACAAACATAATTGAAACAAATAAATTTCGAGCTAAAAATATAATTCTCATTAAAATAATCACTTACACAAATTGAGTCTCAATACCCGAATTCAAATACAAAAGTCTCCCCAATATTTGCACACGCTTTGCTTTCTAGGAGCACCTAAAAATGAAAACACAAAATATAATATTTTTGGGTGTAAGAATTTGAGTTGGTGATAAATGGGAGGGGAGTGGGATAAAACATTTTAAATTGGAATAATATAAAAATGATAACACATGAAAGCAAAGAAATGAAGTGGGTTGGCTACTGTTGGGCGTGAATAAAAAAAATGGGACGGGAGCTATCAAGGGGAAAATGATGGGATTATTTTTCTCCTTTTTCTTTTCTTTTCTCTTTTGTGTTTTCATCACTTTTTATATCAATTTTTCAAACTGATTTTGCACCTTTAAAACCTGATGTTTTCAAAATTTTCCAAATATATCTGCAATGCTATGGCACGACTAGAACGGACACTTGAGCGGATTTAAAAATATCCTTTAGTACAATCGTGTTGTGTCGCGACATATCTTAACAAATTTTTCATATAAATCTGAACTCCCCAGTTACCTGTAAAAATGTAAAATCAAAATAATTAATTAAAATTTAGGATCATAAAAGTGTAAGAAACTACATAATTAGTCTTATTTATATTTTTATCCCCTGAAATTCATACATCACTCTTTTTAAAATTGAAGTTCAACTAAATTTCAGGGAGAACTTTATATTGCCCTTATAAATATTTAAAAATTATTTTAGGACTATAAAGTTTCTTAAATTATGATTTACCCCCCAGAGTTGCTAAAATTGCATTATTGATACAAATTATTTTCAAACTTGCATTTTTCATCTATATAGTAGAAAATAACTCTTAATGCTCGTTATTTATGATAAAACAAACCTAACAAGGCCTAGGTATGGGTAAAATAATCGAAAATTATGCATTCATCGGGGATATGTCGTATCTTAGGTGAACATCGTTAGACAAAGGCAGTGGGGGTTCATATGTGAATTTATATTGTTATAATCAAGTTGCATTTGAAAGGCGTGTTTATGTGTGCATTTTCAGCAATGATGCGATAATATTTCACAAGCGCAATGATAATCATGTTTGTGTTCATCAAGTGTCTGCTATTTTTCCTTTTGGAGTGGGTACTGAGTCTTAGTGAGCTTGATAGCCTAATAGAGTATTTATTTTTGCATATTGTCTCGAAATAGCCAAAGCGAGATTTGTAAGGAGAAATTTTTGAATCGAGTCAATTTCTATGTATTTGCTTTATTCCATGTTTGGAAAAAACTTATTGAGTCATAGGTTGTTAGGATTTTAGTTTTATGTCCTTTAAGCCTCTAATGTGTGATTGAAGACGGTAGCGGCCAAGTTAAAGTGACATCGGGTACACATCATGTCTCGTGTCGAGTTTTTTACTCATTATCTAAGGGATGTCAATAAGCTATGAATGTATATTTGTGTTTGATCCCTAGACACATTTGGGTGTTTTTTTATAAAATGTTTTCAAGCATTTTTTATAAAATATTTTTGGATTTAATTTCATCGAATGAACTTTTAATGTCCTTCAAATGAGGTTACCTGTTTTGTTTGAATGGGTTATTCACTTCGTTAAATTGAGTTTAGAGATATCTTTCAAACGGGATTCAAATAAACTTTAAATGACATTTCTCTGCTTATCAGAACAATCTCGTTCAAAGATCGTTCGATCTCTGTTCAAATAAGAATAGCCACATCATTTGAACGACCTTAATTTTGGTTTGAATGAGAATTCTATTATCACTTGAACAACCTTGTTTCTCATTTGAATGAATTGCCTTGAAAAACTTAACGCCTCAAATTTTTTATTTTCTATAAATAATCATGTTTCGCAATTGTTTCCATTGAGGGTTTTTACGAAAATAAAATTAACATTCTTCTCCAAAACCTCTCAAAACTTATTTTACACGTATGCTTGATATCCAAGAATCCTACATCTATATGTCAGTTTGATATATCTATTGTGTTGCACCATAGTTGTTTTCTCTTTGAGATCTTTTCTATATTGCACCGTATTTGTTTACTCTTCATACAAATAGTGTTTCAAAGTTGTTGAGACCATGTTTGTGTTGCGCAGAGGCTGGATTGGCCATGAGACAAGTGAGGTCGATTTGATACAGAGAGAATGCAAAGTGCCTACATTGTGTGTCTTTTGGAAGGCGTCCAACATTGGCTACAAATAAGGTTAAAGGAATAAGGTATATCATCAAGGATTGAAGGTGTCAGGTATGTGAGTAAGTATAAATGTTTCTTGTAAACGTACCTATATTATAATGGACTTTTGTGTCTTGGTTGTTTTATATTGTTCTCATTGTGGATTTTCCTCGTACATCGATGTGTTGTGATTTACTCTTTTTATTATTGCTTATTCTCACATAGATGCATGCTTATGTCAAGACTAAAATTGGTAAATTATTTTACATAATACTTGGTTTATTTGTTCCATATATAAAGATTGAAAAATTGAAATTTGGTTGTGTTTCCATATAACCTTAGGGCACTAGCATTTTTAAATTGGCATCAGGGCAGGTTACACTACTTTTCTTTATTTGATTCCTATTGTTATCCAAGTTTAGTGTCTAGATGGATTTCAACTGAGAGGGGAGTTTCGTATCTCTACTTCCATCAATCCTGTCCTCCATTGTCTGTTGGGACAAACTATCCTTATTGTAAGGCACGAACGAAATTTTTCTTGAAATCGATCGATAAGATTGTTTAAAAATCGGTTGAGTACGAGTGGACTCCTCCCACCGAAGGTGGTACTCTAAGAGTGTTAAAATATTGGACAACGACTGAAAGAATGCCTCGACTTTTAATTCCAAGATTGTAAGATCTATCTTTTGCACTGTAACCTCTGAAGAGTTTAGAAGGATTATGACTTGTGAGAGAGAAGGATTCTTGAGATATTTAATAATCAACACGCGAGGGCACATATAGTGTTAGGGTTTCTAAGTCACAATATTTGACGACTAACTTTAAGATGATTAATAAGCTAGCTAACGAGTATTTTGATGAGTTATATTCCAGGCTATCGAACATTGTCAATTTGTCATTGAACTTAAGCGACCCTATCCCCGAGCCTAGAGCTCTGGAAAAAATATTAAGGTAATTTCTTAAAAGATTTAATGATAAAGTCACATTCCTAAATTCCCTAGGTGGTGTTGACACTATAAGAGTATAAGAACTTGTAGGTGATATTTAAACATATGAGATGGATATGTTTCCTCGAAAGAAAAATGATGAAAATAAAGGTAAGAATGTTATTTTGAAAGATTAAAAGTTATTAGTGTCGAATTTCGATAGTGACGGCGAGCTTGATCCAGAAGAGATGGCTAGGTTTGCTTAGAAGTGAAAAAAGTTTCTAAAGATTAGAGAAGATAACATTTTTTAGAAGAAACCTAAGAACTTTAATGGCTATGATAGGAAGAAAAGGGATGGTCCTATGAAGGTGGATGATCGTGACAAATGCTTTTAATGCTAAGGTTTTGGGCATTACTCTCATGAGTGTTCCATTAGACTAAGGAAGGAGGGCAAGAAACCGAAGGTATAAAATAACACCCTTAGTGATAATGAGTCAGAAGAGAAATATGATTCCCCCATTGAGCGTAAGCACATTGCATTCATGTCCAGTCATGTGGGCTTAAGGGAAAAAAAATTCATCATTGAAGATGATCATTTTCATGACAGTTCCAAGGATCAGTCTTGTGATTTCCAAGTGGGGCGCGATGAAAATATTGAAAAGAAGATGAAGAAGAGTGAGGTTCAATTGGGGTTTCAAAAGTTGTACACCAATTCATTGAAATTAAATAAGGCCAACTTGCATTATAAGCTAAGATGAAGGAACATGATATAGGTGGAAATTATGTTAAATTAATTAAGGATTTGAGGGAATGTGCGAAGACTCTTAGGGAAAAGCTAGAGTATTTCGAGGACGAGAGAGATAACCTTCGTGGTTTGATAGAAGTTTTAAAGAAAAAGTCCCTTGAGTTTGATGATTCTAATTAATTATTTGAGTCTATGATTATGGAGTTTGATATAAAGTGAGAGACTCGAGCCTTGTCAATTTTGATTTGGAATCTAAGTTAAAAAAAACTAGATAAGATGTTAGGCACCATCCAAGTCAAATATGATAATTTTGGAGTTGACTTTGACATTATAAATACTTCCACCGGTAAAACCAAGAACAATGTTTTCTGAGATTTAACCGTTGCTAAGGATGTTAGAAAAGGTTAATTTAAAGGTAATATTCTTCATGTCTTCACATGTGTACATTGAAATAATAAAGATCACTTTAGGCATTTTTGTTAATATCTTAGAAAACGTCCTAAGAGGTCTAAGATTACTGTCCCCAAGGTTTTTAAAACTCTAGATTCTCACATTACACCTATGTAGGTTAGGAAATCCAATTTTGAGGCACTTAATGGTAGGCTTGTTGATTGTCACATGCTATCACATAATTCTTCATATACTATATCTTATGAGAGGTTGTGATTATATATTTTTCATACACTAGCTTTTGTGCTTCATGTTATATGGTTTTTCTAGTTGTAAGATGTTTATCTCTTGTATTCGAATTTTCCATTTTTTGAGTAATATTGAGAAAAATATACAAAAAGAATTTATTTGTCTTTTGAGTCATTTTGAAAAATTATTTAAAAAGCTAAAAATGATTTGTATTTACGACCAATATAGTTTTACACATTTTGTGAGGCATAATAGTGTGTTTGAATCCATTTTCTTTCATGTGTCGATGTGAATAGGACATTTTATTGTGATTTTCAATGCTTGAATTATTCTTAATCATGATTGCATGAAGGTGATCGATTTTAATTTTGCTTGATGTATTCACTTTATATATGCCTACGCACACATCTTGCACGAGCTCTTTTGAATTTTAACTTAATATGTTACGTGGGCCAAGTGAGTTGTTCTCCTATCAATTTAGCATATACATTATATATTTTACTATGTGTGTTTTGTGCATATAAGGACCATTGCGTGAGTATGATTTTATTTTATAACAATGTGAATGTGCAATTGGAATGGGTTGGGAAAGTATAAATCCCCTTCGGATGAAAGGCCACTATTGGCAAGAGCCTAAAAGAAAAGAGAGATAAAAGAAAAGAAAATTTTCCAAGGCCAATTTTTTACATTGATCCTTCAAAATATAGAATCTTCAAAGAAAAAAAAAATGATATTTATCTATTTTTGAGGGTGTTTAGTTAAAGATCAATGGGTTCGCACAATGAGTCCTCATTGAGCTTAAATGTTTAATGCTATGGATCCAAGAATCATCAAGATTTATAGGTTAGTGTCCATAGTGATTGTTTGCCCTTTATGAGTTCTTTATTTTCCACCTATAAAGATGAACCAAAGTTGATAAGTTTTTGCAGTTAAACAGACCCCTTGGACATTATTGAATAATTTGTTCATATTTTTTTTGTTAGTTCACGCCCCTCACTCCGTACCACTTTTGTTTCGACACCTCGATACTATGTTACAGTTAAAAACTTTGTATTTTGTGTCTTATTTGTGGAGTTTATACCTATATATTTTTGTCTGTCTTTGGTATATTAATGAGTGCATAATTTTTATAATTTATACCCAAATCTAGTCCATGTTAGACCAATTATATCATAAACAAAGAGTTTTAGAGTCATTTTTGCTATTTAAAATAAAAATATAAGTTTGAAATAAATTCAAGTAATAATGCAATTTTATTAATCACATGGGGTAAAAATATAATTTTTGAAACTTTATGAGCCTAAAAGTAATTTTCAAATGTTTTTCTGGGCGACATGAAGTTTTTCGTGAACTTTGGTTAAATTCTGAATTAAAATGAGTGATATATGAAATTTGGGGTGCTAAAAAACAAATAATGAAAGTGCGGAAGCCCCCAATTTTTAAATTCAAATATAATGAAATGGTTCAAATTTTAATTTTCCAAAAGTTATTTAAAATTTTCTTTTCTTAAAGAGAACAAACCAACTTATAAAAAAAAAACTAAACTAAAAGTGAAATTAAAACTACACACACAATTTTCATTTCGACTTAAACACACATTAATCCAATTCATGTTAAACTTGTATGTTATCTAGATAAAGTAATTTTGCACTTGAATTAAATTGAATATACCCAAACATTAAATTTGCACCAAATTAAATAGATTGTGATTTTGAACTAATTTTATCTTTTAGTCCTAAGCATGCATCTAGGTGATATAGCAAGATAAAATTAAACAATATCACACAACGCGCCGATGTACGAGGAAAACCCAAATGGGAAAAACTTCGGACGACCCTGGCCACGAATTCACTAATTATGGTAGTTTTTACAAAGACTCGACACAAGAGGACTTACACAAACTGACACCATTATGTTCACGAGTTCGAAGACAATTGTATAATGGTTAAGTTACAACAACTCATCGATGAAATTGATAAATTGAAATTGTTCCCTTTTTCTTTGAAAGATAAAGTGAAAAGTTGGCTACTCTCACTTAAACTGAATTCTATCACTACATGGAATGAATTGAGTGTCGATTTTTTGTTAAAGTTTTTCCCCAACCAAAAGACTTCGGCGATACGTCACGCCATTAACACTTTTAGCCAAAAAGAGGAAGAGGCTTTGTGGATTTATTTGGAGATATTTAAGGACTTATACTGCAATGTTCTCACCATGGAATTGAATTGGGTCATCAAATCCAAATTTTATACAAAGGATTTGATTATACTACTCGATCGATGCTTGAATTAAAGTGTAGTGGAGATTTTACTGAGAAAAGTGAGGCCAATGCATGGACATTACTAGAATCCGTTGCTTAAATGTCCCAACGACGGGAATCTCATTGGGATTCGAGGACCACCATAGTTAACGATGGAACCTCTCACCAAGACGAAAAATATTTTGGATTAAATGCTTAAATGGCTACATTGGCCGATGTTTAGAAGCATTAAAAAAGAGAAAAGAGGGTAATCGAGTAGTACCTACGGCTGTGCAATATGTAGGTTCACCTATGTGCTTGCTTTGCGATAGTTTCGACCACTTTGTCGAAATTTGCCCCACCCTCTTGACCCACAAACCTCTGACCGAGCAAGTAAACTCCCTCTACCAAAATAGATCAAAGTACGACCCATTCTCCAATACATACAATCCAGGTTGGCGGGACCACCCAAAATTTTTGTGGTCTAAAGGTTAATACTAGGATAATGAAGGTCAATTTTCAGGTAACCCAATGAATTCGAAAGATATCATCACGCTTAGGTCCATCAAGGAGGTTGAGAATAAAGTCTCAAAACCCACCAGAAGAGAATTTGAGAAATGTAAGGACAAGGAAGATCCACCCTTGGAACCAACTTCCTCCTCACCCACATCTTCCAAACACTCTGTGGAGGCCTATCTCCCAAAATCACCATTTCCACAAAGTTTAGTACCACAAAAGAAAAAGGCATAAGTGGATAAGATGTTCGAAGTAATCAAGCACGTGTAAATCAATATCCTACTGCTCGATGCTATACAATAAGTCCTATCCTATGCTAAATTTTCGAAGGACCTTTGTACCTTCAAGAGAATCACCAAGTTTTAAGGAAAACTTTTCTCGTCGAGCAAGAAAGCTTAATCATCTCGTATAGAACCCCTAACAAGTATAAGGATTCCATAACTCCAACGATCACTATCAAGATAAAGTAACGTATTATATATAAATTCCCTTCTAGATTTGGGGGCTAGCGTGAACCTTCTATCGTACACCATGCATGAGAAACTAGGTTTAGGGGAGTCGAGGCCGACCCAAATTACCTTATCCTTAGCTGAGAATGCAAGAATTCAATGGACCGATTTGTATCTTAATTTTCACACACAAATCAATTTTTTTAACGAATTTTATCTTTAATTAAATTAGGTGTGTATACATTGATGTAGTTTAATTATAAAGAAACAATCTAAACATGCAAAAAACACGTAGAGATGAGGAAAAATCCCTTAAAAGAGAAAAACGTATATTCGACATTATAGAGTAATTGAATGATAATCGACTTACAAACTACTTAGACAAACTAAGCATGATGCGTAAATCTTTAATTTCTTCTATAAGAATATTACCCAAACCATGGCCATCCATAGGTAGCAGTCTACCCTCGGTATCCACCAACAAATCTTCATCTTCTTTAGCAGTGAAACCCCAATTAACAAGTCAGTCATAGAGAATGAACTCCACAAGGTGTATGTTAGGTATTTCAAATTAGGGGTTCAAAACGTTCACAAATCACATAAGGGGATGAAAGATTTGTGAATCTAAAAGTGATTTTTTGAAACAACAAAATGAAAACGTTTGGATCAGATATGCAGGAATCGTTTTTGCCAAAGTCTCTTGAAAAATATGCTCAAAACAAATATTTATAAGGAAATCATGAATTTTGAGGCATCACAGTCATTCAAATGAAAATGGACTTTGTTCGAATGAAAACTATAGTTTTGTTCAAATGAGATTCAAACTCATTTTAACGACATTACTTTTTCATTTGAACGACCATTTAACTTACTTCAAATGAGATTTCTCTGCCTATGAAAACAAGCCTCATTGGAAGGTCATTGAAATCCCATTCTAACAAGACTGCATTCATGTTAGGCTCCATCTCGTTTGAATGAGACTAAAAAAAGTTAATTTTTATTTTAAAATCCTTTTTATAAAAGGTCTTGATTTTTTCTAAAATGAACATCCCAACATATAATTTATAAAAATCTATGAACATCCATGTTTTATACCTTCATAACTTATGGGGATGTTTTCGATCATGGAGATGTCTTCAATTTGATGTGTCGGTTTGTAACGAGATACACCAAAAACAAAGTAAACCCTAAGTTATGAGAAATTATAAATAATTTCTCTTACAAAACTCTCTATTTGGCTATTCCGAAATAAAACAAAATTGAAAACCAAATTACAATAAAATCCCCTGAGACAATGATTCCTAATGTCCTCCAAAACCCTAGAAACAAAATGACATAAATGAAATTTTATCTTCAACCTAATCTTGTTCTTTCTTTGGGAAACTTTGTCTTCATCTTGTGTAGTCCATAAATTAATTATCAAAGCGAAAGAGACCTACACACATGAAATAAAGAGATATCGTGATGCATACGAGTTTTAAATAGGAAATGAGACTCCCTTTCATTTGTTATCCCCCTTTTTGTCCGAAATAGACAAAGGAGTATAAACTAGTCATGAAATATAAACCATCACATGCAGAAGTAGATATCATTGCAAGAGTAATCAATAACGCACAAGTAACAATAATCTCAAAAGGAAACTTTCCAACCAACTAGTTTTTAAAATATTTCAAGTTTTACAAGTATAAAATGTAGAAAACAACACACTATGGAGTAACACTAAAATATTTGAATCGTAAATGCAAAAATGAAATTGTGTGAACATTTCCCAGAGGTAAATCAACACAAACACTCATAACAAGTGTGCACGAAGTCATGAGACACTTTTAAAGAAAGAACTATAAGTATACATTAGGTGTAAATATAGTGATATCCTATAAAAGTGACTAAACTTAATCAACATGTCATGAAATTAAGTGATTCTCACGCCAATAACGCCAAACTATGAGATGTTTGTCAAGAAAGTTCATTGTGGAAAACCATTGATCTGCGACTTTAACTCCCTCAAAATCTCTCATATATTATTAATTTACTCTCAATTTTTTGAAGAAATATTGCTCATCTGTAGTTAGGCATCAATGAATCTAAATAAATTGGTCTGGCCCTTATGTTTTTATGTGCCATTAATCATTGTAGGCTCTTTTATGCAAATGGCAGCTTTTAACACAACAAAACATTTTGATCTTTTGTATCCCCTTTCCTTTGCTTAACATATAGCAATATTTTTAGGAAAAAAATGAAATACGAACAATGGTTAGTACATGCATAACTTATATCTTTTTTATATTTTGTTCATTATTAAGAAAAATTGAGATGGGAACACTATTAAGAACACTAACGAAACAAAGTCTTGTCTCAAAGCACTACAAAAAATTCACGTGAATGGATGGTATAAAGGGGTGATTTGAATATCTTAAATGTTCATCCATTTACAGTGATAAGGGTAAATACAAAACTCTTTTTGTATTTTTCAAAAATTTTGTAAAATCTTTTTCATCTTTTTTTTTTAAAATCGATAATCTGTTTTTATTTTTCAAACTTTTTCCAGAAAAACAAAACTCTTTTTGGAATTTTTCAAAATATAATAAAAAGAAAAACATATAAATACAATGATAATACAATCTAGTAATAGGTATGTAAGATATTAACATGATAAGCACCCTATTCTAGAAACAAATCTCGACCTCAATCATTAGGCCGAGAGGAGTTCTCAAAAAGAGATGACACCCTAAGAAATTCTTCCATTAAATTTTGTAAAATCTTGACTGAATAATTTACTTTCTCTAAAAAACTCTCAAAATCTCTATGGTGATGTGCGGGAGCATGCAGAGTAATAAGTGTGGGAGTGCGTGCGGGAAACTATGTAGGAACTTGAGTGGGAGCATGCCGGGGAATACGTATATGAGAAACTCTCCCTAGCTTAAATCATAACTATCTAAGGTAACCTCTTTGTTTGCAGTAGGAACAAACATAAATGGGTTTGGGTCCGCCTTGATCAAAACATCTAGGATGAGCTATCCATGGTAGGTTAGGTCGCCTTGGCGAGTTAGGTTGAGGGCCATAAGGATTGATCATAAACTTGGGAACCAGTTCGGGTGAGACTTTGGAAGTGGATGCACTGTCATAACCTATTATTTTCCTCTCAACGTTACTAAGCACGAAATAGAGGAACATCTTTCCAACATTCCTACATGTGTCCTCTAAAGTGACCTTGACCTCCTGGGCACGTTCTAGATCGCTATCGAGTTGGGATACACGGGATTCAAGTTTCACAAGTCTCCAATGAATATTGAAAATCTCTTGTAAGACTAGCCATTATGTTGGTCAAATCGGTCTTCTTCCTACCGATAAAATTCAACTGCTCACAGAAAGAATCCTTCACCTTTTTGAGTGGACTCTATAAGGCCTCACACTGTCTCAATACTCTCACCTCCTTCTCCAAATCTAACACCCTAAGATACAAATCTTTATTAAGCTCTTTCATTTTTAAAGTCTCGGTGTAAAGATCACTAAAAGCTTTTTGGTGTCCACCTTCTCCCTCACTCAGATTGTCTTCCTCACTCTCACTTTCTCAGAATGGTTCAAAATATCATCGAGGCTTTCACATTTAGATTTATTCTCATTGGCATGGGAAGAAATAGAGACGCTAATGTGACTTTCCATGAACGCATAAAAACACCGTTGATGTGGTGATTTACCCACGAAATCCACCGACTCGAGGGCCTTATGTGCAACTTTCTTGCCTTGTCTCTTAATCCTAGTGGGACATTCATGTGCTTTATGTTCCTTGCCCTCACACTTACAATATTTTGTCTCTTCATCTTTCTTATAACCACTCTTTCCCTCATTCCCATTTTTCTTTTTCTCAAAAGACTTTTCTTTGGAAAATTTGATAATTTTTTTACAAAAAGGGCTACATCATCCAACTTAAAGTCAAACTCAGACTCAGAATCACAAACTTTTTCCTTCTTCATTTTCTCAATTTTTAGCTTTCAAAGAAATACCTATTTCCTTGGGTTTAACTATTTTGGGAATCTTATCTCATATGTTTGATGGTCTTCTATGAGTTCTTCTAACATAATAGTATCTAGTATTCATAACGAATTCAGCAAGATAACCTTAGGAATAAAGAGGGTCGGAAGAGATCTCAAAATTTTCCTAACTATACGTGTCTCGAAAATTTTCTCACCTAAGTTGGAACTCGAGTTTTCTATATCAGACAAACGTATGTAAAACTCCTCAAAAGATTCAGACTCCATCATAGTGATTGTTTTAAATTGTGTGGTGAGATTTTGTAACTTCAAAGATTTCACATAAATGGTACCATTGTGTGTGAGTTAGAGGATACCCCAAGCTTCCTTAGACGTAGTGCACACCATAATGCGACACAACTCGTCAAGGGTGATGGATCCAGAGATACGATTCAGATCGCGCAAGTTAAAGTTGTTGTACTTAAAATCGTCTTATGTCCATAAATAGATGGGTTTGGGACCAATGACATTATCAATAGGGGTGGTGTCCATCCTTTTTCACATATAAGTCAAACACGTTTACAGTGTATCGTTCGATTGATATAGAGCCCTATGATAAGGATTGTTAATTCCTATTATTAGATTTCGTCCTCCTACTATTATGTATGATCGTAGTACATTTTATACACGTTCGGGTGTGATTAGTGTTCCGAATAATGAAGGACAACCGGTGAGGGCCGTTGGGAGGATAGCAGGAGGCGGGGCTCAGTTGGTGTTGTAAAATATATTTCGAGAATGATGACCGTAGTCGAGGTCACATCTATTGTGTTTGAGAAGTTTATGCTTCTACGTGAAGGGAGCTAAATAATTTAAGAAATTAGTCAGGGTGTAAGACTGGAAGTAAAGGTGCTAGTGAAACACCACGGGGAGACACCCATGAGGGGGACCCACGGGGAGACACCCATGAATTCAGTTAGGGCTGGTAAGGCTAGTAGTGTGTTCCCTAGGGCCAGCGGAGCTAAGGGAACGATGGGGGTCCAGCGTGGCCAAAGATATAGGGGATTTTATCGAGAGATATTTTTATGTGGAGAGTGAGACCACACGTATTGATTTTTCCCAAAGCGAGTAAAGGGACATGAGTATGGTGCCTAGCAGGGCAATGATTAAGGTAGCTTTGGGGTTCAGTTCGGACAAGCGTGTTATGTACAAGAACCGTTTGATCAGCCAGGGAGAATAGAAAGGTAGAAATATGAGTTGTATCCTTGGGTGAATGAGGTATATTTTGTGGCCGAGCGATTCATGATATTTTGATTAAAGCTAGATTCACGTGTCAGACGAGTTTAGTGGATATATCGATACATTATTTTGTGTACATATTATACCGTTGTATAACGAGGTTATCATTGATTTCATCTGCAGGGGAGAGGGTAGGGACTTTGTGGGTAATATATATTAGAACTACTCGATTTAGTGATGTGTTATACGATTATGATATTCTCCTGGATATAGACTGGTCAGTAATGGTTAGAGCGGTAATGGGCCGTTAGTGTAAGGCTATCGTGTTCGTTATTCCAGGGCAGGATGTGCCATTTGGTGATTCCTCACCTAAAAGAGGGTTGAGCTCGCACTTATGATACATTTTGTTGGAGACTTTGGAGAGCATAGAGGTATTGTTACAGTTAATCTCGATGTGTAGGGACTAGGTTGTTATGATTCAGGGCATACTGGGTTACAACCAAGCGGAGAGATTGAGCTCATTATTTTATTTAGCGCTCAGTACTTAGTGACAGAAAGAGCGCATTGTTATATCACTCCTTTATAGACGCGGGAGTTGAGAGATGTGTTGGATGCTAGGGCAAGGGATAACACTGTAGTTGCTACTCATTTTAAATGTGGAGAAAACACGTCGAACTGAGAGATATTATGCAAATAAGGAATGTGAAGCCTGTAGTGCCTTGAAGAAAGAAAGCACTGGAAATTTTCCTCTCACCACAGGTTGAAGGGTGAGGCGATGTCGAGGAAAATTATATTATGATTAGTGGGGTGATTGAGAATACCCATGTTTTTTATGGGCACGGATGATATGCACGGATTATATTATGGTTATGAAGATATGCACGGATGATAGGGTGTATGGGCACCCTGGTTAGTTAATTCCAAAGATGTTCGAGATAGAAGGACGTGAAAATGAATGTGTAGAATATATGCCTGAGGGACAACTATAAACAAGGTTAAAATGGTATGACGGATTATATGTCATGTGAGAAAGACGATAATTCAAGAATATATGTGCAACGAGATCTAACACAATCGAGATGGGTTAAAAGGTTGTGGAAAACCATTTAAAACATACCTCTTGATAAAGAGGATACCAAATTGTTGTTAGAAAGTAGAGTGGAGACTTACTCGAATGAGTGTAGAAGAGTGGCTTGCGCATGAATATAATTTAGTATACTCCAAGGAAAGAAGGCGTGTATGTAGTACCACTTAATGTGAGATATTATAAGTGGAAGGTGGTGTTGGGTGATACAAAGTGAGATTGTCTCCGAGTGCACCACTCATAGATGAGAAAAATATTGATGCGAAATGATCAAGCTAGAAATTCTGTATTAAACCGACGATTCCAGTGACGGAATGGGCAGTCAAGATAATAAATTTCATTGATGTGTTTCCAACACCAAGACAAGGTAACAATTTCCTTCGAGTCTGTGGAAGGGTTTGACCGAGGTGGAGAAATTATTATTTACCTGGGGTGAGTTACATTATTAGGTGCGACCTACTACTGTTGTGTATCAAGATGAGATCCATGAACCCCACCTCCGAGAGGGATTTTAAGGAGGCATTGGGGGATGATGTTTTACTGTGAGCTAGTCGTGTCACTTATGGTCCGATGAGTAAACGAGAGGTGAACGACGACTAGTAAAGCTATAAGAATGCGACTTTGGAGTCACTACTGATAGTCTACTTCCGTAACGCCTAGCTCAAAATTAGCGTAGATCATTGTACGGTAATTGGTGAGGAAATTATCGATTCGTAGAGTTGTGTGTAATAACTCATACATGTTTGTTATGGACGAGCTGCCTTTTGAGGTTTGATATGGGAAGCCTTGTCGTTCTACCTCTGGTTAATCCCAAGTGACATGATAACTAGATTTTTGGACTTGACATTATTTGAAGTTCGTTGTTAAGAGTGGAGTGAACCATAAAGTATTTTATGTGGCTTTTAAATTTCATATGAGGGACGTCGCCACGAATCGATGTTTTGAGAACTTACATGAGTGGTCAGATGTTCGTGTAATTTCTCTCAGAATGGGAGTTTTGTTTCGGGGCGGATACGGGAAGCTGGCACTCAGTGATGTGCGGCCTTCCATTAGTATTTGAGGCGATAGAGCCAATTTTGAGATCACATGATTGGTGGAGTGTATCCGTACGTAATGAATCCAATAAACTTGGGCTACAATGATTAAGCCTTTGATAGGTGGGTACCACAAGCGGGGGTATAGTGTGGTGACCCTTATGTTATTATGATTCGAATTTGGGTACTAGAGGATGTCGTGATGGTAAAGATCCTAAGTTTTAGTACCAGTCTTCTCCAAATTTCGAGGACAAAATTCCTTTATAAGGGGGGGAGTATATAATACCCCGAATTTCTATGTATTTTTATTTAATTAATTTGAGGAATTAATTGAGAAAAATACATTTCAATTAAATTACTCGAGTGAAGTAATTTAAAATGATTAAATGGTAAATGTGTTTAATTGGATATTAATAGAGTTAAATACGGATTAATATTACATGATAATATTTACTAAGTGCAAATAGTAAATAATTGATAATTCTGGAGATACGACATCGTGAGTGATATGTGCGTATTTTTATTTTATCTCACCGAGAGTCGTACGTGTAGACTATTTTGTGGTGAGAAATGAGATATATGTTTTAAGTGACTCAGATGATAATTTAGAGGTCACGGTTGGTTCCGGATGGGTCGAAATAGTGTACTCGGGGGTATAATTTCAGTCCCGGGTCAATTTTGGACCAAATCGAGACTTATCAATGGTGTTTTGGTCACTTTTATAAAGTGGGTTAAATGACCTAGGAAATTTAGAGCCTTAGATATGATATTTGGAGATTGGGTATTAGGGTTCATAACACAAAAACTACTAGAGAGACCATTAGAGAGAAGGGAGAGCTAATTCTCAAAGCTTAAGGAGAAATTCTAAAGGTGGTGAAGAGTTCTTGCACATCAAGCCAAGTTGGAAGGGAAGATTGGAGAAGAAACAATCAACCCTCAATCAAGAACCAAAAAATCAGATTTACCAATTCATGGAAAGTGTTTATTGTAAATCAAATTCAAGTTATAATACCCATGTGTAGGGAGTAATCGACACGTTACTACAGGGTATTTGATCTGCCAGCATAATAATCTGCCAGAATTTTGACGTGAATTAAAACATGTACGATTTGAATTGTACTTCAAATTAGAGTGTGAATCATCGATGTATGGGAATTTCTATCTCTTATCTTTCCAATGAGCATGGAATCAGTTCAATCGAAGTTCTGTAGAGGGAGAAATCGAAATTTTACTTAAGGGTGTTTAATTTGCCAGAAAATTTATGAATCTTTTCGGCTGCCAGAAAATGTGAGATTTTTCTTTTTAAGCCTGAAATGGCTAAAATTTTATCAGGGAAGTGTTTAGGACCTTGATGAAATATATTACTGTAATAATGATATGGCAATAGGTCTATGATTTAGTGTTGTACTTTAATTTTGTGAGAGAATTAAAGTGGAGATTCATAGACTTGATTGTGACGTATTTTAATTCGAGATGATAAGCATATAATTACGAAAAAGTGTGAGCGAGCTTCAATTTGTTTGGTCAGTAGGTTAACAAGGGTAACTAATGAATTGATATAACAAGGGGTAACTAGGACCCTTAGAGTTTTGTGAATACTCGAATTAATACGATAGTGAGATAAATCGTAAAATAAAAGATATGGTGAGTATTTTAGAGAAATATACTACGTACAAGTATGAATGATTATTAGGTTATGTGTATACCTACTGAATTATATAGATACTTATGTGGAGAGAATACCTAAGGTATATTTTCCTATATTAGTGTCGAGGTAGGATTCCGAACTTATATATGGAAATAATGATTTATGGTCGTGATGAAAGAGTTCCGAACCAATCTATATCTATATATATATAATTTCATTACTGGGGTCGAGGTGATTTTTTCGAACCACTACTTGAAATGAACTTGGGGTCGAGATGACATTCCGAACCAAACTCTTACTTGGTGTCGGTGGACCATTCCGAACAAGTGGTACCTGATGTGTGTTAAGAGGACATATTAGTAATGAATGAATTTATAAGTATATATTGTGTGTGAAATGTATTTTGTATTAATAATATACTTATGCGAGTTGGTAGATAATGAGATTCCGTGATTACATCTAAAAGCAAATTAAGTAGAGAGAAACTTAATTACGAGATTAAATATATATTGAGAATATGCATGTACATTACATTTACCTTGGGGTCGATGGCTTTCCGAACCAATGTAAATGTTAGGATAATTGGGGTCGATGGTTCTCGGACCAATAATCCATATAATATATATTGTGTGTGAAATATGTATTCCGAACTAAGAGATATGAATCACTATTGGTGCTCGAAGTATGATTCCGAGACAATAACCCCCAAAATGTGATGTGGGGAGGTGATTATAAAGTATGTGCTTATAGTATATATTGTGTGCGAAATATACACCTCATGATACTCTACTTATGTGCGGTAGTAGACTTGTAGATGATATATATAGAGATGTCCATCTAAATGGAAAATTAAGTAAAGAGAAGACTTAATTACATGATTAAAGATATACTGGGAATATCTATGGTTAATTAAGTAGTGAAAGTTAATTATGGAAGCTAAATGATGATAGATGTGAAATGATATATGAATTAAGTAGTGAGACTTAATTATAATGATTAAACATAACATATGTGAATGTTATATGAGAAATGAATAACATGTGAGAGATGTTACTAATGAAGCGTGTTGTATGGACGGTACGGGAAAGTAAATCGATTATATACTTTAGTCGAGATAACTTAGGTATGATAGCTAGGTGGGCTAAGTATAGAACGTTAGGAGTGCACATTAGATGAGAGGTGAGGAAACTCAAGAGAGTGTGTGAACCTATCATGTGTAATCAATAATCGATTTTAATTGCGATAAATTACTTGCTAAATATTTTCAAAATATTTTGAGTACTAACTCTTACAATCAAAAGATTTTTGAAACCCTTTTAGGTGTCCAGCCACAAGGACGCAAGACTTGAGCATTCACTCTAGGGACTCGTAGCTGCAGCTTTGTGGAGGCTAGTTGGACTTTTCATAGACGACTCATTTATTCAAATCGATTTTAGGATATTATTTTTACTACTCTCTATTGGGTCATGTTGTCCATGTTCATTATTTTCAGTTATTCAGTATTGGATTATATTGGTTTATTTAGCAGTTGCTGATTTTCAGCCGAATGTTGACTCGAAAAGACTTTATTCATTATATATTGTGAGATGGTTTGAATTCTAGTATATCGTGA
Source organism: Sambucus nigra (assembly GCA_949130495.1). Classification (NCBI taxonomy): domain Eukaryota; kingdom Viridiplantae; phylum Streptophyta; class Magnoliopsida; order Dipsacales; family Adoxaceae; genus Sambucus; species Sambucus nigra. The sequence goes on from OX422214.1 coordinate 129,313,873, forward strand.
ATGTTTAATTATTATTTTCCACATGAGTTATCTTATCGAGTTAATGGAAGATAAAATTTAACACCGGTCTAATTTCACTTAGGTGATTAGTAATTAAAAAGTTTTCCACAGTGATGCTAAGGATGAACTAACTAAGGAACCTGTTTTAATTTAATTTAGGACTAATCACCCGGGATTTAATTAGGCGGAGTGTCACAATGTACTCCAATGATTCAACCACTTTATCTACCAATTTAAGGGAACTTTTATTTTAATTATTCAAAAATCTTAGAAATTAAATTTCTCATTTCTCACTCTTTCACCTGTAAAATTAGTTCATTATACACAATTTGGAGGAGGAACAATTCATACACAATTTTAGAGATAGAAAATGCGTGAGTTTATTTTAGGAGCACCTAAAATAGTAAATACTCGTATTTTTATTTTTGAGTGTTTAGGAGACATTTTTTTTGTGATCAAGAGTTATACAAACTTGTTATATTGACATTCAAGTGTTGGAACTTCAATTTTTATAAGTGATTATTAATAAAAATAATTGTTTCATCTTTCATTTCTTGTGTTTTAGTTATGATGATAGCTTCATTTAATTTCTAGGATTAGGTGAAGTTTACTATGATTACTTAGTGTATGTTTTAATTCGTTTAAATTCCCTACTTATTCTAAAAGCGTTTTCAAAATTTGGTATTCATTAAAATAGTCACAAGATTGACATTTTAAACAGTCTAAATTATTTTTTTATTCACAATCTTTATTTTTTGTAAATATATTTGATGGATTGTGCTTATGTTATATTGTTTGATAGTTCATGCTTATGTTTGACATTAAATACTTAGGAATGATACTTTTAAGGGAATGGGAATTTTTTGCATCTAAAAAGAGATATAAATTATTTGATTTTCATCATTCGAAATTTACCTAACGAGAGTCGCTATAGTTTTGAGTTATTAAAGAGAATTATGAGTTAGAATAATTAATCATAAACTAGTAAAAACTGTAAACAGATTCGAAATTGTGGTAATCTCTCTCATATTTGTTACATACATTGTGTTATTCATTTATTATTAATTTTATTTTATCTCTATATCATATTTTTAAATTAATATTTTCTAGTTGAAAAGTTGATGATTTAGATGAATTGACCAAATCTTTACGGGTTCGACTCGTACTTACATTAATTATACTACAATAGTCCATGCACTTGCGATAATTTATAATTTGACAACATGTATTTTCAGTTATATATATATATATATATATATATATATATATATATAATGTGAGCAACAAATTTCACCGGTAGGGGGTGCCAATTCATCACGATGCATATATAAAAATAAATGAGAAGAGACAAATATTTATGTGGTTCGACCATCAATGGCCAACGTCCACGGGGCTTTAGCAGTGTTTCACTATAATAATGAGAAAATTTACATTAGTGTTTCTCTAGCCTCTGAGCCCCCTTTCACATTGGGGGGAGTCCCATTTATGTAGAGTCAGGGGTTATAATTGCAAAAGTCATATCCATATAGAGTTTGATTTCAATAAAATACTGTTCCACGGTCTTCTACTTTATCAAGGACTCTAGTCGTCCTTATCTTTTTGGAGCATATGCTGGTCGCCATCTTGACCGGTGTGTTTGCCACGTGTCATGCTATTTATGTAGGTATATCCCCCCCCCCCCACACAATAGCCCCACATGTCGTAGTTCAGCTAAGTTGATTTGGAGATGAGCAGGGAGCTAGTCCGCAATCTCTTCGAACGTGTGTAGTTGTCGATGTGAACTGGACTGGCATTCTTTGAGTTGTCGTTAAACTTTTAAGACTTCTATGGTTGATCTTCTTGACTTTTTAAGGTTTTAGATGAATGCTTGGCTTGAGTTGAGAGACATTCAATTTGATAAGGGAACCGGACTCGAGCATGTCGAGCTGCCTTCATACCTTCACGGGATCAGTTCGATCGTAGTTCATAGTTCTATTTTATCGTAGAGTTCAATTGGAGAGGCTGACCACAGGCCTGTGAAACACCCATATACGTACCTAGTCTAAGGTATCACCCTGTATTAGGGTTTTATCATGGTCCAATTGGAGAGGCCGACCATAGGCCTCTGCACTGAGGTTCACTCAGGAGTTTACCTAGTTAGGGTATCACCCTGTATTAGGATTTTAATATGGTATAATTGGAGAGGCTGACCATAGGCCTATGCACGCGGGGCTTACTCGGGAATTTACCTAGTTTGGGTATCACCCTATATTAGGATTTTTATATGGTCCAATGGGAGAGGTCGACCACAGGCCTATGAAGAATTTGTGTCTTTCTTCCTTGACTAATGTTACGATGAATCTATTCACATGTCAACGTTGCCACGGAGCCCCCAACCGGACTGTGAAGAGAAGACTGGCTAATAATAAGGACCGACCATCTATCGGGTCTTTGATTCAGTTTAATGTCGATCATCAGGAATAATCGAGATAATAAGTATGCCCAACCGTTCCTCGGGCTTTGTTGTGTTGAATAATATCGCATCGATTATTCGTTGAGATGGATATAAATAAGAATGATCTTGCCCAACTTCTTATTGGGGTTTAATAAATGAGGTTAAACAACCAATATATGTCCGAGCATATGAATTGGATTGCAACAATATAATGCTTTCTAACGAGGGACCCTGCTCCCATTAGCCGAGGTTGAATTAAATAAGAATTGCAATGCCCAACCGTCCGTTTGGGTTTAATAAATGGTCACATAATATAATTTGCATCGACTATCCATCGAAGCTAATAAGAAATCCAGAGAACTAATATTAGTTTCGATTGCCTGTCGGGGCATTAATAGGATTTTGAAGGAAATAAATGATGACTGAGTGTCCGTCGAGGCAGAATTATAAAGGGTCTAGTAGTTATTTCAAACGATCCATGCTTGAGCATCTGTCGGAGCTTTGATAAGATAAATGATTCCTGAGCATCCACCGAGACAAGATTTTAAGGGACTGAGCAAATATTACGAATGATCCTACAATGTTAGTGAAACATAAATTTTTGAACTATCCATTAGGGTTGAATCATAATGATAATGATAGTACCCAACAATCCGTTGGGGCTAAACTGTGATGATCACATAATATAAATGCCAACCATTCATCGGGGAATTTTAAAGGAAATAAATAGTTCCTGAGCATTCGTCGAGGCAAATTTTTAGAGGACCGAGTACATATTACGAATGATCTTGCATTGTTAGAGAAAACAAGAATTCCAAACCATTCATTAGGGTTGCATAGTAATAATAAATGTAATGTCTATTATTAATCGACTTTGTCGACATCTTGTCGGGACTAAATATAAGATTTATCTAGACTAACCATCCGTTGGGGGATAAAATGTGACTTATATGGCATATATCTTTGGGACTAAATATATGAAAATATTTTGTCGATTATCTGCCCGTGACATCCCTTTTAATAAAATACCGGGTGATCAGTCCTATATCAAATTAAACATGAATCTCATTTGGTTCATTCTTAGCATCACTGTCGAAAATATTTTTCAAGACTTACTAACCACCTAGTATTAAAAAAGAAACATTGCCAAATTTTATCTTTTTATCAAACAATAATATCAACAATCAAATGAATATAATTTGAACTATTCACACAATCACTGAGTCAACCATAAAAATGAATAAATACAATCTTTGCCGAATAAACCATCGGGTACAAAATCCAAATTAGAAAACATAAACAACCCGAAATAATAAACTGAGTACATCATCTGACTGAAACAAATGAAAGAACTAGGGCGACATGCCCAAATGAAATACTGACTGTGTCCTGCTCTAGGAATGAAATAACTGAAGCGCCTAAGACTAAATCCTGCAACATCCACATATGTCACAGTTGCGTAACCCTGGGATAGAAACAATCCTGGCAACCTTATGGCTGGGCACCTAAAAGGTTTTGAAAATATTTTATAGCAAGGGTTAGAACCGAAATATTTAGCAAGTGAATTAAATTGCAGTAAATTAAAATGCGTGAATGCTCTTAATATTCAAGCTAGTGTCACACTACCTTAGGGACCGGCTCACCCCTCAACTATTGTACACACCTAACGCTTTTCTATATAACTCACCTAGTCACCTACCTCGTAACTAGTTCTCGATAATATCCTTCCTGTCACACTACTCTAGCCCAAGTATGTTTAATATATGATTTATAAATTATTTATCATATTAACTTAATTAACCATTTCTCATTTGGGACGATATAACATAATCACGGGTTATATATAATCAGTACAATTGAAATCATGTATTTTACCTGTATATAGATATATGCACCATATATATGTATCATCATATTACAACATTCACACACATGCCATAAATATATAACCATCCTCCCGAGTAGGCGCTCACCGGATATTTCTCTACAATGCTATCAATCCAGGTATACTCATCCACCCAGACACCCTGACACGGTTAGCTCCCCGAATCAGTGAAACAAAATAAATGACGTGGAGGCGATCATCGTTCCCTCTGAAAACGAGACCAAATCACACCCAAGACGTCTCACCCCTAAATACGGATGCTATGACCTGGGGACTATACTCACCATGCTCCTCAAGCCAGGGGATTCACCCACATCGCGCAACCTTCCATGATAGCACTAGATCACCGTATATATATATAATCCAGGATACTCCGTTCACAATTATCGTAACACTAACCTAACATTTCCAAGTCTATGTACCGACTTGTAATTTTAATAAATCCCACATTTATTTATTTTGTTCACTCAAGATGTGCCACCCAACTAAATTACCCAGATTCGCTCAGTCGGTTCGAAATTTCATCTTGTATAACTTATTCCTCAAATTCCACTTATTAAAGTTAACTCCCTTTTTATCTTAAATATTTCATTATTTGTCATATAACCCTATAATAAATTAATTCGACCAAATCCCTGCCTAAGCACTCGCAGCACTAGCCCAAAATATCCGAGTCAATTTTTCCGACTCTAAACTTCAATTAACTACGCATTAATTAATTTATTACCTTGGCGTCGCTTAGCCAATATATCCGAACTGCTCATTTAGCCCGAAAATACAATATTTAGAATTTATTATTCAAATTCTCCTTAATAAATTTTGCACACTTAATACTCTAAGGTTTTCAATCTACTCAATTTCAACCTTAATTCCCTTATGGCTTATTTTCTCAATTATCCCAATACTTACTTGTCTCACTTTATGTAAACATAATCTCCACTTTAGGCTTAATATCATTATTATAGAACAAAAATAACAATCAATCAATCTAGGCAACCCTCAGCAAAATAACAACAGAAAATAACATTTCTTAAAATTTGCCCCACGAATATGCCCAGATTTTTAAAATGCCATTTTGAGGCATTTTGGAGTCATTTTTGGAGAAAACGTATCAGCGAACGAAATACAGAAAACATGATTTTCTACTAGGACAGGGGGACAGAATAACCATTTTCAAAACCAAAAATTTGAAAAATAGTTTCTAAAATGACGATTGAATTTACCCAATTTCATTGACTTCTTAAAATTCAAGAAGTTGTTCTACAATTCAATCCTACCCATCAAAACCCAATTTAGATATCAACTAACCCAAAACCATATCATCTTATCACACCCACTATGATATGAATAGAAATATGCAATTAATTTAAAAACAAGTTTAACCACTTGCCTTAGGGTTCTTAGGGTCTGAATCCTTTGGTGTAGATGATGATTACTTGATGAAGAATGACTCCCATGGTTTCTCCAATTGCACCCATTTCGCTCGCTCTCTTAATTGGAGTTTTTTAAAATTTGTTATTGCTTCCACACCCTCTCACTTTTATGGTTTAATAACTCAATCCCGTTTTTAGGCTTGTAGATGCTTAAAAATGCCATGAGACCCATTTCTTACCTTTGGGTACTTTTTTTTTACTATTTTCGGACTCAACTGTATACTCAGAATTGTCATCCGAATTATTTTACTAAAAGTTTTTATCTTGACTCCAATATAGTTTATGCCCGACTCCCGGTTGGGATAAATAAATGCCACATCAATATTACTCGTTATGACGTAATTAAATTATTATTATTCACTTAGTAAATTTAAATCCCATAAATATTAATCGTTTACTCACCAGATTAATATTCAATAAATTTAAATAATAATTAATTCAATTAAATTACGACACACAAGTAATTTAAAATTAACCGAATTAATTAAATAATAAATGCTAAAAAATACGAGGTGTTACATACTTCCCCCCTTACAAGGGAATTTCATCCCCGTTAGGTTGTACCTTTGGCGAAGACCTTTGGATGCTGTTCTAGCATGTCATCCTCCAGCTCCCAAATGGACTCGTCAAAGATATGGTGTCCCCACTAAACTCTAACAAGTGGTATAACTTTAGACTGCAGTTTGCGCTCACTACGATCCAGAATAGCTAGAGGTCTCTACTCATGGAAGACATGCAAATCGAACTCCTCAAGTGGAACATGCCATAAGTTCTCACACTCCTCCGATAATCCTTCAGCGATGCCACGGGAAACACGTCGTGTATCCACTGTAGATGCTATGGTAAACCCAATCTATAAGCTATCGGTTCCACTCTCTCAATGATAGGGATGGGCCCCCACAAATCTCAATGCTAGCTTCACTGTAATGCTGAACCTCATGACCTCTTTCATATGAGAAACTATAACCAACACCTGGTCATCAACATCCACTTCAATGGTCTCCGAACACGTAGTGCTTCAAAAGACAAGCCTATGCTCTGTTGGCTCTATGAAAAGGCCCCACCTTATATGGGTGAAATTTATTGAGTCAAGACTCATGTCAGACTTCAACTCCTTAACTCACGATGACGTAACTCTCCTTATGTTTATGAGCTATCTAAAAATAGACGCGATTTGTTCCATTCTTGACGATGAACCATAAATCACTTTGGGTCTTAGAAGCTTGTTATTCCCCCACCCTTCCCAACTAAAGGGTGGATGGAAAAATTTCCCTAATAATGTCTCAGAACGTGTTACGTAGATAATATACTACCATGAGGTATCACACGTAACTCTACAAGTTGTAATTAATACTCCCAATCACCCATAAATATGAAATTATTCATTCCTCCAATTTGGATGTCCCAAATATGAATTTCACCACTCATGCTCATCAATCCTGTTATTAGGAATATCAAAATTACAAAATCCTAGTTAAAATAACCCCGAATCAACCTTTTTCCATCCCTAAATGATGTAACTTGGAGGCAACTCCACTATGTATTTCTTACCACCGATCCCGAAGCTCAACGTTTCACATTACGAGGGAAATCTTACTCCCCTTTTCTGGAATATACTTAAAAAATATTTTCCATGCGTTTACTCCCAAAATTGCTCAGCATCTGACTAAGTGAGACTCTGCTCCACCCACGATGCCCATACACCTTATGATTCGTGCATGTTTGCACAAACCTCATATCGTCACATACGTCACATAGTTATCTCAAGTTTGGCCCCCACATTCTCGGTGCGGCTAAATCTTCAGGTATTTTCGATCATCTTACCAATTACTATTCAATTATTCCCGATATTTCCCCACCTGTCCACTTGTGTTGTAAATCTTCCCAGTGTTTCTTTCGCAACATTTCCTGGCTCCACCGGCCCTATTTATTAATAGTTCTCTCCTTAACGTGTTTTCTCCACACGTTTAATGATTATCATTTAATCCCATGTCTTAGAATCCAACGACATTTCTCTACTCCCAACATTTATTAAGGCTTATGCGTATAATATCTCACAACATGGACCAAAAGAGCATTTCCTAATGCATTCTTCCTCAGCATTGTCAGTACTCAATTTTTTTTATTGAACCCAAAGCATACACCTGGAACACTCAAAACCTGTCCTTATACTCACAAGTTTAATCATGGACTCCCGTGTCTCTAAACGATCCATATACTATTGCGCTCGCACTTTCACTAAGTCCTCAGTGCTAAGGTAATAACGAGCTAAATTTCTCCGCTCCACGATAACCCGATAAATCCTGAATCTCATCAGTAAGAGTCCCTACGCACCGGGATCCAATATAACTAGACAACTGTACTCTTTGAAGTCTAAAAAAAATTACCGTCGCGAGCTCAACCCTCTTCAGGTGAGATATCGTAAAAATAATATACACCCTTCCCTGGAACAACGAACACAATAGCCTTGCGATAACAGCCCACCATCGTTAACCCGTTCGTACGAAGGATAACATCACAAGCGCATAATCACCTCTCATCATAGGGTTACCATTAAAAATATAACTTCTTAGTGTCCATACCCGCTCCCCTGCAGGTGGGACTACAGAGATCACCGCTACTCACTAGTAAATTTTTATAATTATAATACTAATAATGATACCTCTACCAAACCCATCTCATACATGGATTAAACTACTGTGACCCACTCGTGTCACGCAAAATAGACCCCAATCACTCCGGGATAAAACTCGTGGTGTCAGTTGCCCATAACACTGGCAGCTCAAATGGTTTCTGGACATAACACTCTAGTCCTAACCGAACTAAAACTTTTATAACTGTTGCCCCTGCGAGGCATCCCACTCCTATCCCTTGACTCGTTGCAGACAAGATCCACACATGTGTTTCTACTCCTTAACCATAAGACACCTCGTTATGACCTTCCTCTTTCTTTGGCTCCACCGGCCGGCCATGTAGGGGTTGTCCTTCTCATGTACATGGCCCTAATTTTTATCCCTATTGTCCCGTTGGCTCCGCTAGTCCCATGGGACTTGCTGATGGCCTTGACAACCCTGATTGAACCCATTGTCACTTGGTAGAAATTATATTGATCTCGATCATTAATCTGCATCCTCTACTAGGTATCCCATCCCTTGGTGCCTCACTAGCCTCGAAAAACCCAGCCTTTCCCTTCGGTTAGATTCTCTAACTCCCTTAGCTCCCTTATCACGAGAGCATTGATATAAATTTATAAATGTACAACCTTTGACAATGACACCATTTATCCTAGCCAAATTTCCTATCCACGCTTCTATTTTCTACCCACGGGTCTATTATAAACTTACAAACCCATTTTGATTCTTTGTATCCCTCTCCTCGGTTATGAAGTTTGCAAATTCCATCAACTTTCATTCACATTCGATCACTGTCCGACCCTTTTGGAAAAATAACTAAAATCTCCCTTGCCTCTCTATATAATCGTGGTTGAGAGGATTCGTAATAATCCGCACCTCGAATTCCTCATAATTCAGGGTAATTTTCCCACGGCTATGGTGAGTGACTCCTATCACCCTACGTTACTCGTATGACAAAACATCTTTTCCTAAAATTTGACTTGAGTGTCACTATACTCCCTCACATGTGATTCCAGTTGAATGTTTGTAACACCCCTAAATTTTGAGGATTTAATATTTAATTATTTCTGGGAGATATAAAAATATTTAAATTGGAGAAACTTAAATTTATGATTTGGAGAATTTATTTGAGTGGGAAGAATTATTTATATTTGGCGACTTTAAGTTTAATTGTTCGAAATTTTGTGTGTCGCATTTTGAGGTCAAAATTGGATAATGTTGTAAAGTATTTCGGATGACAATTCTGAGTGCGCGTTTGAGTCCGAATGGGTCGAGATAGTCAAAAAAGAGTACCCGGGGGTAATAATCGGGTCTCGGAGCCTTTTTGGGCATAACTGGGCCCACATGGGGGGATTTGGGCCATTTTAATTAGGCCCATGTGGACAAACACGGGATTAGGGTTTTTAAACCTAATTGAGGGAGTGTTGGACGGCAGTTAACACAATTCTTAACCTAGGGTTTGAGAGATAAATAGAGGAAACAAGTCAAGAGCAAATTGGGGATCTTTTGGAGACAAATCGAGGGACAAATTGGGTGTTGTTCACAACCCCTTCGTCTACACCAACGGATCAGACTCTACGAACAATTAGAGACAAGTGGTTAACTATTGTGATTCTTAAATAGATGATAACCAATTCATATTATGGGAGGTGTAAACCGAAATTCATTTTTGGGTGTGTGATTTACATGAAAATGGTTTTTTAATGAATTGGGAAAATTATGTGGATTTTATACTCAATTAATATTTGTATATGGTAATGAAATCATGGAAATCGAATTGTAGTATGAACCAATGTTTATTGGGCGTCTGATTTGGAACTATGATGATGAATTGAAAATCGAATGAGTAAAACTCGAAAAATATCTGAATCGGGAAAGTTCAAAATTATGAAAACAAATTATGAATTTAAGGTCTCTAGGAAGTTTAGAATATTTTCCATGTATTAAATATTATTTATTGTGATGTCATAATAGTGGAAACAAATTCGGGAAAGAAGATGAATATCTGGTCGATCGATCGATCGACCCAAGTGGTCGATTGATTGGCCCCTTCAGTTATTGTAAAACATGAGATTGTAGATCTTTTCGTCACGGTCGCGTGGGCACCAACATCGTATTTTTTTCATTTTTTTTGAATTTATAATGATTTTTCTAGGAAAGGGTGCACGAGACCGACAACTTTACAAAGAAATAAATTCGGGTTATTTGGAGATGGTCGTAGATGAGTGAAGGACTTTAGAAAAATACTAAGGAACATTATTTCATCCTTGAATTAGATAGGGATGAATCCGGGGTATGAATTTGGGAGTATTTAGAATGAACGACACACGGAAATATATGAACATATTCGAATGGGAATTTCAGATGAATTTAGCATACGGGCTGGTATCTTAAGGAGGAATTTAACTGATAGAAATTGAATAGAATTTAATACTTGGAGTCTTGTGGGATGAGTATAAAGGAATATTAAATTTAATAAGAGTGTCAAACTTATTAACTAATTTTGGTGAAATAAATTCTAAAGGGTTAAACTTCGAATCGAGGGAAAATGTCCGGGTAATGTAGTTGAGCGACAATACTTTAAATTAATTAATTATAGTGAAATTAATTAGTTAAATTAGAGTCGGACCATAGACTCGGGTATATATAGGCTAGTGTTACGGATTTTAGTACACGGTAAAGCCGGGGTTTATAATATATATATATATATATATATATGTTGTGTGTGCTATTAAATATCAGTGACTAGATATTTATTTAATTTATATACTCTAGTGCTATCAAGGGAGGTTGCGCGATATGGGTGAATCCCCTAGCTTGAAGAGTGGGATGAGTATACCCTAGGTCATAGCGTTCGGTATATGGGCGAGGGGCTTATCTCACTTTCAGGGAAGGAATATGACCACCTCCACTACATTAATTTTAGTCCAAGTTGGTGAGCGATTCCGACTTGGGTAACTAGGTTAAGTGAGCATACCTAGTATGATAGTACGTTAAAGGAAATCATCCGGCGAGGGTATGCTCGAAAGGATAGATAAATAGATGACATATGTGTGGATGTTGTAGTAAAGATACATATATAATGGAATTAAATATTATATGTGGGTAATAATACAGTGTGTAATGTATTTACTTTATATAACTTGTGTCACAGTTATATGATATTATTTAAAAGGAATTAATTAGGTTAATTGGAGAGATAACTTATAACCCATGAATAATAATACTCGGTTTAGAGTAGAAAGGCAAGGGATGATTGTACTAGGACTAGTTGGATGGGGTAGTACAACTAGGTGGGGTTAAAGTAACCGTTAGGTGTGCACATTAGTGGAGGGGTGAGTATGTCCTCAAGGGAGTGCAACAGTGACTTAAATATGAAGCGCATTCATACATTTTTAATTACTGCAGTTAATTCACTTGCTAAATATTTTTAAAATGTTTAGGATTCTAACCCTTCCTGTAAAACTATTTTCAAAACTTTTTTGCTGTCCCACCATAGGGACGCCAGATTTGATATTCTATTCCAGAGACACGTAGTTGCGGCACATGTGGATGCTAGTAGGAGCTTGGATTAGACGCATCGTTATTTCTTTCCTAGAGTAGGAATCATCTATCGGTTTCAGTTTTACTTAGGGCTTGTCGCCCAGACCTTTTTATACATCTTTCAGATTCATTTATTCAGTTATTAGATGATTGTTATTGGACTATTTACTTTAGTGGCCGATGGTTTATCCGACAAGTAGTTTAATTATTTATTCAGTTGATTTTATTAAGTTGTTGTGAATGGTGTACATATATTTTCCCATGTTATTGTCTGGTTTAAATAAAAAGTTAAATTTTGGCACTGGCTTTTTGGAATACTAGGTGGTTAGTAACTTTTAAAAAGGTTTTCGACAGTGATGCTAAAAATGAACCAACTGGGATTCTTGTTTTAATTTGATATAGGAATAATCACCTAGTATTTTATTAGGCGGGGTGTCACAATGTTCTCACCCTTCCGCACCTTCCTTAAATTCTAGCGGGTTGTTCTTTTGAAATAAAAATCTTCTCTAACCCTCGCCCCTTGTCATCTACACTTGGGGTTTTTGCTTCACACCATCACCCTTCACGATGGTTCTTAGGGAAACTACTTCGCCAAAGGTGGTTACTCCAACTTCAATTGTTCGAACAATAATCGTGATGACTCCTATCGCGTCACTGTTCCCAGAATACTCCATGGCTTCTGACGAGTCCTCCCTCGTGCAATCTTTCTAACGTCCCACACTTATCATTTTATAATGTTTGATCTACCACGCTCAACCGAAACCGAATATGAATTACATCAATTATAATTTATAGTAGGATAACGTAAGTCGCATACGTAGATGAATACAACAATCCTACAATAAGGCTCTATATCAAAGAACGCTAAGTTGAAATGTGAAAAGCCGCACAGATCCTAAGGACACTAGAACCTGATGCTCTGATACCATCTGTGACACCTCACCTAATAAAATACTGAGTGATCAGTCCTATATCAAATTAAATAGGAGTGTCATTTGGTTCATTCTAAGCATCACTGTCGATTTTTTTTTAAAATTTACTAACCACCTACTATTCAAAGAGAAACGATGCCAAATTTTATCTTTTTATCAAACAACAACAACATATGGATGAATATAATTTAAACCATTCACACAATCACTGAGTCAACCATAAAAATGAATAAATACAATCTTTTCCGAATAAACCATCGGCTACAAAATCCAAATTAGAAAATATAAACCACCATAAATATTAAACTGAGTACATCGTCTGACTGAAACAAATGAAAGAATTAGGGAGACATGCCCAAATGAAGTATTGACTGTATCCTACTCTAGGAATGAAATAACTGAAGCGTCTAAGACTAAATCCTGCAACATCCACATATACTACAGCTGCGTAACCCTGGAATAGAAATAATCCTGGCGTCCGTGTGGCTGGACACTTAAAAGGTTTTGAAAATATTTTATAGCAAGTGTTAGATTCAAAAACGTTTTGAAAATATTTAGCAAGTGAATTAAATTGCAGTAAATTAAAATGCATGAATGCTCTTCATATTTAAGATAGTGTAGCACTCCCTTGAGGACCGGCTCACCCCTTAACTATTGTAAATACCTAACGCTTTTCTATATAACCCACTTAGTCACCTATCCCATAACTAGTTCTCGATAATATCCTTCCTGTCACACTACTCTAGCCTGAGTATGTTTAATATATGATTTATAAGCTATTTATCATATTAACTTAATTAATCATTTCTCATTTGGGACAATATAACATAATCACGTGTTATATATAATCAATACAATTCACGTCATGTATTTTACTCGTATATAAATATCTGCACCATATATACGTGTCATCATATTACAACATTCCCATACATGTCTCAAATATATAACCATCGTCCCGAGTAGGCACTCACATGATATTTCTCTACAATGCTACCAATCCAGGTATACTCATCCCCCCAAACACTCTGACACGGTTATCTCCCTGAATCAGTGAAACAAAATAAACATCGTGGAGGCGGTCATAGTTCCCTCCGAAAATGAGACCAAATCATACCCAAGACGTCTCACCCCTAAATACGGACGCTATGACCTGGGGACTATACTCACCCTGCTCCTCAATCCAGGGGATTCACCCATATTGCGCATTTTCCATGATATCACTAGAAGAGTATGCATTCCTATAAATATTATTCACACTAATATTTATAAAGAACATAGATATATATATACTACACAATCACCGCATATTTATATATAATTAATCCAGGCTACTTCGTGCAAAATTATTATAACACTAGCCTAACATTTCTAAGTCTATGTACCGACTTGTAATTTAAATAAATCCCACATTTATTTATTTTGTTTCACTCAAGTTGTGTCACTCAACTAAATTACTCAAACTCGCTCATTCGGTCCGAAATTTCATCTTGTAGAACTTAGTCCTCAAATTCCACTTATTAATGTTAACTCCCTTATTATCTTGAATATTCCATAATTTGTCATATAACCCTATAATAAATTAATTTGGCCAAATCCGTGCCTAAGCACTTGCGGCACTAGCCCCAAAATATCCGAGTCAATTTTTCCGACTCTAAACTTCAATTAACTACATATTAATTAATTTATTACCTTGGCGTCTCTCAACCAATATATCCAGACTGTTCATTTGGCCTGAAAATACAATATTTATAATTTATTATTCAAATTCTCCTTAATAATTTTTTCACACTTAATAATCTAAGGTTTTCAATTTACTCAATTTCAACCTTAATTTCCTTATGGATTATTTTCTCAATTATCCGATTACTTACTTGTCTCATTTTATGTAAACATAATCTCCACTTTAGGCCTAATGTCATTATTATATAACAACAATCACAATCAATCAATCTAGGCAACCTCCAACGGAATAACAACTAAAAATAAGATTTTTTAAAATTTGCCCCATGAATCTGCTTAGATTTTTAAAATGCATTTTGGAGTCGTTTTTGGAGAAAATGTATTAGAGAACAAAATGCAGAAAATATGATTATCGACTAGGCATGGCGAACAGAATAGCCATTTTCAAAACCAAAACGTCGAAAAATAGTTTCTAAAATGACGATTTAATTTACCCAATTTCACAGACTTCTTCAAATTCAAGAATTTGTTCTACAATTCAATCCTACCCATCAAAACCCAATTTAGATATCGACTAACCAACAACAATATCATCTTATCACACCCACTATAATATGAATAGAAATCTATAATTAATTTAAAAGAAAGTTTAACCACATGCCTTAGGGTTCGTAGGGTCTAAATCATTTGGTGTAGATGATTATTATTTGATGAAGAATGTCTCCCATGGTTTCTCCAATTTCACCCACTTCTTTCTCTCTCAATTGGGGTTTTCTAAATGTGTTATAGCTTCCACACCCTCTCACTTTTAGGGTTTAATAACTCAATCCCATTTTTAGGCTTCTGGGCTTTACAAAAAGGGTCCAAACACTCTTATGTGAGCTTCGGTATGCCTAAAAATTCCCCGAGACCCATCTACTACCTCTGGGTACTCTTTTACGACTAGTTCCGGACTCAACCATATACTCAGAATTGTCCTCCGAATTATTTTACTAAAAGTTCTTATCTCGACTCCAATATAGTTTATCCCTACTCCCGGTTGGAATAAATAAATGTCACATCACTATTGCTCATTATAACATAATTAAATTATTACTATTCACTTAGTAAATTTAAATCCCATAAATATTAATCGTTCACCCACCAGATTAATATTCAATAAATATAAATATTAATTAATTCAGTTAAATTACGACACCTAAGTAATTTAAAATTGACCGAATTAAATAAATAATAAATTCTAAAAAATACGAGGTGTTACACTGCTGAGATGAATCTTGAACATTCCTGACTATCCTTCAGGTTAAGAATCATAAATCCAGATAATCAATACTGAAGTTGAAGAAATATCAATGCCCAAGCATCCGTCGATTATAACAAATAATCTTGTAGCGTGCTCGATCATCTGTCGGAGCAATAACAAGATAAATAGTGGCTGGCTAGTCCGTCGAGGCAAAATTGTACAATACTGAGTAGATATTGCTAGTGAGCGATCCTTGCTCGAGCATCTATCGGATCATTAATAAGATTTCCAAGAGTTTAAGATTGTGTCCAAGCATTTGTCAGGATTTAATCTTATACCCATGGAAGTTAATAAGTTGCTCGACCATCTTTTGAGGCTAAATCAAATAGAATTTATCATGAATCTGAATTATTTGGCTAAAGAATATATTATATGAACTCACTTGACCATTTGCCGAGAAAAAAATGAAAATAGTTCATCATCAAATAATTTTTATGAGGAAATCTCACTTTGATGACCATGCCCAAGCATCCGTCGGGGCTACGCTAAATACTTGTAAAATATCACATCGTGCCCAAACATCTGTCAGGGTTGCGCTAAGTAATTGTAAAAATATCATACGGACCATCCATCGATTATAATGAATAATCACCTTTCGCCGAGATTAAATTGTTATAGCTAGATGACAATATTAAAAAATAAGTGACCGAATAAATGACATGAGTGCCCTTGAAAGTGCTCTCCACCATTTATGTGAAAAATATAATTATAATAAAGCCGAATAAAAAGTGTCATCTTAGATTATTGTTGGATCTAATTTTTGATGATAAAAATTGCGAGCATGGTGCATAAAATAAAGATCATGGTGTAATGCAATCCCTCTTATTTTTTTAAAGAGAGAACTGAATAATGCAGAATTTATCAAATATATCCCAAATGCAAGACATAAGGTTTAATTTCAAATTTTTATAAAATTATTTGAACTCCAAACAAACACTCAAATATAGGCTGGTTTCAAAAATCTGTTTCCACTTAAAGCTGCGAAATGTGAAAAAAAAAGATAGGGAGGTGGTTTTGTAAATCAAAAACCTTAAACAATAGATGTTGATTTTAATAAAGCGGAAAGTAACCGGAGTAATCGGAGTGGACACACAAAAATTTGCTGGTGCTCGATCGAAGATATGACCATGCTGATCGAAGTGCGTCGGTTTTACCAAGAGATATATCTCCGCTATGTGTTGTATGAATTTTTCGAGGTCTTCTGACAAAATTTATGTAAATGGTGATAAAAAAATTGATCTCTTGGTTGTGTGCCCAGAATTTGTGAAACATATCGGTTTTATTAGGAGGGAAAAGAAAAGAAACAAAATAAAATAAGAAAAATAAATTTATTTTGTTTGTTTGAGAGTTAACAAGAGGAGTGAAAACTATTTTCTTTCCCCTCGTTTGGGAGTTCAGAAAGAAAAGAAGAGAAATAATTGAAAAATTACTACTATAATCTTATAATTAAGAGCATGTGTTATTTACATTATTAAATCAATTGAAAGACATATTAAATAACCATTCACACATATTAAATAAATGTTAAGTCTCAACATTATAATTCCATAATAATAAGTGGCAAAGCTTAAATATTCAAATACGATAAATCCTTAATAAGTTCAAAATCTAAATAAATTAAAAAACAGCTCCAAGTCATTGATATCATATGACACGGGCGTCAGCCATCAATTTCTCTAGAATTGAAGAACAAACAGGAGATTCAATGTATCATTTCATTTTTAATCTAAAGTTTGCTTGCCTTTTAACGTTTTTTCAAAGCTTGCTTGCTGTTAACAAACAACACACTATACTTTGTTAACAAAAAGTCTTGGTCTTTTGTAATTTTTTTTGGCTACGGTCTTTTGTAATCTTCATTGGCAACAAAAGAAAACAGAAAAAACCTTTCCAGCTACATATTTTCAGAAGTTGATGATTTTTTTTCCAATCGCATGCTAAAAAATATGTACATGGGGATTATATTTTTTTGTTTGAAAATTGTTATGGAAAATCTCAGTTAAAAAGCATACAAAGTAAAGATGTTAAAAAAATGCAGAGCAGATAACATACCTGCGTAATTGATGAGAATGTGCTTTAGGAATGATATGAGAACACATGATGTAGAGAAGTGTATAATTTATAGGGAGTTTGTGTTTATCTTGTAAACTAGTGGATGGAGACACGGAATTACAAAGGGTATATGAGTCATTCAGTTTTTATCAATTAGAGGTAACTTTCTCTTCTCTCATTTTTCGTCCAATTTGGAGAGAATGTTTTGGTTAAAAATATGTCAACTTGCCCTCTATTTCCCTCTTAAAAAAACTCCTAAATAATAGAAACACTAATATTTCTCTCCCTTATTCTCCTTTCTCTCCATTTTGAAACTCCCAAACACACTGTAAATATGTTTTGTAAAGATATAGTGAAGATCTCTGATGAGAGAGAAACGCTTTAGACGGTTATCCCCTTCCTGAAAATTTGGGATATGGGAATCAAGATATTTGATGTAACCCAGTACCTAAACGTGTCTGCCCAGAAGATTCTCAAATTCTCAACAGAGCCCATATTTTAAAGGACTCATACAAAACTTATATTTTGAATCCCATTGTTCGTCAGATTTCTAAATAAGCATTGAACACAAAGTTTTATGAATATAAACATATGTTTTGAACAAAAATATGCTTGCAACTCTTTATACGCAGAGAAATAAAGTGTATATTATTGCATCGCAATGTAAATTTTCGTCTCATTCAATAAGAATGAAAGACTTTTTGTGTCATTTTTACCAATTGGGAGAGCAAAAAAATCACCCCTAGGGGGTGTTAATTCATCATATGATGCATGTATCAAAAATAAATAAGAAAGAGACAAAGATTTATGTGATTGAACCATCATTGGCCTATATCCACGATGCTTCAACAGTGTTTCACTATAATAATGAGAAAATTTACATGTATGTTTCTCAAGCCTCTGAGCCAATTTTCACAATTAGGGGGGGGGGGGGGGGGGGGAGGTATCCCTTTTATATAGAGTTAGGGGTTACAATTGCATAAGTCATATCCTTGTAGAGTTTGATTTAAATAGAATATTACTCCTTGGTCTTCTACTTTATCAAGTACTCTAGTCTTCCTTATCTTGTTGGAGTGTATGCTGGTTGCCATTTTGACCTGTGTGATCATCACGTGTCATGTTACTTATGTAGGTATATTCCCCCTCCCCCATATTTATTTATTTATTTATTTATTGAGATAGAGAGAGGCTCCTATGCACCCCCAAGTTTATGTACCAAGTTTGCACACCGATTTTTTGACATAGTAAACAAATTATTTTTTAGATGAATTTTTTTTATGGTATTTAAACATTTTAAGAAACCAACATAGAAAAATCCAAATTTTTTTTGCTATTTTTAAAAAAACGGTCAAACTTTCGCATCTTTTAAAGCACTTTAAAAGTTACGAAAGTTTGATCAATTTTTTTAAAATTGCAAAAATAGGTTTTTCGGGTTGATTTTTTTATATGGGTTCCTTGAAATGTTTAAATATCACATAAAGAAATTCAACTCAAAAATATATATTTTAATTTTATAAAAGAACAAATTTAAGCTAGGAAGTATGCAAACTTGGTGTGCACATGTGTCTCCCTATATATATATATATATCTTGTTTTTAGTCTCTGCGTTTGCATTTAAGCCACCTTTTTCATATGCTTAATCTTTGATTCATATTGGCATGGTGTATGATCACTCTGGTATATTTTGTTACTTGCTGTAATTGGTACCCCATTAATGCATCAAAATTATTATCTTTTGTTGATTATTTGGATTATGTGTGCTTATTCCGTCGAGTTATTTGTCGTTGTATGTTTCGGTTCACATCATCGCATGATATTACTTATTTTCCTTTATGCTTATATGTATTACACTTAAGGGAGTTTTATTGTCGTGAACCTTATTATTTCTTTATGCCCGAACAAAAAGGGAGAGAAATAAAATCTAACACTTTAGATCGGGGGGAGATTTATACTGTGGCCATCCCCGGATAGACCCCCTCATGACGCGGCGGGAGAGGATCCCTCTAGGTCTCGCGCGTCCCTCTCGGGAGCACTTCAGCCATCGTCGGTGAATGAGGTAAAAAATGTAGAGAGGTAGAGTCGCTAGTTTGTTTTACTTAAAACAGACAAAAGAAAATGGAGTCATCCCGAAGGACAACATCCAAAGACATACTAATACATACGAAACCAAAATGTTTCAAAAAGGGTCCGGAGGCTAAGTTACGAAATGGGAAGGTGTTAGGCACCCATTTCGCCCTTACGGTCTCTAATGGGTTGTTGCTATTTTCCTTTATTTCCCTGCTATATGTGTGCATATGTATATGTAGCGGAGATATGAATCATTGACTTATATCATGGAAGAGATAAAGCGAGTCATCCATAGGAATGTTCCTAAAAAGTAATATTAGACAATAAGGTTTATGCGATTATCCTAGCGTCGATCATTATAAGGGAATGATAACACATGTGGAATAATATGCCACTAAGAACGAATATATGTATATGTAAATATATATAATCTAAGAGAATTGAGTTTAGAGAAGATAGAAAATGAGAGAAAAAGTAAGAATATGACTCGAGTCTTACCCCGAGATGCCTACGTAGCCTATAGAGGCATCAAAGTCCACGTAGTTCGCATGCAAAACGAGGGGTGGGATTTATCCCATAAATCCAATCGGGGACTTCTCTTGTATGTGTGTGTGTGTGTAAAAAAATGTTTTAGTTGTGAGAAAAGTGTAAGAAAAGTGTGAGAATTCTCGTTTGGAATTTATGAGCAAACCCTTTTTTTGTTGTTGTTGAGTTTTTATTTATATGAAAATAAGATATGTACAATAATACTAAATAAAAAGTATATTAGGATATGTGAGATGAGAGAATAAAAGTGCTAAGTAATAAAATAAGTTAGTGCGAGTTTATGAGAATTCTAAGGGCTTGGAGATGAGGGTGATTAGTTGGTCCAGGGTTCAGACGTATATCTTGGGAATATTTGAGACTTTTGGGAAATAGGATATGATCCTGCAGTTTTGGATATTTTGGAGGTCCTCTAGGGACGTTGCCGGGGAGAGATTCGCTTGGCTTTTGAGAGTTTCGTTGGAAAATAGTGATTTCGCTTGAGGCAATGTGAAATTTTCTTGGTGAAAATGTTCTAAATACTTTTCGGGATTTTTTAGAATTTTCAGAGGATTTTTTTAGTGTTTTCTAATATTTTTGTACGAAATTTTAAGGGGGGTGCCGGTCGGCATGGTGTAGAGGGTGCCATTCGGTAGTGGCACGATCTTTTGGACTTCCTCGAGAAGGTAAAGGGGCAGTGCCAATCGGTAGATGGGGGGTTAGTGCCTATCTGCATGACCCTTAGCATCCTATATAAAGGGGGCGAATTCCCTTCATTTTTCACAACTTCTTGCCTTATTTCTTTTTGCGATTTTCCTCTGCGAATCATTCTAGCATTCCGTGATCTCAAAAATGGACTCTTTTGTGAGCACTGCAGTTCATCGGGAATGGTTGGCTATTGATGACTGGGAAAATGTGGAATGGAGGGCCAGGACACCTCTTGCTTTGGGGAGCGATAACTCCTTTGATGCGTTCGAGCCGGTTGCGGATGAGCGGACCTTACTGCGAGAGTCATCGCGTCATCGCTCTTCGAGGGTGGTGAACCCTGGGGGTTATATAAGTAAAATGACTTTTGGCATTCTCTTTTGTGTTTTCCTCTTTTTTTGGATTCTGACAAGGTTTTTCTTTTTTGGCAGTCTGATGTCTCTTTAAAGAACATGCGTGCCTGTGGGATGACGGGGCTTAAGGATGTCTGAGAGCATCTTCCACCTGTTGTGCATTGGGTGGTATCCTCAGCAGGCTTTGGGAGGTTGGCATCTATGCTAGATGAGACGCCTCGTTCGAAGACTGTCTTATGCGCTCTCGGGGAGAGGTGGAGGGACACTACCCACACCTTTCATTTTGGTTTCGGGGAGATGACTGTGACTCCCATTAATGTGCAGCAGCTCCTGGGGTTGGATTGCGATGGGGAGCAGATAGAGGTGGATCGCACCCTACGGGTGAGATCGGAGGAGGTGCGGGCAGCACTCAGTGACGTGGGGAGGATAGTATCTGGGGATTCCATTCAGCTATCCCTGTTGAAGGATGTTTTATTGGGTAGGGTGGTTGACATGGAGGGCAGGCTGTAGGTGAGGCAGATGAACCGGTTATTTATCTTTCTAGTGCTGGTGGGCTTTATGGTGGCGTCGAGCGGCGACGTCGTCCACTTGTGGTTCTTTCCATATTTGATGGTGTTTTCGAACATCCTTTTCTATGATTGGGGGAGCCTGAATTTGGCGGCCCTATATTTTTCTTTAGATGCATTCAGCTGGTGCTACCGACAGACTTTTACTGGAGCCATGTATCTTCTTGAGGTATTCTTTAATTTGTGCATTTTTCTTTCATGCATTTTCACGTTACTTATGCATCTCATTTTTTTATTACAAGTTCTTGTCCTCGGCAGATGTGATTCTATGAGGTGATTGGGTGTAATACCCAGGTGATCGCTCTGAAGGATGAGACTGTTGGGGACTTCTGCCGGTTGTATTGATGGCGTAAGGCCAATAGGTAGTCAAGGGGATCTCTTTCTCTGGAAGCGGTGCGTCAGGTCTCGAATGGCCTGACTAGTGATACGGTAAGACTTTTCCTTCCTTAGTTATGTTATTTATATGCTCTGATTTTATATTGGCTTGTACTTGCTTTGGATTTTCAGGTGACCTTTTACCCTTGGGGGATTGCTATTCAGGATACGGGGTTGACTGGGGTGAACGCACAACTGTGGCGCTTACTAGCACATGAGTTTGGCCACTCTTGGTATCTCAAGGAGAGGGTGGTTCGACAGATCGCTGAGGAGGATGTGGTGGTTCCACCTACCCGGCCTCCTATATCTATAAGGCGGTAGCGGCTGCTGCCGGACGATGCGAGGATCGCGGTGATGATCGGCGAGTCCTACCTATTATACACTAATACGGTTATACCGTATGATTACATAAACTTTGTGACGAGCTGGATGATGGCGCCCAACATATATGATGCCTTGACTTTCCCTCCTACGAGTTCGAGTTGGCCGGTGGGGTCCTCCCATAACGGTGGTGGCCGTCGACGTCTGCGGCATCAACGACTTCGGAGGTTCCCTTCGTGTGATTGCATACTCCTTCGTACAACATCCGGTGGGATGATGGAAGGATAGTGCCTATGTTGCACCGTCCTTATGCTATGGATCCGGAGGAGCTGGGCTTGACAGAAGAGGTCCTTCGTCCTGCGGTATACCTTTACGTTCCTCTCTTTTCATTCCTTTTGATTTCTTTTCTGCTTTGATACTGATTCCGTCCTTTCTTACTGCAAATTCGGGTGTCGACGACTTGGCTGAGGGACATCAGGGACTGGATATCTTCGGCGACTGCCCATATTCAGGATGCGGTCCCGATTACTTCTTGCTTGGTGCCGTCTACTTCGTCTTGAGGAAGAGTCTGGCTCGGGTAGTGATGGTGCGTCGTCTCATCGCAGGGAGAAGAGAGCACGTCACAGGGGTGAAGTTTAGGTTAGAGGGAGATATATAGAGAGAAAGTGTGGGTTCAGGCTGTGTCCCATTGTTTTTGCTTTTCTTTATTTCTTGCAAAATTTGATGTAATACAGAAAAACGTATATATGCAATGTAATGTTTTTCTTATTATCTTTTGTTAATGATGAATGAATGCATGCACATGTGCTTTTTACTTTGCTGCTGAGACCGTAAAAAGAGATATTTTTGGGATTTTGAAGGAAAGTTTTAAAGGTGAGAAATTATATAAGATGAAAAGGGGATTTTTGAAATTCTGTTGAGAATATCAAATTTTTTTTTTCTGATTTTGATAAAAAAGGAAAATTTCCAAAAGTAGGGGTTGTCGATCGACAAGCCCCTTGTCCTATCTATCGACAGTCAATTCCAGTCCCATCAATTCACCTTGATTAGTACCCTCTTCAGCCTTTAGTACCTTGTGGGTTAGGATTCCCATAGATTTCTGTAGGGGTTATGTCTTTTGTGGGGTTTTTCAAGTATAAAAGAGGGGTAAGAGTGGAGTGTTTTTCTCACACCTTCACATTCTTACTTTCTTATTCTGTGAGATGGCTCTCCCTCGTAGTGTTGAGTTTGAAAACTACCTCGAGACTTTAGAGGTGATGTGCTCCTATAATGTCCATTATTATGCTTACGACATGCGTCGAGTTTCTTTATGGTGTAATCGACCCATAAAGTGGAACATGCTGATGGCGGCGGTACAATTCTGGTACCCCGAAGACCTTGTATTCCACTTTGGGTTAGATGAGGTTTGTCCTACCTACGAAGAGTTTTCCGCCATGTTGGGGATAAATCCCAGTGTTGCTGCGACTTTACCTGAATTTTCCCGTTCTCCCAGGGATTTATTGGTCGGGCTTCTTCGTATTTTGCCTTCGACAGCTAGGCCACTGGAGGAATGATCTCCCTTTCGGCGATGTTGCGGTCCGTGCATTTGCAGGAGGTTGGTGATACTGGATATGCCGGAGTAATCGTTCTAGGATTGGTTTCAAAATTACTGCTGGTGACTGGGGAACTGCTAGTGGACTCACAACTTACAACCATTACTTCATGGATGTCATATTATCACAATCCTGCGGCAGTGATACTAGCGGAGACTTTAAATGACATGGATGCCTGGCGAGAAGGTCGTTCTGATTTTCTGAGGGGTAGCCCCGTGATGCTATTCATGTGGTTATTTGAAAGACTCTGCCTGGTGACTCCTCCGAAATACCCTTTATCGACTATACCCAACTTCTTTGCGCGCCATTTCATCAACGTTAATTTGAATATTGAGAGCTGGCAGAACTGGTTTGTGGAGCATGGGGCTCTAAATTTGTATTGGTCAGTGCCTTGGTGGGGACAACTGTTGCCTATTCTGGAACTGGGAGAATACCCGTACGTTCGGCTGGTTGGTCTTAGACAGACCTCTTTCTATTTCTCTTGGTGCTTTCTGTGCTAATTTGGCTGGGAGCAGGTCATGCTACCTTGGAC
This sequence comes from Sambucus nigra, assembly GCA_949130495.1. Lineage (NCBI taxonomy): Eukaryota > Viridiplantae > Streptophyta > Magnoliopsida > Dipsacales > Adoxaceae > Sambucus > Sambucus nigra. The sequence continues at coordinate 129,338,801 of OX422214.1, forward strand.
ATTAGATTTATTTCCGGTAGAAGATTTGACTGAGCATCTGCGCACGCGGCTTGGCTCTTTGTGGGAGAGTCGGCGTCTGTCGACCCGTCCCTCTCAGTCTGTAGGGAGAGTTTGGCTCATCCATGGGGATTATATGAAGTGGTTGTGGAGGAGAGTGGTCAGCAAGATGTTGGAAGTGGAGACTGAACAAAGGTGGCTTGCCTTATCTGATACCATGGAGGGATGTGTGGTAGTTTTTTTGAAGCTGGTTGGAGCTTATCGATCCATGGAGCGTCTGCGGCACTTTATTCAGGCAGGAGAAGCTTGGGAACCCCAGGATGTAGATGATGATGACGGAGAAGGCTCCTCTGGTAGCTGTAGATAGGACTCTTGGAGAGTTTGTTTTGTAATGGGGAATAAATTTGGGAGTTTATTTGGCTTTTTAGGAAGGTAGGGGGAAGGGAGTCATCCGTTCCTTTTCTTACGTAATTGCACTGTAATTTCTTATTATTGAAATAAACAAGTTTTTGATCATCTAGCGGCGTCTTTTGATGAGTTATGTATTTTGAATTATCTATACCGATTGCTAAGGCATACATAATCCTTTGGTTCAAGTATATGTTAGAATGAACTGTCGTTCTCAGAGATAAGAAAATAAGAGTTTTTTGTGAAAAAGAAAGGGCCGTGATCATGTAAAATGTGTGAGGTGCCTACATACCTCTGGAGTTTTGAAGAAAGATTTTAATTTTCTTGAAAATGGTTTTTGCAGAGGATCAGGCCCACGTAGTTCTGGGTACTACGAAAAAAATGCTTTTTATATAGTGCTCCAACCGTCTCAAAAAGTCATCTAGCCATCTCAAAAGCCTTTTGTGACGCCATTTGAGACGACAAAGGAGCGTAGTATTAGACCCCCATTTTAAAAGCTTTTTGAGATGGCAGAAGCCGTCTCAAAAAGTTCTTTTGAGATGGGAAATACGCCGTCTCAAAAGGTCATTGCTTACAGAACCCTTTTGAGACGGCAAAAAATCCATCTTTTAAAGTTTTTTTAGAGACACCAACATACGTCCCCAAAGAGGTTTTTGAGACAATAACTTAGCCATCTCAAAAAGTCCCCGTTTATGGAACCCTTTTGAGACGGCAAAGAAACTGTCTTTAATAATTTTTGCTCCAAAATTAAAATTTCATCCATTCCATAATATGCTCAATATACTTTTAAACAAAAACTCTTAAAAATAATATATGACATATTTGACATCTCATTTCAACAAATATAACACAACTTTCCATTCAACTAAAATTAGAGTTCCTACAAAGATAAAATAGACAATTTCAACACTGTGCCCACCAAACTAAATATCTCTACAAATTTTACTTGTCTCATTAGAAAAAAATACATAAAATCTCGTCTATTCCTAAAATAAAATAATGTAAGCAAAGTAAACTCGTAATCTTGAACCATATAACCTCCATCAAAACGACTTCAATGACTTGCATAGTCCACAAAAAATTTCGACCTGCAATAAAATTTATTTAGTGATAGTTACCTTAAACAAGGAAGTAATCTTTTTTAATAGTACTTATAGATGACAATCTTTAAAAATCTTATCAAAATTGTAAATCTTCATATTATTAACTTTTAAACACTTAATATTTCTAAAAAAATTCGACAGAGTCTCCTTTGTTTATTTATGAAAACCAACATGTTTAAACATAAAAATTAACTCAAAAATGACAGAAATATCCGCAACATTATAAAAAACTAAGGTCGGAATACTCACAATATATATCTTACTTAACACGCCATCACATACATATAGAAAAATAGAATAAAGATGTGTTATTACCTAGTTGATATGGGTCGTTGACGTCTATGACTGGGTGCCACTAGGGTCGTTGGTTGGGGTTGCAATACCTCACTCCGGTGGGATATCGATATATGGGTCTCTAAATCGTCTTCCACTCCTGTTGTGAATGGTTGTTTCTCAAGTGATATTTCCTTAACAATGATATCGCACATATTCAAACAACGCCGACGTTTTCTTGCCATGAATCTGTGTACGTACATATAACACACATAATCAACTTAATTACACAATAATAAAATTGAGAGAGGGATTAATCACATTAATGGTACATGAAACAAACATGAATTTTTAATTGAAATATCGATTCATGCCTGTGGGGACCCTAATTTACCATTATGGGCCCGGACGAGTAGCCTAGAAAACGATCGAAAATCCAGACCCCTCGCCTTAACTAAATAGAATTTCGACTTAGTCTCCTCCCAAATTCTCATATAGAGATGTTCTAGGAGAAGATGGTAAACGTGGGGGAGTCCAACACCCCCACTCCCCGAGGGCAGACATGTATATAATAAACCCTAAGTCTGGGGCAAGGGACACGCACTGTATTCTCTGTAAATGCTCCCCGGAGTATATAGAAATAATACAGACTGCACCACTGTGGACGTAGGCATTCTTGCTGAACCACGTACATACTGTGTTGTGTGATTAGCATTTCTCCTTCTTTATTTTCCTTGGTGATTGCGCTTCTCTCATTTATTTGTGTTGAATATAATTGTCACCACAATTGGCGCCGTCTGTGGGAAAGTTTGTCTTCCTTGAGAAAGCCCACACAAATAAAGAAGTTCGAAATGTCTGGTCACAACAATAATGCTCCTCAGGCAGGAGATATCCAATAACAACCTGCTCCTTGCAGGATCAGATTTGAGGTTTGGCGATCAGATCAGAAGGTTCACCCAGAAAGGCCATCCTCAGAGGAAAGCCAAGGACCAGCGAGGTCCACACAAATCTACAGGCTGATTGATGCCCATGAGGCGAGGCTCCAAGAGAAAAGGGAGTCCGCTCGCAAGAAGGAGGCTGATAATGCTCGCCTCAAAAGGAAATAAAAAGGATGGAGAAAGAGATCCATCGCAGCACTAGGCGACATTCGTACCACACTCCTAGCCCTTAGGAGAGCAAGTCTCGCAGCCGAGGAAAGATCCCTAGGCATGGATCCCAAAAGAGTGAGAGGCACGACTCAAGCAACGACTCACTCAAGCACCATCGACCGACTCGCCGTTACAGGATTCCAACTCGCAGAATTGAGAACATACGAAATTTGGTCCGAAGGGAGATGGACCAACACCCAGCACATCGCGGCGCAGGGTCGACTAGGGAGTTTGCAAGACGAGCTCTCAAGACCCATATAAAGTCTCCTTTCTCAAGGGAAATAGAAGAAGAGGAAGCCCCCAAGAAATTTGCTATCCCAAGATTCAATATTTATGATGGAAAAACTGATCCCATTGTTCACGTTAGGTAGTACAGACAAGCCATGACCCTCTAGAACCACCAGGATGCACTGATGTGCTAGATTTTTCCCTCAAGCCTGCATGACGTGGCACATAAATGGTTCGAAAGGCTCCCTCACAGGTCTATCAGAAGCTTTGAGTCCCTAGCCGAGCTCTTTACGGCCCGCTTCATTACTAGTAGCTCACATCCCAAAAGGGTGGATGCTTTGCTAATAATGAAAAAGACACCTCAAGAGACCCTTCGAGACTACGCAAAGAGGTACTGGGAGTTATTCAACGAGGTCGAGGACTGCTCAGAGCAGGTAGCAGTGGCATCCTTTAAAATCGTGCTAACCAGCTCCTCCCTTCTACACTAGTCCCTAACGAAGCAAGAGGCCACGACCATCGACGACCTGATGGCTTGCATCAAGAAATACGCCAAGGTGGAGGAAGTGACCCGCCTCAGCACAGGGGAAAACGATCAAACTAAGCTCAGTGCCAAAGGCAACGATAAAGTTGAAAACCAGAAGAAAGGAGGAAATAATGGGGGTAAGAACGACTCCAAGAACGGAGACAAGAACGATGTGTCAAAGGCATTTCAGGCAATTAACACTATCTTTAGAGAACCAATTTATAAGATTCTTGCGAAGATCAAAGACGAGCCATTTATTAAGTGGCTCAGAAATATGGGAGGAGATCCCTCAAAGAGAAATAACGCGCTGAGATGCGCTTTTCATAAAGAGGGAGGACATAAGACTGAGCATTTCAAAGCTCTTAAGTCCCACCTCGAAGCCAATGGAGAAGCAAGACCTGATAACGTACTCGAGGACAATGTTGGTCATGAATTCATAATAATTCACGGGGCATATGATGTGAAGCAGATTCAGGGGAATTCAGCTCAGATGGAGGTAAAAAAGCTTACAGCAGTGATACAAGCTTTCCAGATCGATCCAGCAAAGAACGAATCAGGAAAACATCGGCGAGAAGATGACGTCGACTATAGAAAACATATCGTGTTCACAGATGAAGATCTGGTGGGAGTAAGAACCCCACACCATGACGCCCTAATCATTACGCTCAGGATTGCCAACTATGATGTCGACAAGTTGTTCATCGACCAAGGAAGTTCATCCGAGGTAATGTATCTCGATCTGTTCAGGAAATTGAAGTTGAGCATCGCCGACTTGAAGGAGGCCACTGTCCCTCTAGTTGGCTTCGCTGGAAAAGTGACTATCCCACTGGGAAAGATTGTGCTACCGCTAAGGGTAGGAAGTATCTCCAAGATGATTGAGTTTCTGGTAGTCGATATTGACTCCCCGTACCAAGCCATCGAGGATGGCTACATGCGACGAAGGCAGTCCCCTCGACCTACCATCAGAAACTCAAGTATGTGACCGAGCGAGGAGTAATGGAGATCCATGGCGATAAAGCGATGGCAAGAAGGTGCTTCATAGCAGCTATCCGCCCTAGACCAGAGAAGAAGGCCGGGAAGCCCAATGAGCAGGTCGAGGAACATGAAGGTCAGATACCTTCAAAATAGCAGTTAAGGTATGAAAGACCGGAGTGGAGGAGACCAGGCTCCTCCCCTCTGAGCGGGTCATGAAAAACCTAGTGGAAGTTACAGCTGGTGGTAGAGAAAAGGATAGGGTATTTTTTATTGGAGCTTTTTTCACAGATCAAGAAAAAAAGGAATTGACGATTTTATTGAGAAGCAACGTAGACGTTTTCGCATGGGAACCATACGAGCTGCCTGGAATTGATCCCAGTATGGTTTGTAATCGATTTCATGTCGACCCCACTTTCAAACCTATCACACAATAGGACGGCGAACTGCGCCCGAGAAGGCAAAAGCCGTAGAGAAAGAAGTAGAAAAATTACTGGATACAGGATCCATACGGGAGGTCCAATTACGCAAATGGTTATCCAACCCAGTAGTAGTTCTAAAGAATAACGAGAAATGGAGAGTCTGCATCGACTTCACTCACCTTAACAGGGCTTGCCCAAATGACAGTTTTCCCTCCCAAAAATTGATCAATTGGTGGACGCCACAGCAACTCACGAAAAAATGAGTTTTCTGGATGCATATTCGAGATATCATCAGATCCCTCTGTATGCACCCGACCAGGACAAGAAAACATTCATTACCACCGTCAAATTATGCTGTTACAAAGTCATGCCCTTCGGGCTCAAAAATGAAGGGGAAACCTACCAGCGACTGGTCACCAAGATGTTCAAAGACCAAATGGGAGACACTATGAAGGTCTACATCGATGATATGCTCGTCAAAAGCAAAAACAAAGAAGACCACCTCTCAGACCTATCGAGAACCTTCGAGATCCTCAGGAAATACCGAATGAAGCTCAACACGAGCAAGTGTTCTTTCGGTGTCCAGTCAGGAAAATTTCTGGGGTACTTGGTCAGTAAGAGAGGCATCGAGGCTAAACCTGACCAGATCGACGCAATCAATAGAGTACAACCCCCTCGCACAATACGAGACGTACAGAAGCTTACCGGCGTGCTCGTTGCCTTGAACCGTTTCATCTCGAAGTCATCTGAGAAATGCAAACCATTCTTCCAGCTCTTGAAGGGGAACAAGACAGTAGAATGGAGTCAAGATTTCTCACAGGCATTAAACGAACTCAAGGACTACCTTAGCTCACCACCCGTGCTCGTCATACCTCAAGAAAGAGATTCCTTGTATTTATACCTCGTCGTTTCCAACCACCCTGTGAGTTCTGCGCTGGTATGCGAGAAAGCAAGAATTCAGTACTCCGTTTATTACACGAGCAAGAATCTATTAGAGGCTGAACAGCGGTACCTACCACTATAGATGCTCGCCTTTGCACTTGTAGTAGCCTCAAGGAAGTTAAATCACTATTTTGAATCTCACACCATCATTGTTCTTACATCACACCCCCTTAAAGAAATCCTGAGGAAAGCATATCTATCAGGCAGACTAACTAAATGGTCAGTCGAGCTCGAACGATTTGACATCCGATTTCAACCAAGGAATGAAATCAAAGGATAAGTCCTTGCTGATTTCATAGTTGAATTCAAAGGTGAACATCCTATAGACTAACTTCAACCCATGAAACAAGGAGAAAACTGCGCAACAGAGGGAGTTTCAAAATTATTTATTGATGGAGCCTCCAATTCAAAGGGGGCAGGAGTGGGCATTGTTCTTGTTACTCCAGAAGGTACAACCCTCGAACAGGGAATTAGGCTTGGATTTGAAGCCTCCAACAATGAGGCGGAATATGAAGCTTTGATAGTCGGCCTCCAGAAAGCACACACTTTGGGAGCGAAGTAGTTACAGGTGTTCGGCGACTCACAATTAGTCTCCAATCAGATAAGTGGGGACTACAACGTAAGAGATGAAAGAATGGCAGCCTATCTCTCCTTGGCTAGTGTCCAATAATTTCCCAGAGGACAGAACAGCCATGTTGACACCCTGGAAGCCCTGAGTTCGGCAATCAATTCCGACTTGAAAGAACGATCCCCATTGACTTCCTCGCTCACCCAAGCATCAACCAAAGCGACGAGCTGCCAGGCGTGGAACCTGTGCTCCTGGTTGAATCAGCACCCAGTTGGATGGACCCTTTAAAGGAATATTTGAAGGATGGCACACTTCCAAGTGATAGGAAGACCGCCCATCAGATAAGAGTCAAAGCTGCTCACTTTCACTTATCTCCTGAGGGCAAGCTGTATAAAAGATCATTCTCCGGCCCTTACTTACAATGTGTTCACTCGAGGAATATCGTGCAGATTCTACACGAGCTCCATGAAGGAATCTGTGGGAGCCATATAGGTGGAAGATCACTAGCTTTTCGAGCTATGAAGGAAGGCTACTGGTGGCCATATATGTAAAAAGATTCAGCAGTGTATGCTCGTAAATGCAAGAAATGTCAACTACACGCCCCTATGGTTCACCAACCTGCCAACGACCTAAGATCAATCACCAACCCCTGGCCCTTCGCCCAATGGGGAATGGACATCGTAGGACCACTTCCTACTGCCACTGGTAACCGCAAGTATCTGTTGGTCACAACGAATTACTTCACCAAATGGATCGAGGCAGAGCCACTGGCCAATATCCAAGATGTAGATATGATGAGATTCATATGGAAAAACATAATTACGCATTTTGGAATCCCGCGACTAGGCTGTCAGTTCGTACAAGTTACATTGGTCCCGTGCGAGGTGTTCGTGCCTCTCACGGGACCGTTTTGGTGCTGGTTTGGATTTTCACCCTCAAACGGCTTGTTTTCAAGCCTAATCTACATATTTTGAAATTATCATCATTATCTCAAATCGAGAGGTCCGTGACTACTCACTCAATTCCTATGAGTTACGTTGGTCCCGTTCGAGGTGTTATTTCCTCTAACGGGGTCATTTGGTAGTTGGTTTGTGTTTTCACCCTTCAACGGCTTAAGGGGGTTTTGTTTGGCGAATCTTGGTTACATGGGATGTTTGGTTTTAGTACCTAGTATATAATTGAATATTAAAGTGATCATGTGCATGTGTAGAATGTTGAATGATGTTTAAGTTTGAGTTGATGATGTCCATAGTGTGAATTATGTAATGTGAGACTAAAGTTTAGAGTTCGATAAAATTTAGAGCTTTGACAGGGCTGTTATATATATATATATATAACAACCTTGTTATATGAAGTTAATGATGGAGGACCGTATTGCTAAGCGAGATGAGGACCATATTGCCAAGCGGGATGAAGACCAGAGAGATAAAAGGAGATAAAAGAATTATTTCGGTGAAAATATGCATATTATAACTTGTAATATGCACTGTAATATACATATTACAGCAATTAACTGTAATACGCATATTACAGTTGTAATACTCACTGTAATATGCATATTATAGTGCATATTACCGTGATATGTATGTTACAATTGTAATATGCACTGTAATATGTATATTATAGCAGTTAATATGCTATAATATGCATATTACAGTTAGCAGCAAATGGCAACAACAACGCAACCCCCTGGGCACACGAAAATTGCAAGTATTACGATTACTATGAGGACGTGGGTTGTATGGTGGCGGCGGAGGAGCAGGACTATTATCAAATGAGTTTCCATCATATTTGTTTTATTGTAAATGATATGTTAGATATATAGCACGATGAAAATTCTACAACACATATGAGATAGAAGTAATATGATGTATAATTCTTACATAAATCTAGGGGTGGAGATAAGTTCCCGTGGTATCCATCCATTGAAAGGGTTGTTTTGCTTCGAACTGAAGGAATTGGGAAGTTCTCCACTAAAGTTGTTGAGAGAGAGATCCCTGCATTACAGGTGGGTCAATGCAACATATAGAACATTAGAAGTAGTAAAGAGACACCTCTTAATAACAACACAATTTATGTAACATTAAGAAACATAAAAATGAGAAGGGAGTTGTAAATTAAGACACAAACTTCTACATTCAGCCACACTAAAAGAAATCACGAGTGGAGATTTAAAATGTCAATGTTACATTTATATTTTTAAGAACGAGATTTCACCCCAAATCCTTTATGAGAACCTTATTAGGGTTCCTGCATGGTCTATTTAATTTCCAACTAGAAACTTATGGTGAAGTGCTAAAATAATTATGAAAAGAAATCCTAAAGCCTTATAGTGATGGCTACAAAAAACTAAAATGTTTGAATGAGTTTTGTACTTATAAAGCTTGGCACCACAATAATCACATGATATAAAAATAAGTAAAAGTGTTTTTTTTGTGCTAGAAACATGATTACATCTATCAAGCATGAAATCTAAAACATGAATACATCTATCAAGCATAAAATCAAAAAAACATGAGCTAGTCCTCTCAATCATGTGCTGAAGCATCATTAAAATACATAAGGTATTAAAATTCATCTCCTTAAGTTGATAAGTGGGCCAATCATACATTCTTGCATCTATATTAAGGGACACCACATATATCACTTAGCACCAGAGATTGGATGGACTCAAAAGAGTGATTCCGCCATTTGACGCAGTTGTGGCCAATGCTAGTATTTGAGAGTTTATCAGCAGGCCTATTTCATTCTCTATAAATATGAGAACAAAAGAAATTCATAATGGCCGGGTATTTTTAAAATTATCCCATCCAGTCTTTAGTTGCCAAGGAGGGTGGAAGCATGTACCTAGAACAAAGTTATTAATTATACTATAGCAATTTAAACAATCACTGTAACAAACTAATGAAAAAAGAAAACAGAGTGAAAAACCTTAATGTATAGGAAATTCGCTCCTGCTTCGCTCACAGCAGCCTTGGCAATCAATGTTTTATCACAACCCGGAGGTCCATGATGCATAAACCATGTCTGTAGATTAAATTTAACTTCCTGAGAATATGAAAATAAAATTTGAAAGAAATTTTCACTATCTTATCAATTGAAATTGCTATGCACTCAAGGCAAATTGAATGAGAACACCAAGGAAACGATGGAGCATTACATACATGGGCTACAATTGCACTACCAATTCTTTCTCAATGTAATTTATTGCAGTGAGAGCACGAAAGTTCCCCATTGACCTGTTTGATAAATCAAAATCACAAAACCAACGTGAATACCAAATATCACAAAACCAACGTGAATACCAAATATTACAAAACCAACATGAATACCATATTGGACAACGGCTTGAAGGTGTTGTTTTTTACGTCTGATATCTTTAGCCACTACATTCATTAGTCACTGCATTCATTGCTGAAACAGGAAGTACTGCATTCAGTAGCCACTGCTGGCTCGAAGGCCTTGCTGGTAAACTATCTCAACGACTTGCTTTGGAGATATCCTTAGCCACTGCATTCATTGCTGAAATAGGAACCACAAAGGAGAGAGACGACAATGTTAGAAATGTATTAAGTGTTTATTTGTAACAAATTTTACATAATTTTGGGATGCTATATTGACAAACATTGATATAATACAAACACACACACACACACACACACATATATGTACAGTTCTATATCAAATAAAACATTGTGGAATGCTATATTGACAAATATTGATCACTCTTACCTCAATATTGTTGTTAGGTCCAAATATGGGCTTGTAACTCATTTTATTATGTGTGTACCAAAACAAAGAGGTGAAAAAATAAACAATTCATGTCAATGTTAATCTATGTTTACCTAAAAAGAGGGCGATAAGGAAGAGATGAAACGTGGTTGTGCTAATGTAGAAATTGAACACAGAGTCACTGAAATGGGCTCAAATACTACAAAACCAAGAAAATTACTATGTGTATGTGAACTTTACCACAAAACCAAGAAAATAAATCAATATAACTACTCACTGAATACCCACAACACCATGTTCACGTAATGAATGATGCATAACTTATATTCTTTTACCTCATGGTACAACATTCTTCCATTGATCACTACTTCCATCCATATATAATCCCTAAAATCCGAGATTAAATCAGAAACTTAAGTCAAAGTTTAAATTGAAAGCTGAACCATTTGAATTAAACATGAATATTACACAATTATCGCAAATTAGCAAATTGGGCAGCATACAAAGTCAATCTCAACCACACAAACAATTCAGATTAAAAAATGGCCTCAAATGTTAGAACAATGCATACATGTAAGATATGGATTCCCAAGATATTTTCCAGGTGTATTACATGAATGAAATAACTAATAAACACCCACTTAGGCAAAATAACTATGTAGAAAAAAATTTGAGATCAACAATGAGATCGAATCTGACATTATGAACACACCTCTGCTTCATATGATTCCCCATGAAATCACATTAAGTTGTGGTTGATATTAAGTTGCTCGACCGGCCCAATTGAACTGGTGTCAGATTGTGATATATGCCAACACCAACATGTCAGAAATTATAAAAATTATCAACACACCTCTGCTTCCTCTCTCCCATTTTTTGAGCCATCCACCATAACTTGAACCTAAAGCACGCCAAAAATCTAACACAGTTTAAATTCCCCAGCGACACCACGTGTCTGCTTTTATCTTCATCAAACACCGCTCCAATAAAAACACCGTCCACGGGATCGGTGCTAGAACCGAAAGTCGATATCACATTTTTCGGTACGTTTGTTAATATCGTCCTGTTTTTTACCACTAATTTTCGATCTGAAACTCGAACCCCTGACGAGATTGTCATTCTCCAGACATGCTGCCACATTAAGTTGTTTGACCATCCCAATCGAACAACTTCAAGGGATAAATCATTGTTAATTTAGATATAAAATGGAATTTTTGCTGCTTTAGTTTTCTCACTGCTAAGAACAAGGGATAAAATGATAGACGGGTCTCCTATGTTAATTGTTGGATTTATAGGCTCTAGACTCCTAAGAGAAATGCAATACTTATTTGTGTTTGATTGTAAAGATGAAAAAAATGTTGTCAAGATGGAAACTATGGTGTATATATAGGGGGTAAGTTTTCCAATGTGGGAGGTGTGAAAATAACAGTGGAAAATGGACATAATAAAGCTTTAGTTAGTCATACAACACTACCAAAAGTAAGAAAACGCCAAGGGCGGTCGTGTTTAGCTGTAAGAAACTATATCTGTTTTCCATTTTCAGTTTTCATTTCTATTTCTAATTTTCATTTCCACAAAAAATTAGGGAAACAAATTCTTTTGTTAAACTTTCTAGTTTTCTATTTGGAAAAATATTAAACTTTGAACACATTTTCCAGCTTTTCATTCTGTTGAACTTTTCTTGGAAAATAGGATTTATTTTCCACAACTGAACACGCCCCAAAATTCCTAATTTTCCATGGAAAATAACAAGTATAAAACACACCCTCAAATATCATTTGTACGACTACTTAATCTTTTTTTTATCAAATTTGCTACTAGATATAGTGCAATTAAATCAAATTAACAACAAAAAACCTTCTTACCAAATCAACATAAATAAACACATGGTACATAAACTTTAACAGATCAATAACTTACCCTAATTCTGGAAATTTTGTCCTGTCCAGACTCAAGCAATTGAGCCAATTCTCTTTTCATCTGATTCAATTGTACTCCCTTCTTATTCTTCATTAGCTTCATCCGAGATGTAGCTAGTTTCAAAGATGTTTTGCTGCACAAAATCATCCAAATTAACCATCATATAGATATATAATGATCATAAATAAATCATTTATGAGTTATTAAAATCAACTGAGGTTACATACCATTTGGCGGGTTTGAAGCTCTTGTGAAGCATAATTGATGCATAAAAAGTAGTTCTTGGTTCAGTTTGGTTTTGGTTTGTTTTAATTGTGGGATTGAAATTATATACCAAAATTAGGGCTTGGTCTTATAAGATCTTATGCGTGTAATAAATGAATAACGAATAACTATGATAGAACTGTTTCCTGTACCCCAAAACCTCAAGCACCAGACCTTCCCACAGTCGAATGCCCAACTCAGAGAGACCCGCTCCGCGGATTCTTCATCGCCACCTAGTATATTCAAGATTTGATCTAGCAATGGATTTTTTCAGGACGGATTTGAGGCGGAAGAGATAAGCTATGGATTTTCTTGAGCGTGAGAGAGAGAGAGAGAGAGAGAGAGAGAGAGAGAGAGAGAGAGAGAGAGCGGGAGAACAAAAACCTTATAGGGGAATTAATTTTTTTTAGGATATTTATATTTCAGTGAAGTGTTCTCAATTTTGGCACACTTTTAAACAGTGCCAAAATTTGGCACTGCTTAAAAGTGTGCCAGATTGTTAATAAACAGTGCCAAAATTTGGCACAGTTTTAAACTGTGCCATATTTTTAATATCAAGGTGTGCCAAATTGGTGTTTTTGGTGTAGTGTACTTTGACATGCTCAATATATCCTTTAAAGATTCCAGAGGTTGTTTCTCTATTTTCCTTTATCACTTACCACCATAATATGATTGTTCATTTCATCATATTGTAACTTGATTGCAAGTCATAAACTTAAATTTGTGCATAGGTCATTAGCGGGCCAAGTTCGGTTTTCAATTAAACTGATATGCCGAACCTCAATTGATTATGGTGACCTTTATAATGACGAGTTGTGTGAGGAGGATGGATTTGTGTGAGCTCGTAAAGATGTTTGACAAATGAAGTTGTCAAAGCACATGCCTACATACTTTGAAGGTACTAAATTAGCTTTTTTATGTTTTTCCTTATTATATTTTATCATCGATATTGTAAAATAAAGGGAACATATATAGATTTTTATACGAAGTGAGTTTTTCATTTCATTGATCTAAAAATATTAAAGGGGCATTACCCATATTTGTAGTACAAAATAAGGTAACCCAATAGACACCTTATTAAGTGTGGAACACTAGAGGTCTAGAATGCAAGTGGACAACCACTTAATAAATATTTTATAACAATCCCCCTTGGATGTACACTGTATCCACCATTCAATGATTATTGCCTCGTTAAAATCTTATTAAGGAACAACCCAGCGGAAAAAAAAGGGAGGGAAAAAGAGTACAACTTTTGTGATAATTGAATCGATGTTAGACACGCTTAGTGTTGCCTTGTTAAAACCTTTAACTGGAAAAGCCAATGGAAAAAAACTTAGTTAAAGGAAAAAGATATAACACGCACATGTCCAAAACATCATGTTCTTAGATTCTCCCCCTCATCAAATTCTCCCCCTGATTGGATACTCCTCATGATTATGATAGTTCTCTAATGATTGAGTCGATACATATCAGTCTCATACACAACCTCGAGAAATATATCTTTGACATGGTGAATAGATTTGATTGGTTGTTACTTCAATTTCATTTTCCTTCATAAGCTAGACTTTTATAAGACTTGAATGAAGAGGGATGAACATGTTACTTTATCAGATGTATTTGACTTCAATAGCATAACTCTTTTAGAGTTTATGAGTTTCACAACCCTTCTTGAGTTCATGGATGTAGAAGAATTTAAATGTATTAATCGTATCTCCTTGATGTATCCTTTTTTAGAGTGGGTTACACAAGAACCATTGCCTTCATAAGTAGTAATAGGGACATATGTTATTTGAGAAGAGTCATAAGTGTTTTGACAGTTCCTTATGAGGTTTCTAGAGATAACATGCATTTATATAACTAACTCGACATAGATAGTTAGATATAAAAATATTATATGATATAATTGATATTAATCCAATGCAATGAAAGTCAATGGTAATTACTTCTTGCTAAGATACTGACTGTAATTATAATATCCAGTATCATGCATTGTGTTATATATATATTAATGGCATACAAGTATGGTACTTCAAGACCATATACTATAATAACATGAACATATGGTACTTCGGGACCAAATTATTTTTGTCATCCTCTTTAAGATGATATGGATAATTTAATATCCAAATACTTAAGGCCATAGGTATACTAAAATTGTATGCTTAATATATGCTAAAGCATTGTCGAACTTTTCAATCCATTTAACTAATAGATATGAGTTTAATATAAAATGTGCTCGATCTGCAGGACGAGACAAAAACTAGTTACCCCAAAGTCATTCATTTTGAATTCCATATTTGCATATTTTGCATTTTAGTTGAGCTCTTCAGGAGCACATACATTTAAGGATATTTTTTATTTCAGTTGAGATTTTCAGGAGCACATCCATTAATGATATTTTATAATGGCATATTTGCATATATGATTATTTTCATACCCTTTAGTAGACAAATATTTACTAAAACGATTGCACCTATATCCATTTGGATTGCCTGTTGTACAATAAACGTCTTAGTGCATTTGAGTACGTACTCATTTTCTTTTCTTCAAGCAAAGAAAATCCTTCTAAGATATATATATATATATATATATATATATATATATATATATTCTTTGTCTAAGTCCGTTATAAATAAGAAGTTATAATATTCACGAGTCTCATATAATATGTTTTAAAAAAGCTACTAAGCTAGTCAGATATCTAAAAATTAGTTACAGCCTTAACGAGATGGTAGGTACGTATAATTAACCTCCGGTTTCTGTAAGAAATTCTATGCCATGCGTCGTTCACTTTTTAGCGAGCTTATCACTCCGCTTTCTTATTAACACCCATCCATAACCTTGAGGGTTAACATCTTAATGAGGTTTCACTACAGGTCAAAATACACCACATATATTAAGAGACTCGAATTATACCATCATGGAATTTTCACATTTGGGCTAATATATTATTTGTCTATATTCATTAATAGTATGTGAATTTGCAGTGTTATTTCCCTTTGATTTTTGTATAGCTACAAGATATATAATTATATCATTGACGGTCGTCTTTGTTGATCCAATTTTTCTCTTATATATCTATAAGACATAGATATCTCATTTAATACTAGGCACCTTTGCCAACTTCAGACGCTTTATAGTCACTTTTGGAACTTGTGTCTTTTCATAGATAATAACCTCTTCTGGGGTTTTAGAGAAAGTGGATTTTTTGTTCATAACCTCTTCTGCGGCATTATGTATAACGTTTTCTAGGCATGATTTTATTTAACCTCCACTTCTTGGGGAATCAAGTAGTTATGATCTATAGGTTTGCCACGCTTCTGCTATGCAATAAATTTATTTACTGTTGAATTTACTTTATCCTTCTGGGACAATGATTTTGGCAAACACATTTGCAACAAGTCCACATGACATTTGATGTTGCAATATATTTTTAACTTCGTTTCCGCATTGAGAGATACAAAGGATTGTATGAGATAAAGTGAATGTATTCCATGATAATTCTCGTCATTCTTCAGGAACGAACTGTTCTTTAAAAATAATTTGTACTTTTTGTATGTTGTATCCTCCCACAAACGACGAGAATAGTGTCTCATCAAAATAAAATTGCATATATACTATAAACATTGTATTTATCACTGGTTTAATGAAGGGTGAATCATAAGCATCATATATACCCTTGTGATGAATATCATTTGCGTTCACAATGTCTTATGAAAAATAATTAAGGTGACCAAAATGGTAATTGCATAATAATAAATAATTGAACCATGGAGTTGCGGGCTCATGTCAAGACACAAGTTTACAATGTTAAATTTTGTATAGTATAACCCCTTAAATAATGTAATGATTGTGTGCTAGTGTAAGATTTTAGCTTCTAACGTTAGAAGGAATGCAAAATTACTTTTCATTATTTATTTCA
Source organism: Sambucus nigra (assembly GCA_949130495.1). NCBI lineage: Eukaryota > Viridiplantae > Streptophyta > Magnoliopsida > Dipsacales > Adoxaceae > Sambucus > Sambucus nigra. The sequence continues at coordinate 129,355,223 of OX422214.1, forward strand.
ATATAACACCCATGTATACTAATGTCTATAAAACAAAGAAAATTACTTTAGGAATTTCTTTTATATAACTCATCGCATATGTGTGGGAGGATACCAAATAAAAACATCACGCGTGCTCTTCTGGAGCTTTAGGTTCAACTATGGTTGAAAAATTTACTATATTACACACCAAGTTAGCAAAAACTTCTTATTATCGATAAAAAAAACTTTTCCAATTGAAGTTTAAAACTTTGGGTTGATATCTAATGAATCAAAAGTTCATAAACTTATGATATGTGAGAGACTTCAGGATCGAAATTAAGAAACTTTAGGTTTCTAATATAAAACTAGGGCTATTAAATTAATTGTGACAAATATTTTTTTTTTGAAAATTAATGAGAACTTAAGGTTCTCTCTTTAATGTCACATGTGTATGAATCGCGGTGTTCATATAAATTATAAAAGTAAAATCTAGGGCTTCAGGTCCTACATTAGGATAACTCACAAAGTGCATGTTACGAATTATGTATAAAACTTCAAGTTTTTATCATTTTTATGTGAGATCTTTTGGTTCTACACAAATAGTTGAACCTTAAGTTCAATATTAGAAATGTCAAAGGACATTAAATTCTCTACCTTTTTTTATTAAAACTTAATATTAGAGACACTTTTAAACAATTGTTGAATATTTTTATTAACTCCGACCAATAATAATCCAACTTCCTTATTAGAAAAACTGAGGGTCTTAATTTATTCAAAATCGTAAGGCTATGTGAAACGAGTTAATATTGAATACCATTAAAAGTACTTTAATACTCAAATGAAGCGAAACACCAAGAGACAAATGTTTAATGGTGAAACTATTAATATGATAGTTAAAGTGACACTTAACCATTAAATGAGTATTTAAAAAGGCATTTCATTTAATAAAGAAAATGAAAAGACAACAACTTGAAAAGATATGTTTAAATATACAATTTATTTTGAAACTAATCCCAATAAAAATAATATATGAGGGTCTTCATACTCAAATAATACAAATCGACTCTAAGGTATATTTACGGACATAAGTTGGAAGAAGATGAAAGGATTATTATAGTGAAGTAGAACCGTGAAGTAGCCAATCCAGTTAGTTGCATATAATGTCCACGTGGGCAAAATGCTTCAAAATGCTCTTCAAAATGAAAGCATAACGTCAAAATGCTCTTCAAAATGAAAGCATAATTAAAACTCTTGGATAATCCTACATGAAAGCATAATTAAAACTCTTCAAAATGCTCTAGATTAGTAGAGGCAAGCCAAACGTCAAGCGTCATTCCTCCCACCATTTATAACCCCAAACCTCCCCCCTTTCTTTCTCAACAATGGGGAATTTTCTCAGCGATTGGCCCAACGATCCAGACGCTCCAAATCTCCAACAGACCAATAACTTTCACCCGGTGGGATACTCTTTCACGGGAAACAACCACTCTTTGGACACTGAAATCTATTCCAACATCTTAGAGCCAACTTCCCCAGAAAGCTTAAACGATACTTTCCAAGACATCTTAAACCCTTTTTTCCAAGACAACTTAAACTGTATTTTCCAAGATAACTTAAACCCTATTTTCCCAGAAAACCTATATGACCATCTTGAGCAGGATTTCAGACGGCTCAATCTCTCTACCCCACCTCATCAACCCCGGGTAAACAAATCTTTGATTGATTCCAATTATCCAAATATGGATTTGCAGAGAAGGAGAATTCAATCTACTGTGACGAGAAATATGAGCTTGTATAGGCCATTGCCACCCCCTCCAGGTAACACTTCGAATTATTCTAATGTTGTTTTTCCTACTGACAATGAACCTCGTAACAATATGTACAACGAAGAGAGAAGTTCGATCCGAAGGCCAACTAGAACCCCTTACAATCAAAACATTTCGATGACTCTTGGGTCTAGATTGGGATCGGAAAATCCTAGTGTCTTGATGTCTTGTTTATATAATAACAATAGTGATAATATGGTTCGATCACCTTCACGGAGGCAGAGAATAACGTATGGGTGTTTGGAGGAACTGAGGGGGAGAATTTTCTCGGTGGACAAGGAACAGAATGGGTGTAGTTTCTTGCAAAATAAGTTAGAGGAAGGGAAGGTTGGGGCGGTTGACATGGTGTTTTTGGAAGTGAAGGATCATGTCTTTGATTTGATGGTAGACCAGTTTGGGAATTATTTAATTCAAAAGCTTGTTGAAGTTTGCAGTCATCAATAGATAAATCATATACTTATTTCGATCATGAGTGACTATGAGAAGGTCGTCGCTGTTTGTTTTAATATGTATGGAACTTGGGCTATGAAGAAATTATTAGAGCATCTGAAGACGAAAGACCAATTGTCTTTCGTAGTATGGGTTCTAGATAGCGTCACTGTAACCTTGAGCAAGAACAAGAATGCTCATTTTGTCATTAAGCGTTGTCTAAAACTCTTCTCTCCGGAAGATATGGAGCCTGTTCTAAATGTAGTAGCCGATCATTGCCTGGATATCGCAATCGATAATAATGGGTGTAATGTGATGCAAGAATCTCTGGCACATGCTCATGGAGAACCCCAAGAGCGCATTCTGGCACAAATAATTGCAAATGTTTTTATCCTTTCACGGAATGCTTATGGGTGTTATGTTGTGCAGTATATATTGGGAATGGGGATCCCACGTGTTAAAGAGGATATACAGACGAAGCTTAAGGGGAATTTCGTAAATCTGTCCATGAACAAGTACAGCAGCCTAGTGGTTGAGAAATGTTTGAAAGAAGGTTCTAAAGATCAGTCAGCTAGGATTATCCATGAGTTGATGGATACTCCACACATTACCCATCCATACACAGCCCCCCTACATGAAGAAGGTGCTACTAAAGAGCAAGGACGCCAAGGCACGTATCATCAATAATTTGTGGATTTTCTAGACATCGTTAAGCATGTTTCCCCTGTCGTGTTGAAGTTGTTTGGGGTGTCCACCCACTGTCTGGCTCTGAAGTGAGGTAAGTATTTTAAATAGTTTATATACTTTTGGATAGGGCTATTGTTGCTCCTCCAAAGTCCTAAGAACCTCCAAATTATTGATTGAATGATTAGTTTACCATCATTTATTGTTCGGTTTAGTTAAATTTATATTTTATAAAAAAATAATTTTTACCAATTTATTTACCATATAAATTATTATATTAGAGTAATAAACAAAAATATGACATGTTATTAATTTTTTTCCTTATTTTCATAAAACATTATTTTTTCTAACATTGGAGATTTATATTTTTCCTAACGTTAAATTTATCATAATTACAAAATACAAAAAATTTATATTTTGTCAAATCATTTTTTATTGTTAATGTTTGTTTTTCATTGACACACCATCTTTACTTTTTTATTTAACACAACAGAAATGTTGTGTTACGTGTTGTGTCCCTTTTTAATTTGTTTGTATTTTTGTTTGGTACAAAAATAAGATTATGTGTTGTGTTATTTTATTTGAGTCACTTATGTTATATAAAAAAATAAGATTTTTTTTATGTCTCTATAAGGATGTTCTTATTTGAGTCATATAAATACGTTTGGAGTTCGGATATGAGCCAATAAAGGTATGACATATCAGTGCTAGAAAATTGTGTTGAAGCACTAATAGCGTTGCCCAAAATTAACTTTCATACCCTTTATTTTTATGTTGATGAAAATAAAATAAAAATTGACTTATAAAATTGTGAGATCCATTTTTTATTGAGACACTAAAAAAAAATAGATTGTACATATATCTTTATCTTTTACTTAACACATATACCACCCAAATAAAAATGACACGACACGGAACTTTTCTCAAGCAACAACTTTATTACGCTTCTCTTTAATCTCTTTAGCTTGTATAAAACTATCTTTACCAAATAATAGTTTTTTAACTCGTTAATAAAATAAAATAAAAGCGGTTTTAACTGTGCTAAAAAAAACTAAAAATTGTATGGTGAAATGCGATTGATAGGTAATGAATGCGGTTGATATACAATTTCTTTTATATAAAAGGCAAACTTTTAACAGTTAACTCATTTTATTTTAATAAAATCATTTGGTTTATTTTGAAAATTTAATGTCTTAGAGACCTGATTGGGTTTTTTTTATTTTATTTTTGTCTTAAAGACGCGATTGATTAGTTCCGGGTAAGCGGACCACATAATTTAATGGATGTGGGGTTGTACCAGCGACAATAACCAATTGCGTCTCTAAGACATCAAATTTTCAAAAAAATATATGTAAAAAAAGAGCACATTGCATCTCTAAGGCATCAAATTTTCAAAAAAATATATGTAAAAAAAGGGCACATAGTAAACACCATTTCATATTCATATTAGATGAAAAAAATAAGATTATGTAATTTGTCTTATCATATCTAATTTTAATTAATTCGTATTTGTGATTGTGTTTTCTTAAAAAATAATTAATGAATAAGTACTAAAATATAAATCAAATAAAGATGTAGGCTGTCGATAATGTTGTTGAAAGTGTGAATTGTATTATTTACTTAAATTGTGCTTTGTTATTTAAAATAAATAAATAATAATAAAAAGTAGTTGCTAGAACCTTTTTTTTTTTGAAGAATAGTTGTTACTAGAACTTGGATCCTTAATTTCGTCCAATTTAACTCTATCACCCCTTTAAGTGGTGAGTTCATGTAATAAAGAAAGAGAAATCAAATGGGCTATATTGTCATTTATCAAATTAGTAAGCTAGAGACGAGCGCATGAGGGAATTGGTGAAGCGCCAATAGTTGTGCCCTATACTTTTAGGGCGTAAAATAATATCAATTATGGATATAGAACAACAAATATTTTATTTCCATTTTTAATTCTTATATTCAAATTATTGATTGACGTGGCATGCTGTGATTGGTTGACGTTTTATGGAAGTGAGTCTGCTCCCACGACTTTATTAAAAAATATAGACTAAAATTATAAATGCAATGCTTGTTGTCTAATTTCCAGAATACATATTATAATAGACCCTAAATTTATAAAGCCCCTATTTTAAAATACTTGATAATTGCTAGTGTTGAATATGTTTAGTTTTCATTTATTAAAGAAAAGCAAGTGTCTGAATGTTTCCTTGCATCTATGGTTTAAACTACGAAAAATGAATTGATTGTCATTTGCTCGATGCTTGTTCCAACTAATGCAAGGCACTTTAGTGTCTGGCATTAACTCGGGCTCCTTCCTATAATCTTAAATTTTTGTTTATTAATTTATTAAACACTTTTGTGCCAAGGGGAAAGTATAAGAACAAAAAGAGAGGAGGTTGAGAGGAGATGAAACAACTCTTCTACAAGAATAATGTGTACTTTTTGGCACTCCACTCAGCAATTTGTGAAGCATGTTTAAATTGAACATGTAATATAGATATTAAGTTGTGAATATTTAATATTGATATGAATTTTATTATTCTTTATTTGAATACACGGATCTTAATAGAGCTTGACATGCTAGAGCTTTAGCTTTGATTTCTTCCACACCAGTCTTTTTAACAGATTTTTACACACTCAATTTAAATTGATGCATTCCTTTTATGCATTTTGGTTGATTTATGAGAGCAATTTTTTATATTATGTAAAAAACGGGAATGGATCGATATATTCAGGGCCAGTGCTGAGATTGATAAAAATTGATAAGGTCCGGTGCAAAAATTGTAAAGTAGGCCCCTTTTATGCCTATTGATATAAAAAAATGGACCCTCAATATATAACTAATAACAGATAGAGCAACGGGGGCCTTGTGCGATCACCCACTTGCTCGGGGGTGCATGATTAATATGGTCGGGTGCGCTAATGAGTCTTAGCCCGGGGGGTGCATAATTAGTATATATATGTATTGGGATGTTGTGACTATATTTATATATACTGAAACTTGTAAATCATTCTACTGTGTATAGTTAATAGACATGGGAATATTGATATATAATATAAATCTTAGCGTGCAATATATTTATTATGCAATTAAGAAATATGTTAACTTGCTATCTGACATAGACTAATTTATAGTGTATTGTATGGGCGATACCGAAATACTACCGGTGAGTATAGTTAGTATTAGTGTGACTTCGAACTAGTTAGGCTGAATGGCATAGCTAAGTGGGATTAGATGTACGTTAGACGTGCACAATAGACGAGAGGCGAGAATCTCATGTGAGAGTTCGGTATCTAACATGCACATAATACTTGCTTTAATGCAGTTTTAAATACTTGGTAAATCATTTTTAGAACATCGCGGGCTCTGACCCATCTCTTGCACCTCTTCTCTCATTTTCTATATATGTATTATATCAGGTGCTCAGCCACAGGGACACCAGATTTAAAGACTTGGATTACTTGGCGTGTTGCAGCTGTTGTGGAAGCTGTAGGTCCTTGCATTATACGCCTCTATCATTTTCATTCAGTTCTATCTAGACTTTTATTTAGGGCATGTATCGCCCATCCTCAGTCATTTTTATCAGAGATTATATTCAGTCTACTTTTCGGTTATTTTAGTTAGATTGGGTTTTACTATGGTTCTTTGGCTTGAGATTTTGAACTGGAGTATTTTATCCAGTCTTATTTGTGGTGGTATTTGAATTAGACTCTGTATTTATTATATTCATGTGTGTGGTGAATGGATTATATTTTATTTATTTGAACTGAAAAATGGAAAATATTTGTTATATTAAAAAGGAAAATATTTTTGGCACTAGATTAATTAATTATTAGGTGTTTATTTATAATATGTTTTCGACAGTGATGCTAAGAATGAACCAAACGAACATTCTGTTCTAATTTAATAAAAGACTGATCACCCGGTATTTAATTGGGCGGGGTGTCACACTCACCCACTTGCTATTCGATATTGGATAGATAATCCCGGCATCCAACAGTTTAATGATTTCTGCCCTCACCACCTCTTTCATGGTAGGGTTCAACCTTATTTGGATTTCCCTCGAGGGCTTCACATCCTCCTCGAGATGGATTTTATGGGTACAAATTAAAGGAGTTATCCCCTTCAAATCAGCAATGCCCCAACAAAAAGTACTTTGGTGCTTCCTCAAAATTTTCAGTAATTTACCCTCTTACTCTTCGTCTAGGCTAGAGTAGACAACAACATGAAATGTCTCGTCCTCTCCTAGATAAGCATATTTAACGTTGGAAGGTAGTTTCTTTAATTCGAGGGTATGGGATTTTTCACTGGAGGGCACCATGTGTGACTCCCTCGGTGGTAGCTCCTCGAATCTAGAAACCCAACTTACATATCTCACGTCCTCGTCCGACGCTCTCTCATCAACTATCTCTCTCAACTACTCTATTTCCTTCTCAAAGTCGATGTACGCTCCCTCACTCTCATTGATCAATACAAGTTAAGCTTCAAGTGCATCTCTAAAAAAAATTTCCTTTATGTGCTCCTCTACAATATCGTGAATAAGGCTCACTGTGTGAAGATCATCGTCTTCCCCCGCATGTTAGGATATGTTGAAGATGTTAGTCTCTAAAGTCATGTTCCCGAAAGTGAGTTGCATTTGCCCATTTCGAGTGTTAATCAATGAGTTAGCCTTAGACAAGAATGGGCGCCCAAGAATAATGGGAACATGATTACTTGAGGCGAAGGAGGGCTCTGTGTCCCAAATGATAAAATCTACCGAGAAGTAGAAAGTATCAACTTGAACTATCACGTCCTCGACAATACCTCTTGGTATCTTCACGGTTCGATTCGCTAGTTGGAGAGTGATCTTTTTGGGCTTGAGGTCACCCAAATCAAGTTGCCTATAAATGGCGTAGGGGAGGATATTGACGCTCGCCCCTAAATCAAGTAAGGATTTTTCAATTCAATTCTCTCCAGTGATGCAGGAAATGATAGGTCCACCCGGATCCTTGAACTTCGGTGGGAGATCATTGAGTAGAACAGAGCCCACATTTTTTGCTAGAAATACGTTCTTCTTTACCTTAAGCCTCCTCTTCACCGTCAATAAGTCTTTAATAACTTTTGCATAAGCAGGAATTTGCTTGATGGCGTCGAGGAAATGTAAATTTAACTTCACTTGCTTTAGGACTTTTAGCACATCATCATGGGGGTTTTCGTTTTGGGAAGGAATTAACCGTTGAGGAAATGGTGTTGAGGTGGGTGGTTCTACTACTATCTCGGGCTTGCTAGTATCATCATTTTCACTCTCTTTCAAGGGGACATCTTCGACCTCTTTCGTGACGAGTGAAATCCCCTTGTCTTTCTGTGTGTCGTGTGAGGGAGGTGATAAATCAATGACCCTTCCACTACGTAGAGTGGTTACGGCTTGACATTGCTCTTGATGTTTGGTGGAAGTAGAACTAACACTAGTTTGGGCTTGGGGAGGTCTTTGGCCCTGAGAAGGAAATGTACCCTTCTCTTGAACACTCAACGACGATTGTAACTTCGAAATGTTCACATTTATGTCGGAGAACATGCGCTCATATCTAGCATTGGTTGCACTTTGGGAGTTTATGAATTGGTGTATCGTGTCCTCAAGAGTTCTCCGCGGCGGAGTGATATATGGAGCTGGAGGAGGTGGTGTTGGCCCGTGTCCTTACGTAGGTGGTGCTTGTTGAAAGTGTGGACGTGGAGGAGGGGCAACATGTGAATTAGGATTCAATGAGCCTGCGATTGGCCATAGCTAAAACCTGGGTGGTTTTTCCATGAAGAGTTATAAGAATTTATGTGCAGGGCACCGAAATTACCCTTGAATCCTCCTACACTACTTACCTGCTCATTAAGCATGACTTTGTAAGTAGGAATCATCAGGACATTCCTCTATTGAATGTCCCGCTTCACAAATAACACATAGCTTCTCAACGGGGATGTGGATGGGGCCAGTTGGTTCTCTTACGCGCATATCGAGTAACTCTCTCTTACCTTTCTTAATTTTATAGAGTCGATGGTTCGTCATGGGCATGATATCTCTGTCGACGTTTTAATAGAAAGGACACTGATGGAGTGTTGGCTGCTTGGCGAGTTCGATTCTGAGCGCTAGGGTAAAATGTATCCCATGCTTGGGTGGTGTCGGCGACATACCTCAAGTGGAGCTCAGCATCATTAGCGTCTAATTCGATAAAGGGGAAATCACACATTGTTTCAACAAGTTGTTTGGAGTTTATGTTCAGCCCATTATGGAAGAAAGAAATGATTTGTTGTTTATCAAGTCCAAGATGAGGGGATGAAGTAACTAACTCGTTGAAACGCTCAAAACATCGATCAAAAGGCTCATTTTCTAATTGTCGGAAGGTTTGAATTTGAGCCTTAATGGAGTTCGTCCGATGTGGAGGGAAGAACTTCTTGAGAAACTTAGATTATAACTCGTTCCACGACGTAAACGAATTAGGAGGTAAAGACCATAGCCAGGTCTTAGATTTATCCTTGAGAGAAAATGGGAAAAGCATTAGGCGAATCACATCTTTCGTGCATACTTGAACGCTGAACGTCTCACACACCTCTTCAAACTCCTGAATGTGGATATAGGCTTTTTCGATTCCATTCCATGATATGTAGGAAGGATTTGGATCATTCCATTCTATGATATGTAGGAAGGATTTGGATCATTCCATTCCGGAAATATAATTGCCCTGCATTATATGGGAGCAAAATGTAGCCTGAAGTGACTGACCGCTCAGGGTATAAGAATTCTCTCAAGGGTCGATAAGGTGCCCCTCCCTCACCCACGTCTATGCTCTCGTGCTGTGACATGTCTCTCTCACTTAAAGACTCGGTGCACTAGGAGTGTAACTTGGAGTATAACCAGATGGGTAGCTTGCTGTAGAGTTTGGCGGTATAGGAGTTGGAACCCAAAATTGAGGATGGTTAGGCGTGTGTGGGCTATCTGGGTTGTACTCGACAATCGGGTTTTCGTGAATGAGCGTAGGAGTGCTTTGAGGAGTTTGCATTAATAGGCTTTTGAGAGGTGTTGTATGAAAACAAAAAACAAAAAAAAAAATTGATGACTTTTTGGTCAAGGTTATGGATTAACACAATCTAACCTAGAATCTACCTAAGTCCTCGGCAACGACGCCAAAAACTTGATGCGACTCAATTTTTGTCTAAAGTGCGTGCTAATTACGGTTCAAGTGTAAACCGATCGCGAAAGTAATAAACCCGGTAAAACGGGGTATCGATCCTCAGGGAAATAGGACGTGGAGACGTGACAACGTTGGAGAGATAGAGAATCCTAACTTGACTCTAAAAAGAAACAAAAAGATGCTTTGAATGGGAGTATATCTGCGAACTAAATGCATATTTAAATTAACTACAACTAAATTAAATTCTATCGAAGTGCAACTAACCTAAGAACATATAACAATTATATAGAGGGATTAACTACGAATGGAAACAATAGGTCGGGTTGCAATCCCCCACACCCTAGTAATTCACCTCTTAGGATACTAGATTTCAGAATTAAAACTTTAAACGAACCCGATCTTTATTAATCCTAAGCATCACGTATATAAAGGAACTAAGCCCGCATCATACGAAATCAAAGGCAAGAATAAAGCGGTGTCACATTAACTAACTCGCACCTCACACTCTTAAGCATCCCGGTTACCTAGGGCAAACGAGATCAAAAGTCCTACGACGGTTTCGATAGTTGCGCAACACGATTCCTTTAAGATTTTAATTCAAATTTTTTTTCCCATTATGATGAATTGCATCGGGTTGGGTTCATGCACCCCAACCCTTAAAAACTTAGCCGGACATAATTAAACTAAATAAAAACACGCTTTTTGAAAAACAAAACATCATACTATGTGGAGAATGGGGAAGAAGAACGTGCTGAATCAAAACAAATAACTAATCGAAGTAAAACTGAAGGACTAAAGGACAATATTACTTGTATTGAAGAAATTCCAGAAATAAAACTTCAGTCTTCACTCTAAAAACTCACTATTAGACAAACTAGGGTTTTGGGTTACAAAACCCTTCTCCTACTGTTGGAAACCGAATTTTTGAACCCCTAATATTGTGTAACAACCTTGAATAAACAGTCTCCGAAATTTACAAGAGATTGAGCCAATCATAAAATTCTAAAGAAATGAAATTATGAGAAAATCCAAAGCGGTCCGGATCGGTGGGACAGGGCGGTTCGGATCACCCCTTATTTGAATCAGGCATCTGCGCAGAGGCGGTCCAGATCCTTTAATTTTAATAGGTCCGTATCTCTCTTGTTTTTCATTCAGAGATCTTGCTGCCAACCAGTCCGGATCTTTTATTTTTAATAGGTCAGAATCGCCCTTGAAATTCCTCCAGAACTTTTTTCTTGACTTCCCTCTTCTTCAAATGATCATAACTTCTTCACCGTAGCTCGGATTGAGGTGCCGTTTTTTCCAATGTTCTTGCAATTGAAAGATCTTCAACTTTACATATAGCCCCACCTTCGAACTAAGGATGCAAAATTACGAAAATTCCCATTTGACTTTCTTTCTTTGATTTCTTTCAATGTTTTTCCAATTTCTTTCTTTCTCGATACTTTAAATGCCTGCAAAATTCATGAGAAGTACACGAAACTAGATGTACTTGTTAGAAAGAGTTATTAGCAAGGAAATGAGATAAATCAACACATTTTTACACTATTCGAGATGATAAAAATTCATAAATTAAGGGGATAAATTCGGAAGAATTTATGCCTAATCACACTGTCCAAGAATAACGAACAGATTGCATAAGGCATTTACAGAACCCATCAACCATTCTGGCCCTTTCCTAACTCACAAATAAGTAAAAACAATGTAGGGGCGCTCACAGGCCCGCCACTATCCAACATCTAGAGAGGAATATACACATAATCTTCCCATACATAATAAATCACATAGTCACTTTCATATGGAATGACGTATCTCGCCACCAACACCATATCCTAGTGAACACCAACCCATAATCAACGTGATTGCGGCAACAGTCAATCCATATATAAGGACATAACTCTTGGTAAAACTATTATGCCCGAACAAGGCACGTCACTATACAACATCTAGATATTATGAACATCGTGCTTCATTATATATACCTAAATAAAGAAATACGTCAATAGCTAGTCTAAAATTTTCACATCATTGCACCTACTCTTGACAAGGTAATACTTTCCAAATCATGAAAAAGCTACGATTAAAACCCTAGTGCCGGGAGTAGCGCTCACTACATAAAATCTATAAACCTCAACCAAACCATCCTTGCTTCTAACCCACTATATCCTGAAACCACATTCGGGCATCTGCCAACGACATGGGCATACACTATGCATCATAAAAAAATGGGAATCACAATTTATCTTAGAAGCTTTATCTCTTGGCTCAACTGATTATTTTGTAACCACCTCTTCCATTTTCTCCTAATTGTCTCTAATAGGGGTACTCTTAATCTTACATTCATAAATATAACCCTCAATATAAACATGCTCTTTCTTTGAGCCTCTAGGATACTTGTTCCTAAACCTTATTCATAACTAATACATCATCAAAAAACATCCCTATAACGCACAGGAAAATCAAATCTCATAAGAAAAATCTTTAATTGAATAGTCTCAACTCGAACCAAGAGGAAAATCAATACTCTCTTGTCACACCTTAAACCCAAATCCATCCTAATAAGTTATTTTACAATAATTAAATCATAATATCCAACCAAATGAGATATAATTCATTTCACAATTATCATGTACAATGAACTTAAACATGTTTTCTATATCATAACATAATTAATATCAGATTCATAATTAAGCGAACCTATAATACTATGATTAATCAGTACCATCATCAAATTAAACCACTCTAACTTAATATATACAATGTATCAGTGTAGTAAAATCATTAGTGTGACAATACTAAAATTCACATATCTAAACCCCAACTATTTCTAATAATTTAGCTCTCAAAATCACCGATCATATGGTGTCCTAGTTGGCAGTGTACAAACCTGAAAAAATATTAAAATATAAATATTAAGCTATAAAGCTTAGTGAAGTACTCCTTCCCTGTAATGAAATAACGGTTCTAGATCAAATCTTTGCATATAAAGTCCAAACAATTATGCCCATTATGGTAATAACAAATCCTTGAACAAAAGTTCCAACAAATCCTTGTCATAAGACAAAACAAATCATTGGATCTTTATTCAATTCCAATCCTAGATCATAAGATCCAACCAATCCTAGATATTTGAATATCCAAGAAAATCTTGAATACCAAAGTACTCAAACCAATCATCTTTTAGATCTATATTCATATCCATCATATCATTCATGTATATGTATATATAAACAATCATGAGTACACTCACCTTGACAACTTAAGGAGTGTTGCCTTTGTCTACCTCTTGATCAACCGGTTCTTCTTCACTTCCTATCATTATTACAATATTAGTATTATCGTAAAAATATTAGTAATCGAAAGAATAACTTAAAAGTAACTCAATTCATAAGCATCGTATGATCTCATTCAAATCATTTATCATATATGAAGTTCCATCTAATTTCATAATAAGAGAGATTTAACATGTCCAAATCTTAACATAAATCATAATCAACAATTTCAATTCAATCATGTAAATTATAGACTCATAATTAATCAATACCATATATATATATATATATATATATATATATATATATATATATATATATATAGAGAGAGAGAGAGAGAGAGAGAGAGAGAGAGGGGCTCATGTGGACACTAAGTTTTCACATCATTTTTTTTAAATAGTAAAAAAAATTGAGTTGATTTTTTTTTGCGTGATATTTAAACATTTCAACGGACCCATGTAAAAAAAATCCGTTCAAATTTTTTTTTTGCTATTTTTACAAAATCGATCAAACTATCGTTGCTTTTAAGCACTTTAAAAACTGCGAAAGTTTAACCGATTTTTTAAAAATAGCAAAAAAAGTTTTTTTGAGCTGATTGTTTTTTACATGGGTCCGTTGAAATGTGTAAATATCATATAAAAAAATCAACTCAAAAATATTTTTTTTAATGCTTTAAAAAAATTGGTGTGTGTCAGCACTGTGCAAACTTAGTGTGCACAGGAGCCTGCCTCTATATATATATATATATCAACGAGATATGGAAATATGGAACATAATCAGTTTATACTTAACATACTCATCCTCAATTTATGCTTTTAGTTGCTCAATTTCCGTGTGATAACCCAAACATACTTTAATTTCTTCTTGTTAATTCAATCCTTATCATATTAGGTTTCCAATACAAAAGACGACGCATCATTTCAAGCTTCATAAAGCAATATATTCTCATTTCTTTATAGCATAGTAAATCTTCCATATAAGCTCCTCTAGTATGCAGTCAACTTCCAAGAATTTTCATGATTTTTTTGCACTATAAATTTATATGATTTTCCACAAATTTTTAGTACACAATGAACAATACAAAATTAAAGTTTCATGATTTTTAGAGGTCATTTGCAATGTTAAAATCTTTATCAAACTCAAGGCATGTCTAAAAAAATTATTAAAACAGCAACTATGTATCAACTTCCAACCATCACCAAGGTCCAACCACAAGGAGTTTAATTCTAATTTTTGTGTATTATTTGAATATATAAGTCTAGTTTCATATCCAATTGGAATTACTGAATTTCAGTAAGTATACAAGAAGATATAGAAGTTTGAATACACAAGATTTCTAAACAAAGCAATGTAAGGGTTTACACATTCAATTTTCTTTAAACTTGTATATATCCGTACATATACCCCAAGGCATGAAAGTTTAGTGAACAATTGATGATTTATATCATTTCAATAAAAAATACAAAAAAAATAAATAAACAAGATTTATGGGTAGAATTACTTTAGGAACTCTTATATGATTTTAATGATTTTTTTTCCAATTTTCTCCTCACACTTTTCTTCCAAAGCTTCACAATTCTTTCTTTTCAAGACAAAGTTCTCTTGTGGCTTAAATGAATGTTAAAAGTGAAGAAGAAGGGATGATTTTAGCTGCCAAAGTCGGCCTAAGGGTGCCACCCACTCTAACCAATCAAAACATAACATTTAGATACGATAAAGACAAAAAAAAACTTAAATAATGGACAACTTTACCCTTAGTTCGTAATTCTGTTATATCTTTTCACTCGTATTTATGTTTTACACATCGTTTGTTGAGTTGACATTCTAACTCATAGAGATACATATTTTTAGTTCACTCTTAGATAAAATTATTATGTATAATGGGTCAAAATGAGCCTCAAACCTAAAATTGTATACTAAAACTTGAAAATTGGATGTTTATCACAAATTTTTGAAAATCTTCGGTAATAAAAGGTACAATCAAACTAAATGATGATAATATAACATATTTTATACCAACAAAACATTATTTAAAATATTATATAATCATGATTGAGGTAATTGAGGTCATGAGTATGACCGTGTTCTCACATCTCTCCAATTTTCACTCACTCAGATGTACTTTTAATTATTTCTAACTAGCCTCCAACTCATATTTCATAACCACTTGGTGATCCTACTCCTATGTCCAAACACTCTCACATTATCATCACTTTAATCACAAACGTATTTCAAAACATAAATGAACCTTGCTCAAATCTGAGCGCAACATCAATTCCACTCTCTAATGGGGATTAATCAACTCGTAAATTTATCATCAAAATCCTTATATTTTCCTAAAATGCATAAATATACTTCCCTCTCTCTTAGGTGCATAAAATTTCATAAGGTCATTTTACTAATCTAAATTTCCATCATAGTCCATATTAACCACAGTAAAACCCAAATCTCAAGTAGGCTCCTTAAAACTCAACTTCGTCTAATGTCTCCGAAAATGAACTCTACATTGAATACATCCACTACTTATGCCTGCAAAAAATTCTAAGTTGCAAACTTTACCTCCAACTATAATGTCTCCCATAATCATCCTCGTTGCTATGGCGAATACCTTTGTACATCCACCCGTCCTATCCTTGACCACTAACTCGCAACAG